>CM076569.1:630440338-630643734 GCA_034641835.2 Pinus albicaulis
AATTAAAAGTTAAGTTTTGGATGGTTGATCTACATTTGGCATGTGATATAATGTTAAATGTTTTTATTGGATAGTTGAACTACAATTGGCATGACATGTGAAGTGATGTTGTGATCTATAATATTTTGTTAAATTAAAAGTTAAGTTTTGGATGGTTGATCTACATTTGGCATGTGATATAATGTTAACTATTTTTATTGGATAGTTGAACTACAATTGGCATGACATGTGAAGTAATGTTTTGATATAATCAAAAAGTTTTTAAAACTCAAGTTTTGGATGGTTGAAGTACATTTGGCATGTGAAGTAATGTTGTGATCTATAATTTTTTTCTAAATTAAAAGTTAAGTTTTGGATGGTTGATCTACATTTGGCATGTGATATAATGTTAAATATTTTTATTGGATAGTTGAACTACAATTGGCATGGCATGTGAAGTAATGTTGCACGATATAATAAAAAAAAATTTAAAACTCAAATTTTGGATGGTCAATCAACTACTTTTTAGAGGTCAATGAAGGTATCTAGTGAAATGGAAAAGGTCAAAGAAGGCTCAACCAATACGAGTTTTAATCATGTGGGAAAATGTTTGGAACACTTGATTGTACTCAAGTAATCTTAAGATTTATTTTGATCTCTACATACTCTTGTTTGAGTGAAAAAAATTCCAATGGGAAGAACATAGCTTTTCAATCCAAGTAACCATATCAATTGAGCTCTATTTGAAAAAAGAGTAAAGAAAAGCTAACATGCTAACAAAACATGTCAACAAAATAACATTCATGGTTGTCATTTTTTATTGGAATAGCTAAATCATATTAAGGACTCTCCATCCAAAAAAAAATTCAATGAAGATAATCCTTAATATGATTTAGCTATTCCAATAAAAAATAATAACCAAGGATGTTATTTTGTTGGCTTTTTGGTTTTTTTTTTACTTTTTTTTCAAATATAGCTCAATTGATATGGTTAGTTGGATTGAAAAGCTATGTTCTTTTCATTGGAAATTTTTTCACTCAAACAAGAGTATGTAGAGATAAAAAACAATCTTAAGATTACTTTCAAGTACAATCAAGTGTTCCAAACATTTTCCCACATGATGATACCTTCATTGACCTCTAAAAAGTAGTTCATGGGCTATATGTTCTGCCTCTTTCCCATATAAATCCTTTTAATTTTGATTGGAAATATAAGAAGTAGATATATGTTTGTTGAATTGGGGTCAATGTCATTAATGCACTCAACTAGGTAGCCTTGTTGATTTATAAATTGGTAAATTGATGACATTCAATTAATTGCATTCTAGAACATATATATTCAGTACGTGAAACATTTTTCATCAATGCACATGGCAAAACTACTTGAACAATTAATTGCATTCTAGAACATATATATATATCCAATACGTGCACAACATTTTTCATCAATGCACATAGAACATATCCGACCATTGGACAGACAAATTTTGTACTAGATTTTCAATCAAGAATAGAGATGTGGGTCAAATCCCACCAAAAGTCGAAGAAGTGCTCCGAGTCTCTTGTCTAAAAGGAATCTTCGTACAAAATTATATTGTGGATGATTTATTTACATTGTGGATACTTTTTACCAAAAAATCCCACAAGAAAAACTAGGTGTGCATTGAGTTCGTGTATATATCTAGTACGTGCAACATTTTTCATCAATGCACATAGAAAAACTACTTTCAGTTATTTTCATTCTAGAACATATATATTGAGTACGTGAAACATTTTTCATCAATGCACATAGTAAAACTACATGAACAGTTAATTTCATTCTAGAAAATATATATATATATATATCCAATACATGCAACATTTTTCATCAATGCATGTATAGAAAAGCTACTTTGAATTGATACTAGAGTGTCCATGTACCAAAACAATTTATACATGTGCAAACACTTGCACAGATAACATAACAAGGCAGCTCAATTTTTAATTGAGTACTGGAAGTTCTAGAACATATAATCCAAAGAGAATAAATTGCTGGGCAGTTCAATCAAAAAAATTCCAATGGAATGCCATCTTCAATAATCCGTTCATGATCGGATTTTGACATTTTCCATTTCTTAATTTTCATTTTTTTCTTTGATTGAACCTCTATCAACTTTATGCGTGTTGCACACACCAAGTGACTATATTGACAACTTATGAAATTAGGTTCATAGTCTTCAAAGTAAAAAAAATCCCCACTTTGATTAGTTTGTCTGAAAAAATAACCTTTCAGTATAATAGATCCTCTTTCATATGGAAATCCGTGATCATTATAGTCTTCTAATAATTTCATTTTTCGTTCAGTGCAACGCATCAAATAATACTTCACATTTTCATCATTGTCAGTAGGTGCAATTACAACAAAAACATCTCTTGCACAATAAAACAAACTTAACAAAATTATACATATTTAAATTTATTTCTAGATCTTTATCATTAGAAATCAATTCAAATGTTACCTTCTCTAACAAGATCAGAAACTCGATCACCATCGGATGATATTGTAGTCTCCTTTGATTGCATTTCTTCAAACATTGCAACAGACATTTTGCCCTTTTTATTTAGCTCTATATGTTTCCAATATTTTACATTCATTTTGTTTTCACAAACGTCATTGGATTTTGTGTTGTCTATGAAAACCAGACAAAAACAAGAAGATTTTCTTTTATCCAATGCAAGCACATTTCTGGACGATTTTTTTTTAATTGAATGCAATTTTCGAGTCCCTTTTATTGTTTCAACGTCATTTACAATTGATCTATCTACGTCTTCGATCCCAATATGCCAAAAAAACCTTTATATGGAAAATTTAAAGAAGAATGTAAATATGATATCAAAATACAATCAAAGATAATCATTGTGATAAATGTACACTGTTTATTTAATTAGATATTCAATAAAAATTAAATTGAATGTACCTTCGCACTTCTCTTGATCGATTAGTCTCATGGCTTAGAGCAGTGATGCACCATTGAACAACTTCTTTCGCGTCCACAATTCGGCTTGCAGAGGGGTTCATTTTATATCTTCGAAGTGCTCATTTTATGCATGCCCCTGCACCGTCATGTTCTCCTTTTCCATGGCCAGTCTCAAAGAAATTCCAACAATGTTTAATGCAGGTTTTCTTATGAAGACAACACAACCAAAAGAATGATCATGCAGATTTGAATTGACCTGCACATCCGTCTAACCATATCCAATGTTCATTGAATGTTATTCCACGATTTTTCAATGAATCATAAATTCTTCCAAAACAATGTTGTACAAAACATGTATCATGTGTACGATCGTCACTGATATAAAAGTGATATTCTTTAATAATATGTCGATTTTCACTCGTGCTTTCTATATGATCGACATTTTGTTCAGCATGTCTATATAGAATATGGACGAGCATGGAGACTTGGTCAGAATGATAGTATTCACTCTGAATTTCTTTTTGTGGAAAAAATGTGTAGTTTTCTGCAAAATCAATCACTGACAAAATGGTCCCTAGTGGAAAAAATTCATGAGATTTTTTGAATTGCAAGTCTTGCCATCGAGCTCTATGGGAATGCTTGGTGTATTTGTAAATTTCTGCCTCAAACTTTCTCAAAAATTCTATCACAAAAATTTCTTCTTCTCGTAATTCAATTCTTTTAACACTATTTGCACCTTGAATCGATGTATGGATATATTCATATCTCTTCCATTTCACTTTCATGTTGGACAATGATTGATCATTTATATCAGTACGATATTTGTTTTGAAATTTAGTCAAATTTCTACAATCATCGCATTTTTTACCACCAACACATTTCTTTTTGTAAAATAGTTCATCGCTTTCTCTTTCACATAGAATTTGAGATATGAAATCACGAATAGTGGAAGGAGGAGGTGAATCCTTCCAAAATGTTCTACCAAAATCAAGGAATATGTCATAATATAACTCAAATTCCACATGATAATGGCAACAATAAGTGTCGCGTACGATGATAGGTTTTACATACCATGGTTTTTGTTGAACAAAAGCACTAATTGAAACATGAATTTCATGATTCTCTTCTTTGAACTTGTTGAACAACTCTATCTGAGTGGTTTCCAAGAAATGTTTTTCATGTTCTTCATACTGATTTCGTGCTATTCTTCTTCGCATCACATGCCTTGCAGTTGGCGAAACACGCGAATTGTTCTTCCAATATTCATATATTATTTTTTTAACATTTTATCCAAATCTATCTTTGTATGGTTGCTTACAAATAGCTCTCCAACAAATGAGTTCATCATTTACATCTATTTGCAACTGAAATTTCTGATGTTTGTGCAAATTTTTTCACGACGTTCCTAATGCTCGTGCCATAGATTTTACCAAGCGATTCTCTTTAGTACTTGATTAAACCACTACCATATGTATTACTTTACGTACAACTGAAACATTTTTCTGTCTAGATCTTCTAATTGAATTTATAGCACTATTTATATTTTGTATCACATTTTTCTTCATTTTTTTTTTTATCTTTGGTTGATTTTCAAATACCCAATAAAGTCATAGCTTATTTTAATTTCCTTAATGATAGGAGACCTTTCAACATTTGGGCTTGAACTGTCCCCTTTTCCTTTATGAAATACTTCTCAAAAATGCGGTTAACACGATATCGTATATAATGGTCAGCTTTTTTATCTCCATATGTGTGAGTGTCAACATTTTTTAACATCTCGTCATCAACAGTGATTTCATCTATACATATTCGAATGAATAGTACATAATAAGTTTACATATTCAATAAATAACTAAATTAATAAATATATGTATAATTTCAATAATACATGCATGTGTTCAACATATATATATATATATATATATATATATATATATATATATATACTTTGTGATTCAATTTCTTCACTTGAATTTCTTTCATCATTTTCACCATCTTCAATCATTGGTTCAATATCTCTTTCACTTTCTCTTTCAAAATTTTGTGTCTCATCATCAATGTTTTGAGGAATATCTCTCTCTGTTTACATTGCAAAATATTTTTCAAATTAGTTCATCAAATAAAAATTAAGCTTCACATTTTACACTAGGAAAATTTTAAATATATCAAAATCATAATATTTGCATTTACATACCTGCTTCAACTTCTAGTTGAGGTTGATTTTCCCCTTCAATATTTGAGACTGCTTCTATCTTTCTTTTGCGAGATTGTCTCGTCTCTTCTCTATGTTCCTCAGGGTCTCTTTTTCGATCATATTTTCTCGTACAATTCCTTCGATTTCCCATGATAATAGAGTATGAAGTTCAGAAATTTTCCTTCAAAAATTTAGACAAAAACTCAATTGAAAAAAAACATCACAAAAGATTTAATTAAAAAAAAAAAAAAAAACAAACAAACAAACAAACAAACAAACTCATTTTAAAAATTTTGCAAAAAATACATACTCCAATCCAAAACACTTACTTTAAAAAATTGGAGAAAAAAATGTCTTATAAAAACGAAACTAAGCTCAAAATATTTCCTTCCATCAATCCAAAACACGTACTCTAAAAAAATGTCACTTTAAAAAATACCTCCAAAAAATGTCTATTAAAAATTAATTCCAACTTCTTAAAAAATGCCACTTTAAAAAATACTTCAAAAAAACCTCTAAAAAAATATCACTTTAAAAAATACTTCAAAAAAATGTCCAAAAAATGTCCTTTGAATATTAAGCATAAAAAGAGTCCTTTCGAAATTAAGCTCAAATCTATATCTTCAAATGAAATGATGCCTCAAAAATATCCAAAAAATGTATCACATACCTCCATGAAAATTAAGCCCAAATCCATACTTTAAAAAAAAATGAAGCCCAAAAAACATCCAAAAAATGTATCACATACCTTCAAGAAATGTCCTTTGAATGTTCCTCCAAGAAAGTCCTTTGAATGTTCCTCCAAGAAAAGTCCTTAAACCCAAAACAATTTTTTGCAAAAATGTTCTTTGAATGTACCTCCAAGAAAAGTCTTAAAACCCAAAATAATTTTTTGCAAAATCAGAACAAGACCCAAGACCTTTGTAGAATCAAACCAAATATACGAAAGTATGCGAAAATAATGAATGATTTCGTGACAATTTATATTGCCGCGAAATGTTTTTTTGGAGGGGCTCCGCGGTATTTTCCGGCTGACGTAAAGTCAGGTAAAAGTTTGGCCAAAATTTTATGTCGTTAGAATTGACGAGCCGTCGGCGCAAAAAATAATTCGACCGAACTTTTATGTCGTTAGACTTGATGGGCCGTCGGCGCAAAAAATAATTTGGCCTAACTTTTTTAATAGTTCGACCGAACTAACGCGTCAACAATTACGCAAAGCCAAGATCTGAATACATATCTGCAACTTTGGACTGATTAAACTCCATGAAACATTCTAAATTAACTGTCGAAACCAAGACAAGCATTTTCAGAATTGAATCTACTTTCAAGAAATATAACTTTTATGGAATTTTATAAATATTTACTAATTTTAATTAATTTTGTAATAAAATGGGTGCAAACAATTTCTGAAGGTCATTATGATTCAATGAAATCATAATTCTGTATCTTCCAAAATACATTGTAAAAAAAATTGAAAAAATTATGGTGCATTACATTGGTCTGTCGTCTCTAATGGGTAGCTTTTAGATTTTTAATTTATAACTTATATGTTAAGAAATTTCTTGCGTCGCGAAACTTATTCAAAATATGCAGTTTTTTCATATTGGACCAGTTCAAAAAATTCTAGTAATTATGATATACATCCATTGGCTTTGTAAATATGACGAACCCGAAGTAGACTCTGTCTAGATTGTTGTAACACATTTTGTTTTTTAAAAACACAAATTTTCAAAGAATGCAACATTGCGTATTAACATGAATTTTATGAATCCTTTGATTGTTAAAAAACACACACTCAAAGAAACGCTAAGTTGACATATCAAATGTGTATAAAAAAATTCCAAAAAATAAGTAATAGAAAACTAACAAAATTTTTGACAACTTTTATTTTTATCACAAAATGAAATTCTAAACAGAAAAATCGTTTTAGCTTGCAGAAAGATGAAGAATCGAAAAAATTGAAAGTTTTTTTTCTCAAAAAAGGGCAAAAAGTGTAACCCAACTTCATATTTTATAATATAGTTGTAATTAATAATAAAAGGAATCTAGATCCATCTTAATTCCAGATCTACCAAGCATGAAGAGATCGAATATCTTGATATGCAAATTTATTTTAAAGTGAAAAGAAATTTGATCTCTCTAGGTATTTGGTAGATCCAAACTTAAGTTGGTTCTAGATTAGTATAATAATAAAATTAAAATTAAATAGAATAATTTTAATAGATTTTAATTTTAGTTATATTATGATAATTATAATATTAATATAATTTACTTTGAATAGTTCTTACTATCATATAAATATATATACACACACTACACTAAGAAACCAATACATGTATTGAGATAAAGGGAGTCACATATACACATAATGAAATAAAAGATGATTACGTATATTGAGATAAAGGTCAAATAAGAAATAGATACATGTATTGAGATAAAGGGAGTCACATATATGCATAATGATGATTATCTATATTGAGATAAAGGGAGAGAGAATAATGAGTATTTTTTTTAAATAAAAGAAATATATATATATATATATATATATATATATATATATATATCTTGAGTGGGTTTAATGGTTAAGAGCATGTATTTCCTCCTAAGAGGTTATAGGTTCAAAACCAGAGGGGTAGAGTATATGTGCCTTGCTAGACTTAGCAGTCACGGGGTAGAGTATGTATGCCTTTGTAGACTTAACAGTCAAATCGCTACAGAGAGACGAAGAGGTGAGTCTCATACACCAATTTGGTGTCTGGCTTGACCATGACCTTAAACTTGCATAATAATATATATATATAAATAATTTTAAAAGATTTATTAAAATTTTGAATATATATATATATATATATATATATATATATATAATTTAAAAAGATTTATTAGAGCTTTGAATATTTTTATTAACATGTTGAAAATAAGGCAAACCAATTCACTTGTGTGTTTCAAGTGTTTAAACATAAATAGATAAATAGACTTTACAATTCTCCAATGTTCAAATGAAAGGAGTAGAGCTTTATTTATAGGTATTACAATCGATTTTCGACCATCTCTCATTGACAACAAGTGATAAATTTTCTTTGGCATGCAGGTCAACTTCATTGGAGAGAACCGGGTAAGCTGACAAAAGCAAGCATGCAAGCCCATACTCAAGTTTTTGTATATATTTGAGGGACAACCGCTAGTTATCTCATTCCTTAGAGGCTTAACCATATGGATCAGATCTCAATAACTACTTTATAGTACATTTATTGTTATGTACAAGGTGAAAGTGAATCCCCTTAGTTCACCATGCTTCAATTGGGAATAGTGTCTCAATATTTTTCGATATCTAAGTAAGCAAGATGGAGATCCTCCGTACTATCAATATTTTCGTAAGATAGAAAATCTAGAAAATCTAGTGCCACTGGAAGAAGTTTTCATAACCCTATACGGAAAGGCGAAGCCATGTGCTCACATGGGCCATAGTCTTGCGTGAACATCGAATGAAACCATGATGATGTGTGCCGTAATTTTCCTCGAGTGTTTCCATGATACATATGAAGTCTACATACCAAATAATACCATTAATAATGATGGGATTTTTCAAATAAATCTAATAATTGACATATTTTTGAAGACCTTTTAACTCAACAGAACAAAACTATCCATACCAATCAATCTTTTATTTATAGTAATCTAAAACTATCCATACCAATCTTTTATGTATTTATTAATTTAATGATGTGTAGGGATCACCATAATCCTAGTTACTATTTAAACACTCTAGTACTATGTGATGGTTCACTATCTAATAGATGGAATATAAAGTCTTTACTTCTAGAAAAATATTTATAATTAATTTTCAAAGCATAATTATATGACCATTTTAAAATATTCTTGTATTATTAGTATAAAACAATTCTAACAATAATTGTGTTCAATTTCTTTTATTACTCACTTTATCTCATTCACTTGTGGAGTATATGACCATTTTAAAATATTCTTGTATTATTAGTATAAAACAATTCTAACAATAATTGTGTTCAATTTCTTTTATTACTCACTTTATCTCATTCACTTGTGGAGTTAGATGATGCAACTTGCTTTTCCTTTTCTTTTGTTATATTGACTTTGATGAATATTGGGTATGCAAAATCTTATAATACTTTTCTATTTGCCACTGCCAACTTTATAATGCACGTGGAAGCATATTTGTCAACATAGAAAATTTTAAGGGTAAAAGTTTGCCCATAGGAAAATTTTAATGGGTATTTTTTTTTAATATCACATATTTTTTAAGTTTATAAAATCAAGTTGGATAATCATGGTTTCACTGATATTTTTAAAACTATATACATTTCTAGGGATTTGCTTTTGTTTTTCAGCATATATTTGATTAAACTTATTTTTAGGTCTTCACCATGCTCAATGTTTTAAAATTATACATTTCTTAGGATTTGCTCTTGTTATTTAGTATATATTTGATTAAACTTATTCATAGCTCTTGGCCATGCTCAATGTTTTTAGTGCCCTCACCATGGAGAGTTTCACAAATGTATTTGGGCAAGATGCTGGAAAAGGTGTAATACAAGTCTTTATAATTTAATCATGTGCATAAATAAGTTATATTTAATTTTTAAGATTTATCATGATTTTTATCATTTCTTTTCTAAATTTTAATTATAGTCATACTACAATAGAATATAGTTTTCATATTTCTATAATTGAATTTTAAATTATGATTTGTATATATAAATGAATAGATAAGGTTCCCCTTAATAAGGAAAAATAAAACAATATCCGTGATTTCTTTAAGTTATAATATATAATTTTATTTTTGAGTAAATAGAAGCATACATATTTATTGTTGTCTAGTCGAGTTAGAATATATGGTTTTCAACCCATCAAAGTTCAAATTTCAGCCATTAAGAGAAAACTGTTATTCCTCGAGGTATATTGTATTTCCCCTTTCCTTTTGGATTTTATGCGTGGCATTTTTTTTATTTTTTATTTTTAAATAAACCTGTAACCATTAACCATTATTGTTTTAATTTTTTTTATTTTTTATTTTTAAATAAACCTGTAACCATTAACCATTATTGTTTTAATTTATTATATGAAACATTATAAATATTAAAAAAAATTAGTCATATTCTAAATATATTTACGAATTCAATTTATTGTGTTTGAGTATTTATTTGATTCATAATATCAGCTTAGATCCATCTAACCTGAGATTTATAATGCGTCGAAAGGATCAAATCTTTAAGGTGCAATTTTTCTTTTTGGAGTGTAAAAATTGAGAAAAATTTTTCAAATCGAGGGATTTGATCCCTCTTGACACAAAAATATAAATTCAGAGTTAAAAGGATCTAGGATGGTTCTGGTTGTGGGAAACCATGTCACATTTCAAAACTATCATTATTATGTATATGTTTGAGATAAACTTCATACTTTGAAATTTAGATAATATGTTATTAAAATAATAATATTTCAAAGTAATGTGAAATCTGTGAAAATTGAGAGATCCAAGGTTTAAATCCCTCGGTTGTGACCTAGTTTACAGAGACGTGTTGTAGGCACCCAGAAGGTACGCAATGATTTCACTGTTAAGTCTACGAAGGCATACATACTCTACCCCACACTAGTTTTGAACCCGTGACCTCTTAGGAGGAAACACATGCTCTTAACCATTAGGCCCACTCAAGTTGTGATATTGCCAACCTAATCTATGATATTTTATTATTATTTTTAAATAAATATTTTTTATTATGAAGTCTATGATCAATAAATTCAAATAGTTAAGATCTATTTTAACTATTTTAATTGTTTATGATATAGTTATGTTGTCATTTTTAATTGATTAAATTGTATTTGTAAATAATGTAATCTAATTAATAGATGAAATGGTCTATTTACAATAGACTATTTAGAAGAAACGATAAGTGTTATGATTTTTTTTTTTTTTTTAGTTAAACTGGCTTTGACTTGAGATTTGATTTAATGCCCTAGGCTACTGGGTTTTATCCTCTACGGTGTGGTGGTCGGTTAAAGAAATGACATCATTTGTTTGTGTTGATTATTATTAATCTTAAATTATAGCAGTGGCATCATTTATTTGTGTTGATTTGAAATTAGAGCAATCTAGTTTATGCTTATTGCATATAACAATAGCTGCAGAGATAAAATTGAGTAAATGATGAGAAAATAAAACTAAATTATATGTTGAAGAGTTTTATGTTGATTTGAAATTAGAGCAATTTAGCTCGTGCTTATTGCATATGACAATAGTTGTAGAAATAAAATTGAGTAAATGATGAGAAAAATAAATAAATTCTATGTTGAAGAGTCGAGTCGTAAATATAAATATATATATAAGCATATACAGTGTCTGTTGCAATAACCAAAGTGCATTGATGAAAACAAGGTTTATTAGATTATCGTTTTGGGAGACAATATGGCTGAAAATCACTATAATAATATCTAATTTTTAAAAATAATATGCAAACTGCAATAACCAAAGTGCATTGATGAAAACAAGGCTTATTAGATTATTGTTTTGGGAAACAATATGGTTGAAAATCACTATAATAATATTTAAAATTTTTAAATAATATTCAAATTAAAATACTAATTCTTTAAAATTTATTAACAAGGAATTGTAATATTTAATCTCGCTAAAGAGTGAAGTAGTCACATTGTTTACCAAATATATTCATAGTTTGGTAGATAATAATGCATGCACTCTGATATTGTCAATCTAATTTATGATATTTTTGCACACACTCTTATTGTCAACCGAATCTATGATATTTTTTGTTTTGTTTTTAAACATATATTTTTTATTCTGAATTCTTATAAATACTTATATAATTATATCAAGTCTCTCATGTCATAATTGAAGTGTGTTGATGAAAGACATGTTTATTAGATTGTTGTTGTCATTTTAGGAGTCAATTTCAAATTTGGATTATTGTTAATTTCGATGAATCTAAAAAAAAATCACATTTTTTAATTTTCATAAATATTTAATCTAGATTTTAAATGCAAAAGTGTAAATATAAATCATTAAGGATTAATAGGTAACAATGATTAGTGTACTAAGAGGCATGTTTCAAAAGACATGACCGTTAATGAAGGGGCACTTGCATAGGTATATAAGAGGACCCTCATTTGTAACCACAATATCGTATTTCTTGTATTCAAACATTATTATACAATCATGGATATTTTCATATTTTAGATATTCTGAATATTTATGTTGTGTCTAAGAACTTTGTTCGTAACATTTGGTATTAGAGTGATGTTTTCTAATCTCGACTTTCGACCATTAAGGCTTCGTCAACCTTGTTGCCATTACAATTGAAATGTTTCGTTGTTTAAAGCTTCTCCATTTTGTGGGTTTATCATTAAGAATTTCGTCATCTAAACTAAAAAAAATAAAAAATAAAAAAATAAAAAAATAAAAAATAAAAATAAGAATAAGAAAAAACATAAAATAATCTTCTTTGAAGGCAACATTCTTGAAGAAGTAATTGAGTAAAAATACCTTGGGATCGATTTCAAAAACATACTTAATTGGGAGGACTGCAGAAAGAAGAGAATGTTAGGAGGGTGGAAAACATTATATGCTCTTCAAAACAGATCTAGAGAGGCATAGTTATGGGATTGGAAAACGATTAAAGTGCTTTTTGGACTCTTAGTTTGTCGAGTGATGCTATATGGGTGTGAATTGTGGGCTAGCAACACCCCTATCTCAAAATGGAAACAAATTAAGAAAATCCAAAAATGCTTGATCATGAGCAAGTTCAAAATAAAAATTTTGGTATCTTATGAGATAATGTTGAGTGAAACAGGAGCAACTCTCATCGAAGCAATCACTATGGTGCGGCTCATAAGATATCTAAAAATAATTTAGCAAATGGGAGTAGGTAGATGGCCTAATGTTATCTTCAAGGAAAGCATGAGTGAAAGAAAGAAAACATGGATGAGACAAAACTACACATGGATGCAAAAATAGAATATCTACCTGAATAGATAAAATTTGAGATACATGCTATGTTATATTAATCAAATAGAGTTACGTATATACATGATGTATTGTCTCAAGATAGGTAAGATATCTTGGACGCACAATAAGTTGGTTGAGAGAATATCTCAACCTCACACCAAACTAGGAACTTAGTTTTAGCTAACTCCTATTGAATAGGAATAGACTCTATACATAGAAAGTCACAACTGAAGACAAGTACGAATTACATATTCCAACACTCCCCCTTAATGACTACTTGTCTCAATATCCATCTGAAAAAACTACAACTGGTCCTGTTTGGTAATTATTCTAGTTCTGTTTGGTAATTACATTTTGTATCTTGTTCATGCTATTGTTGATGTCCATATAAAGGACCAACCATCTACCGAAATGCATGGGTTCCCAATCGCTGCAACCGCCAGTCTAATAGGAAGTCCTTCACATACATGGTTCATCCAACCTCTCGATGAACTCCCCTTAGATAAAAAATTTCACCTCATAGAGTCTAAAACCAATATGGCTATGGCCCACCCAAGTGTATCCATCTCGCATGACACACTCTTCCAAGGTGTTAAAACTCTCTAACAGAGGGACACATAACAAAGGGTATGCATGCATATCTAGGTCTTACATCATGTACATAAAACATTTCAAAGACCACAACTAACAATATGTGACATGTAGATTTGCTCCAATTATTGTAGAAATTATATACAAGATGCATGTATATATCCAGATTCTCCTGATCTAACAATATTTTATCTTCTTGCTAAATACAGAATCCTTCCACTATTAATCTTTTGCGGAAATTAAAATCAATTGCAAACACATGAAAAAAAATCACACAACACAGTTGTTTAACGGGAAAGCCTGAAGCTGAAAACCCCAACTATCATATATTATGTATCATGGAGATCATGTAACAATCTCATACAAAGCTTAGTACATCACGCTCTCAGTACAATCAATCGTCACACACTAATCAGAAGAAATCTGCAAATCCATGCATCGATTTCTCGCCACCTACTAGCCCGCCTCCACTACGCAATCCCTGCTGAAGAATAGCTCTGAATGAATTCGAATTACCCTTGCCTTGAATACGAAATCCTCATTAGCAACTCCAATGTGTGTGTGGTGCAATCAATGGATCACTATAGTCACAACATATAGTCCATCTTGCCCTTTCACCTATCTCTCCACTGGGTCTTCACTGGAACTGACATGCACTGTAGTTAACTGTTGTATTGATCAGTTGATTAATGAGTTATTATTTGTGAATTAATTAACTAATTAATTCACTCCACTCTCACTAGTGTATCATTCAGTTAGACTAGATACAACTAGCTCAACTGAGTTTAACTCCATTAACTGAGTTAAATTGAATAACAACTCCATGAACTACTCTTCCAACTCTATCATAACTTTTCCACTTCAGTTCTAACTGAGTCCTCCATGCATGAACCACCAAGAAACCCAAGGAATTGCGTAATTCCTTCAGTCCACTGATTAGCCAAATCTGTGCACTGAAATTAAGTGCTCCAAGAGAATAAGTTGTTGTTTATTGTCGGATTATTATTAAGAGCTAATAATAATCGACACTTCTATTTTTAGATCGACGATCTATAAATAGAATTTGCCCAATATTCTAAAAATATAATTTCATCTGTTTTTCCAACTTGACCAACCATCCACAAATAGCATCTTGCAACTTCTGAAATATGATCACCATGTCTAAAAATAGACATAGTCTAAAAATAGGCTTGCGCCAAAAATAGCCTGCGGGCCCACTTAGTGAAGGCGACTCTTTTCACTAAGCTCATCATCTTGTTGAATCTCAACACTCCCTCTCAACAAGATAGGGATTATCCTTCACCCCGATCCTGCCTCTATGGTATTCAAATTTACTCCTGGTGAGCACCTTCGTCAGAATATTTGCATCCTAATCCTCCGTAGGAATGTATTGAAGAAACATGATCTTACGCTGCACACAATCTCTGATATGATGATACTGGATATCAATATGTTTAGATCTATCATGAAACACAGGATTAATCAAGAGTTTAATGCAACTATGATTATCACGATGTATCACTGTAGGATCTAAATGTGAACCGAACAAACCAACCAGGATCTTCCTCATCCAGATAGCCTCACATGCAGCTTGACTTGCTACCATTTATTCTGCTTCCGTTGAACTGAGTGCCACGAATCTTTATTTCCTGTTGTACCAAGAAAATGCCATAGATTTGATACTGCAAATCCCTCCTGATGTGCTCTTTTTGTCTGTTGGGTTGCCTGCCCAATCTGCATCCGTGAAGCCATGCAACTTCACCTCATCCTTTTGTCTGTACCATAAACCATACTCAGATGTGCCCCTGAGATATCTCAATACATGCTTGCCTGCCTTCCAAAAGAGCTTGGTAGGCTTAACCATCGCTTGTGAAAGCTGGTTCACCACATAGCATATGTCTAGTCTTGTATCAACTAAATACATGAGCGAACCCACCAACTGTCGATAAACAGTGGCATCCACTACCTGTACCGATGTAGCATCCTCTTTCCTCCAATTTCCTGGAAGAGGAGTGTCGATAGGCTTGCAGCCTTGCATGTGAAACTTCTCCAGTATCTCTCGAGCATACTTGCCTTGAGACACAAACAATTCACCTTCCCACTGCCATATTTCCAATCCAAGGAAATAATGAAGGAGGCCCAAATCCTTCATCTCAAACTCCTTTGCAAGATCTGCCTTGCATGAGTGTATCAACTGCTCATCACCTGTTAGTATTAAATCGTCAACATAAAGAAAAATGAATAAAAGCTTACCCTCCACCACAATTTGGTACAGGTTTACATCCGCCTCACTCTTGGTGAAGCCAAGTCTAGTTAAATAGCTGTCGATCTGTGTGTACCAAGCACGAGGTGCTTGCTTCAACCCATACAAAACTCTTTTAAGTCTGCACACATGTGACTCGCTACTGAAGATCTCAAATCCTTCAGGCTGCTCAATGTACACCTCTTCTTCAATGATCCCAATAAGGAATGCAGTCTTCACATCCATCTGATGAATGTGCCAACCCATCTGTGCTGAGAGAGCAAGGATGGTCCTTATGGAAGAATACCGTGTGATAGGTGCAAAGGTTTCTTCATAATCAATCCCCTCGATCTGTGAGAAGCCCTGGGAAATAAATCTTGCCTTATACTTCTCGACGCTCCCATCAACAACTTGCTTTACCTTGTAGATCCATCTTGATCCTACAACTGATTTACTCACCGGCCTTGGAACAGTCTCCCAAGCACTATTTCTGACAATGGAGTCATACTCCTCCACCATGGCATCTACCCATGTGGGATCTTGCATTGCTTATTCAAAAGAATATGGTTCTGTCACGATACACTTTCTCATAAGAGCCATGTATCCAATAAATTTGTCAGGTGACTATCTCTGTCTGCGCTATGATGTAGGAACTCCTACATTATGTGCTGCATCAAGCTTCAGTCTCTCAGCTTCTGCGGTACGCTTTCTTCCTTGTATGATGTTTGGTTCTGCATGAGTGGACTCTTCCACTCCATGAATCTCCTCTTGTGGCTGATCCACATCCGGAGGTTCATCTTTTGGAACAAGCAGTTCCTTCACTGCATGCAAGTCTAGCTCCCTCTCAAGAATAGCTCGTGCAACATTCACGATCGTTCTGTTCTTCCTCTCAGTGACCCTATTCTGCTGTGGGTTATGAGGCGCTATGAGTTATCTTCTAATTCCTTCTTTGCTACAAAAGTATTTGAATTCACTCGAGATGTATTCACCACCATTATCACTCCGTAGAGCTTTCACTTGCTTCCCCAACTCCTTCTCCACCAATGCTTTAAACTCACAGAACTTTGAGAATGTTTTTCTCCTCTTCTACATGAAGAAGATCCAACATCTACAAGAATATTCATAAAAAAATATAACATAATACCTGTGTTTTTCTGTTGAAGCAACCGAGAAAGGTCCACACACGTCTGTGTGAATTCTCTCCAGGATCACCGAAGCATGGTTCTCCTTCTCATGAAAGGTGGTCTTCACAAACTTACCTATAGTACATCCCTTGCACTGATCTGACTGCGCAAGAGTACCCTTGGGAAATCCAATAGAAATCTACTGCAAAATCTTCAAAGCGCCATGGTGAAGATGGCCCAATATCCTGTGCCATAATTCGCCCTTATCCCGGCTCACCACTTCTTCTGCTTTGCCTACCATTGCAGCGCAACCATCTACCTCCAACTTGTAGAGATTCTTAACTCGAATCCCTATCTTCTTGGTTTGACCCGTTGTTTTATGTCGAAGGAAGGATTTTCCCTCACTGAAAACAACATCATAACCATTGTCTTCCAACATTGCGACTGAGACCAAATTCTTCTTCAGACCTGGAACATGCATAACATATTTCAAAAATAATGGATTACTAGACTCCCTCTCAAAGGTAATGGTCCCAATGTCGATTGCACTATATCGACCATCGTCGCCCATCTCTATATGCATTTGAAGGTCCTTCTCCTCCAAGTCACTAAACAAATCCTTATCTCACGTCATATGGAAATACACACCACTATCAAGATACCACACCAATCCCATATAGCTTGAAACCAAGCATGCGATCAAACATAAATTAAGTTCAAATTGTGAGGCTAAGGCCTCTTCGGCTGCAGCTCCAGCAGCCTTCTTGTTCTTCTTCTTCTGTGGGCAGTTAGTGGTGAAATGCCCATGTTCGTGACAATGAAAACACTTCACCTTGGAAAAATCATGCTTCTTGTCTTTAGCTTCAGATTTTGAAGGAAATTTCTTCCCCTTCCCTTTCCTTCCTTTGGCAGCCAAAGCGCAATTCTCTTCATCTTCATTCTTCGATGAAGAGCCATCCCTGGTACCTTGCCTTATCTCCTCCTGCACAAGATTCGACCAAAGTCGCTCCCATCCCAGCAGTTTCTCCCGTCCATTGACAGAGTCTTCGTAGCTATGCCAACTCTTCGGAAGCCCAAGGAGAGCCAAGCTCACCAAGTCTTCATCATCAAAAATAATCCCCACACTTCCCAGTTCATCCCTATAGTGGACAAACTTCATGAGATATTTTGGAATATTGTTGCCCTTCTCGCTGCTGCTTTGGAAATTATATACAAGATGCATGTATATATATAGATTCTCCTGATCTAACAATATTTTATCTTCTTGCTAAATACATAAGCCTTCCACTGTTAATCTTTTGCAGAAATTAAAATCAATTGCAAACACATGAAGAAAATAAAAAAAATCGCACATAACACAGTTGTTTAACGGGAAAGCCCGAAGCTGAAAACCCCAACTATCATATATTATGTATCATGGAGATCATGTAACAATCTCATACAAAGCTTAGTACATCAATATCTCATACAATCAATCGTCACACACTAATAAGAAGAAATCTACAAATCCATGCACCGATTTCCTGCCACCTGCTAGCCTGCCTCCACTACGCAATCCCTGCTGAAGAATAGCTCTGAATGAATTCGAATTACCCTTGCCTTGACTGTGAAATCCTCATTTGAAACTCCAATGTGTGTGTGGTGCAATAAATGCATCACTATAGTGCAACAGATAGTCCATCTTGCCCTTTCACCTATCCCTCCACTGGATCTCCACTGGAACTGACATGCACTATAGTTAACTGCTGTATTATTCAGTTGATTAATGAATTATTATTTGTGAATTAATTAACTAATTAATTCACTCCACTCTCACTAGTGTATCATTCAGTTAGACTAGATACAACTAGCTCAACTGAGTTAAACTGAATAACAACTCCATGAACTACTCTTCCAACTCTGTCATAAATTTTCCACTTTAGTTCTAACTGAGTCCTCCATGCATGAACCACTAGTAAACCCTAGGAATTGCGTAATTCCTTCAGCCCACTGATTTTCCAAATTTGTGCACTGAAATTAAGTGCTCCAAGAGAATAAGTTGTTGTTTATGGTTGGATTATTACTAAGAGCTAATAATAATCGACACTTTTATTTTTAGATCGACGATCTATAAATAAACTTCGCACAATATTCTAAAAATAGAATTTCATCTATTTTTCCAACTTGACCAACCATCCACAAATAGCATCCTGCAACTTCTGAAATACGATCACCATGTCTAAAAATAGACTTGTGCCAAAAATAGCTTGTGGGCCCACTTAGTGAAGGCGACTCTTTTCACTAAGCTCATCATCTTGTTGAATCCCAACAATTACAATGTGTGTCTCATACTTTACCATGATCATAAGTCTATTCCACAAACTCACACAAACTCGATTGTTGTCCATCATAATAATTGTTGCTTCTACTTTTCTCCATCTTTTGAAATTGTCTTCCACTGCTTCAATCAATTTATTTTAAAAACATATCCAAGCTTGGCATCTTCATCTTGAATCTTTCAATCTTCAATTCGTTGTTGTTAGAGTGATCAGTTCTAACAAAAAGCATTTACATGCTAAGTTGATTAGGCTCAACATGCTTCAAAACAAAAAATTCAAGAAAAAATTTCAATTCACCAAGCATTATGGAAGTAGAACATGATAAACCGCAACACCCCATAACAAGATCTTCATAGCACATCGTTCAGAGATGCTCCACACAATCAACTTTCAGGTAAGTCTCTCCATCGACGATCCACTGCGATCCATGCAGCCAACGATCTATCTCAATTTTGGCTTCACGTGTCAACATTCTCCTCTTCATGCAAATACTCCTCCTTCTGTTCATGCTCCACGCAGAGGGCAGCGATCAATGACTCAGCGCTCCGGTAGCACTTAGGTAGGTAGCGTAGATTTCTCCTCTAGGTAGGTAGGTAGGAAACGCTCCTCCTCACACATCAACAACAGTAGCAGTGTAGATAAGTGGGCAGGCAGCGCAAGGTAGCACTCTCCCTCACACACCAGCAACAGTGGCAACGAAAATAAGTAGGCAGGTAGCGCAAGGCAGCGCTCCTCCTCACATGCCAGCAACAGTGGTAGTGTAGATAAGTATGCAGGCAGCGCTCCTCCTCACACACCAGTCACAGTGGTAGTGCAAATAAGTAGGTAGGCAGCACAAGGCAGCGCTCCTCCTCACACACCAACAACAGTGGTAGTGAAAATAAGTAGGCAGGCAGGGCAAGGCTCCTCCTCAAAGTAAACAGTAGGCAACATAGATTGCTCCTCTATGTAGGCAGGTAGCACTAGGCTCCTCCTCACACGACTGTGCTCAATAGGTCACAACTCCTCTAAACAGTTGGCAGGTCTCCACAATTCCAACAACCACACACAAAAAGTTCTTGTTTCAGTATCTAGTTCCCCTGGCATTGTAGCATAACGCCACTTCCCCTGTTCAAAATATCAAGGTTGGTGACTTCTCCAAGCATGCCTCCTCATGCTTGCTGCTAGGCTGCAATAGCGAAGACCCATTGTCGAGATAATCTCCTCATAATTGAACATGCAGATCTGCAATCGCTTAACAACTTTCAAACAAACAACTGAATTTCTATCTACTTGATATACAAGCAAAGACACTTCAGGAACTTTGTTTCTACTTTCCTTTTTCCATCACAATCTACTCCCCTGATCACATTAGGCACACACAAGCTCGATTATTCTCCAATCTCTGATGTAGCTCAAGCTCAATCCTTTGATGTCATTTTTACTGTCATGTCTTCATCATATCTTGCAAATTTGTTTAGTGTTGGAATGACCAGTTCCAACACACACTCAGAATTGTGACAATAGTTAGTCACACCAATGTCACTTAAATTACAACCAGTTTACATTGTCATGACACGTACACAACAATACATTGCAAATTTAAAACAACATCATCTAGCAAAATGAATGGCTTCAAAACCAGAGAATTAAAAAACATTTGGATGGTAGCAGAAAATTCTCCCTCAGTGTATTCCATGATGGTTGTCATTTCCTCTATAGAAGCTAGATTAATAAGGCCATTCCAGCTAGATCACTCTGTATGTAACCCACCAGAGAAAATTCCTCTATTCCTCTCAACTTGAAGGTGCGACAGGTCTTGAAAAAATAGTATGGAACAAAATAAGATCGAGCAAAATCACCAGGCTTCCATCCCTATAGCATCCCTGGAAATTCAATAGACATTCCTGGCTTCCATCCAGGTGGCATCGGTGGCATACAGGTAGCATGAAAAAACTCCACACGACCCAAACAAGATTGGCTCATATGTGCCCCTATTCTTGCCAGATGGATAGAAAGCTGAATGCGGAATTCTAAACAACGATCGATCATCAAACACAATCCACACAACTTTTTTTTTTTTTTTCTTGCATCTCCCTCACCCACTCATAACTCAAACCTCGCATCACACGCTCCACCATGAAGTCATCGGTGACGATGTCCTCCTACGAAATGTATATACGAGCAACAGAAGCTTCACGACTTCCTGTTGAGCATAAAACTTCTTAACGGAATCGGTGTCGTAGCGAAATATGTCGCGTCATCACCATTTCCAATCTCCTGCGGTTACCAGATATCATGCTCACACTACTAACACTCATTTTTATTAATTTTTCTTCCTTGATCGCCTGCTTGTCACTTCTTCAAAAGACCCAAACAGAAACAACAACAGAAAACGCGGCTAGATCTGCACCCAAACAGAATTTTGAAGCCGCAGCTCAGCATCAGATCGCTCACCACAACAGATCAAAAAATCAGCCTCTCACGCGAAGGCATAGTCACCATGCTTAATAGCCCAAATCCACTTATCAATCCAGGCACCAAATGATCCACGCTCACCACAAACATCCCTCTAAAAACATCCCTCTAAATGACTCTATCAAAACAATCCCCATACCAGTAGGAAACTCCACATCTCCAATAATCCTAATCTTCTTCCCTTTTAACGATGTCGCTTGTACACAAATAGCTTAAAAAATGATTCTGCTATATGATGAGAAGATTGAATTCCATTTCTCAACAAGCAAGGTGGGTTCAGTGCTGTGCCTGGACTCTGGTTTGCTAAAACATTGTCAATTCAGTTCTTTGTTGTGCCTTTTGTTTTTAAAGTAGTATTTTTAGTTCTGGCAGTAAGAATTGAAGCTCAACCTCCTCTGTTATATCTCTTCATGAGCTTCTAACGCAGTGGCAGGGACTCAACCTTCTTGCTTCCCTACTGTCCTAATCATTCTAAGCTGGGTATGCTAGATAATTTTCCTTTCTTGCTTTGAATTCAAGATAACAAGAAGTTCTGATGCGATTCTTTTCCTTTCGGCTGTGGGCTATTCCGTGGATGAATCGTCTTACTCGAAAATCGGTTCTTTGGCACAAATACATGCTCACAAAAGGACGCACCAATGCCTGAGTCATCTCATCAAAATCACTGTGTCTTCAATACATAGCACACAGTCAGAAAACTTCAGCGTGTGTCCCCAGGCACGCTCCTCCTTTTCCACAATTAACGGGCTCCAATATGGCAACAACCTCTTATCGTTTGAACGCAACAACAGAGCACGATCCACGAATGATCACTATTGTCTCTACAATCGTTGCAATAAAGGATAGATCACATCAAAGAGATTCTGAAATGTTCTGGCATGAAGTGGCTCAACGATGAAATACACGCCTCCACGCTGTTGCACTCTCCATGTAGCTTTTAGACAGTAACTTCATTTCCAGCTCCACACTCCATGCTTACCAATCAATCAACTATGGCCATGCTGCCACGTGATCTCTGTTGTGACCTCCTACAGCCACCAACATCTCTCCAGGCTCGGCCTTCACGGCCTCCATGCAGACTCAGCCACCCTAACTTCGATCTCGTGCACAGATCAACTCACAACGTTCTGATTTGCACACGGCAGGACCACAGTCTTATATCCCTCCGGATCACACTGTACATAACGCCCAACCAGGACACTAGCAGTGCCAAAGCGAGGCAACTCACATGCCAAAACATCAAAATCACTGCAAAAATAAATGAACTGGGAATGCTCAGCTTGAAAGTGCTTCTTGCTATAACCACGAAACTGGTCTCTGGGCAAAGCCAGCGTATTGGGATATGCCTACTCATCTTTAGGCAACTTGGGTGCCTCACACCAATTTCGACTTTGCGGTCTCTACGAACAGAGATATCCTTCTCTGCAACTCATCCTCGGGTCCAACAACGTAGATGATACGCACATGTCACTCAACCTACTACCAAATGGACAATCAATACCAAAAACACATAATAATATTTCCATAATAACATAACTCTTTATTTCCCTCGGCCCAGGATGGGCCGAGGTTCAGGCCCAAACAAGGTCTGATACCAAGATGAAATTTGAGATACACACTATGTTATATTAATCAAATAGAGTTACATATATACATGATGTATTGTCTCAAGATAGGTAAGCTATCTTGGATGCACAATAAGTTGGTTGAGAGAATATCTCAACCTCACACCAAACTATGAACTTAGTTTTAGCTAACTCCTATTGAATAGGAACAGACTCTATACATAGAAAGTCACAACTGAAGACATGTAGGAATTACATATTCCAACAGTAGATTGCCTAATGTTATCTTCAAGGAAGGCATGAGTGAAAGAAAGAAAACATGGATGAGACAAAACTACACATGGATGCAAAAATAAAATATCTACCTCACACGGATGCTCTACTACTGGGCCTTGATGGAATTGTTGAATATGTACTTGGATATGCAACATTCATAATGAGAAGTTCTTCATTTTTTGACATATTCATGTGCATCTTTATGATGGTTGTATTAGATTTCTTGTATTTCCATCATGTTTGTATGCGTGCTTTCATGTGGGAATATGTTAATGAAATCATTCTTAGCTTATGGATTTCATGTCTGCTTTGAATCTTTACTTTATTATTCCATGCCATATCAGTAATTTATTGTGAACTAATTTGAAATCAACCTCTGACATGTTCCTGTTCATGTATGTATGAGATAGTTTTAGCTTACTAATCCTTCTTATGGCATGTTTCTTCTTGTTTCTTTGCTACTATATCCTTGTATCTTGTTCTACAGGTTATAAATCATGGGTTGACCTCATTCTTATTGTCTGGGCATTTCTTTCTTGCTCTTGCTCTAACACCTCCACATTTGACAGCCAAGAGAAAAACAACATGATGGATACCAAGCCTACATATCAAATGGGGCTCCTATTGAAAATGGGGTGAGGTCTAATTGGGAATTTACATAGGGAAGACCCCCTAGTTATTGGCGAGGCATTTTTCCCTGTCAACATGCATATAATTACCGTCATTTGAATAAATTTAGCCATCATATTATTGGCCTTGACTTGGGTTTTGATTTAATGCTCCAGGTGGCTGCATTTTTCCTCTACATTGTGGTGGTTGGTTATGGTACTGACATCCTTTGTTTGTGTTAATTAGAAATTAGGCAATTTTTGTTCTTATTATTGGTCTTAAACTATAGTAGTGACATAATTTATTTGTGTTGATTTGAAATTAGATCAACATATCTATGCTTAATGTAGATGACAATAGTTTTTGTAGATATCAATTGGATAAATGATGAGAATAAAAAACTAAATTCTATGTTGAAGAATTGAGTGGTAAATATAAATACTTGCATAAGCACATCAAGTGTTTGGAGAAATAACCAAAGTGCATTGATGAAATCTAGGTTTATTAGATTGTTGTTTTGGGAGCCAATTTTAGATTGGGATTATTATTAAACTTGACTAATCTAAAAAAAAATCTCACATATTTTAATCTTCGTGCATATTGAATATAGTTTTTAAATGCAAAAGTGTAGTGAATCTATTTCTTTGCGGAGTAATAAGAATGTTTGTAATTCATTGTAATAATATCATCCATTTAAATTTAAATTTGGTTAATATTGTTCCATATGATTTGGATATTACCAATATTTTTTTTCATTTAATAATCTTAAATATTTGATAGAAAAAATAATTGTACTTATTATTGAATGTTTTTGTTTCTAGAAGAATTGTGGAATGGGTGTTAAACGTCCTCCTTCAATATTGGACATTTCACACTCATTCCACAGTTCTTCTTCCATAATTTCATATGAATTCAAACTCTGAAAGTCTACACTTGCAAATGATTGTACCTTCTAATTGTTAGGTAAACTCGACTCGAGATAGAGTCAATGTTGACTAGGGTAAAGAGTGGTGGTTTTGGGGCACATGGTATTGTGCACCTATGGTTTTCGGCCCATGGTATTGCATGTAATGGAGCCTATAAAAGACTGGGAATACTTCATTGTAATGTAGGCCTGGAGGTGAGCGGTGAAGGCTCACTTGGTCGGATTG
This sequence comes from Pinus albicaulis, assembly GCA_034641835.2. NCBI lineage: Eukaryota > Viridiplantae > Streptophyta > Pinopsida > Pinales > Pinaceae > Pinus > Pinus albicaulis. The sequence goes on from CM076569.1 coordinate 630,465,794, forward strand.
GCCAGGGTTTTGGCCAATGCTTAATGAAATTTCATTGGTTGGGTTTTTCCCTAGATTTGGGGGTTTTCTCGGATAAACATCTTTGTTTATGTTTATGATTTTTTGCTGGTCTCTTTGTATTTATTTCTCTCAGTAAATTATTTATCTATTCCTGCGGTAAATTCCTAACAAATGGTATCAGAGCCATTGTCTGTCAAAATGAGAGAGGATATGTGCACGTGGATTAATTAATTGATGAACCATGTATCTGAAGAGAAATCCTAGAGGACTGGTGATTACAGAGACTGGTGACCCATGTAATCCGATAGATGGGTTCTTTTTATATGGACATTAATTTCATATGTACAAAGACAGTAAAAATGAAAAAAAAAATGTTATTATTATAATGGAGTTAATTTATTACATGTAAATGGGCATATTGCAGTAAGACCTGGTATGGCATGCGTACCCCTGGGTAATCACTGGTAAAGTCTGGGTTAGATCTAGGTGATAGGGGGGATGTCAAGTTAACAATAACCTGGGTAAAAAAAAAAAAAAAAAAAGATTTGAGGGGGGAAGAGCTAGAGTGAGCAGGGTTGTCTCACTTAGCAATTTTGGCTGGATTTAGTTAAGAAACCCCAAGTCAAGTTTAAGGGGGGAATTTTTAGGTAAACTCGACTTGAGATAGAGTCAATGTTGACTAGGGTAAATAGTAGTGGTTTTGGGGCACATGGTATTGTGCACCTATGGTTTTCAGCCCATGGTATTGCATGTAATGGAGCCTATAAAAGACTGGGAATACTTCATTGTAATGTAGGCCTAGAGGTGAGCGGTGAAGGCTCACTTGGTCGGATTGGCCTGGGTTTTGGCCAATGCTTAATGAAATTTCATTGGTTGGGTTTTGCCCCAGATTTGGGGGTTTTCTCGGATAAAAATATTTGTTTATGTTTATGATTTGTTGCTAGCTTTTTGATGGTTTTTTGTTCCTCTCGGTAAATTTATTATTTCTCCGGTAAATTCTAACACTAATTATAAATTATTTTAATTGAAAAAAAAAGTATACCATGTCAATAGCATATTAATGATGACTCCAACTACGACTGTGTAATTTCCCAACAAGGTTATGTGTCTAGGTTGTAGCTAATGATGTGAAGGAAAAATAAAGAAGAATGTCAAATTTATGAAAATGAATAATGCCGATTCAAATTTGTTTTGATTAAAATGCAAACTCCATCTCTGAAATGATAATAATGGTTTGCCTTGAAATTATTTCATAAACCTTTATTCCTATAGATGATCAATATTACAAACAGATTTCAATCTTAAGTCGATAATTCTACAAATATATAAAAGATGTAGACCTCATGGAATCTTAAGTAATTTTATAATAACTATAAGCAATTTTTTGTAAATCGGTTCATGTTTAAGACCACTAAAATAATTTTGATTAAAGTTGATACTTTGATGATCCATCAAATGAAATTAATGTTCAAAGTTTACTTCAATAAAGTGAACTTCCACCACATGAATGATTGAGTGACTCCATCGAATTTCCACTTTAGAAATGCTTGAACGAATCTAGTGAACCTAGTGATAACAGAGTGAGTGAGTAAAACTAGTGATTGCGTTAAGATTAATTGTATTTTGTATACTTTTATATTTATTCTTTGTTTGGTTCCAACCGACATTATATATATATATATATATATATATATATATATATATATATATATATATATATATATATATATATATATATATATATATATTAAAATGGCATGTGTCAATTCCAAGTTGATTATGGAAAATTTCACACATCTCCCTCATACTGGGTTGTAGAATGCACATATTGATGCAATAATTGATAGATTGGATTTAGAGTTTTATTCTTCCACAATACATAGTTAAAAACTAAAATTGTTTTTTTTTTATGTGGTTCACGGAAGCCCAAGATTGGTGAACACTACGTCCACATAATATTTGTGACAGGAAGATCCACTCAAAGGGATAATTTCCTGTCGGCTCAACCACGAAGCATAACCCTAGAATTTTCAAGATAATATAACCTGTAACCTCTCAATAGAAAAGGTGTTCTAACGATGGGGACTCGACCAATTGAGCTAACACTCGGGGCTAGGTATGGAAAAAATACAAAATAAAAAATCAATAAAAATAAAAAATGACAAATAAAAACTAAATTGAGAAAAGATCAAATTTCTATTTTCATTTTGATATGGAAATATAAAATATGGTTTCATGAAGTCTACAAAAAAAAAAAAAAAAAGGAAAAGTGAATTTCATCTTGTTAATTTTTTTTTGTATACAAAATTTGAAAGTGATGAGAAAAGCATGAATATGTAGGGATTATAGAAAAATCATATTCAATTGAATGGAGATCTCCAAAATATATACACTATATATAGTATGTGTCTGTTTGTGTATGAGAATTTGTAATATAAAAAAAGAGAATATGTGATACAAATAATACTATTTAGAGTATGAGAATCACACACACACACACACATATATTAAACAGTGGGAAAATATTAGGTCCCTTTGATACTAGTGTAGCCGCTTATTGTTATTAATAGTGTAGCCCCATTATTGTTATCGTTGTGCCCATTTAGTCCCCATAGTGTTATTATTATGCCCCATCGAAGCCCAATATTGTTATTGTTGTGCCCTTACATTATTATTATCATGTAGGCTCTGATTATATTGGGACCCCTTAGACTCCTATATATAGAAATTAGGTTTTTTTCATTTGAATCATCCAATAATTGTTCATTTATGTAATTTAAAGGAGGTTTACCCCTCTAAGATGCTGATTTTGAAGTCGTTAATCTATATTTTCTTCTATTTTATGAGCTGGTTGCATAACATTTGGTATCAGAGCTTAAGATTCTAGGGTTTCAGTTCTTCAAACAAAAAATCTTGGAATTTTCGCTATAATTTTTTTTTTATACGAGGATTTAGAGGCTGAAATTTTTACTATGTGGAGCCGCAATATTAAAGAAATTTGTGTAAAAATTTCAGATCCTGGTTCACTATATTTTCAGAGATATGATATGTGGAAGTTAGGGTTTTTTCAAGCTCATAATTTCATCTCAAACACGTGACCGAGGGAAATTTTTCATAACTTTCGTTTTAAGCATCAGATTGGAATTATGTAAAAATATGACAAAAGTGAACGGAATGTACTTTTTTTTGTATTGATTTTATATCTGAAGGTTGAAACAGTGACATGTGGAACACTGACAAGTTCACTCTACTAAACCAATCCATAATTAGGTCATTGTGGGAGATCAAACATGACTTTAACTTGAATAATAAAAATTAGGTTTGACCTGTGGCATTGGAAATAAGACTCATAGGGATAGTACAAGACCAACGCTCAAATCTTGGGGATTTGAAATCACAAAGATACATCAGTTTCAATATCGAGCTCCTCAAAAGCAAGAAAAATGTGTGTATATATTTTTTTAAATTTCATAAATTTTGTTTGAAAAATAAATTTGAAGTGATTCCAAGGGCATATTGAAGTATGAATATCAATATTGGGTTCTAAATGTTGAGAATTAGGTAGGGAAAATGTTAATACAAATTCTCTTATATGATAACTGTTTGTGTTACTTATTTATTTCGTTATTATCTTTGTTCATCATTATGATTACGTTCAATACATCAAACACTCATCAAAGCAATAATATCAGTGACACTTTAGTTAGGCTCCAAGCCAGGGCTAAAACCCCTCCTCTTGAGGGGAAAACCCGCAAATATCTTCTTATAGATTCTTCACTTGATGAGAACAAAGACCATGACCAAAAACATGACCTAAACTGCCTCTCCTAGACCAAGACACAGTCATCCTCCTTAATTGCACCATGCAGCACTGTGATACCAAAACTCATCACTGAACATAATCTTTGCACTGAACAACACAATGAATATATCATGGTTGTGCCGGCCTTCCTTCATACTTTATATATCCTAGACTAGGACTGAGGCTCTTTTACTTCTTCAATCTTCCACAAAATGAGGTCATATCTTTGGAACATGTCATCAATCATCGTTATAGTAGCACCAAGTGACATCGAGCCCCAATAATCTACTTGATATAGCACTGAATCCTTAACTGAGGAAGCACTGGAAGATGTCACCGAAGTATACTGATGTATTACACCGAGACAGTGAAGAAAGTGTCATTGTAATGTTGCCCAAAGTCTGTGCTACAATTCAAGCTGTAATCACTGTGTTTTTCCTAATTCACCATCTAAAACTTCTTGTTGTATATTATCCGAGTTCCATTACTGTTATACCCATCCGATAACAGAGATGCACCAAACTGTACTTCTGTCTTATCACCGAAAAACCTCAAGGATATGTCACCGAAAATCTCAGAGTAGATATCCGAAAATATCTGTTTGTAGACTGAGCCAAGGTTGCTATTTATAGTGGTTAGGTTTCCATAAATAAGCTGACATGAGTTCTTGAATGGATGCATCCTATTTATGTAAGCCGACATGTCAAATATATATTTAATGAGGCTGAATTTCAGGATGACTGTGTCTTGTCCTTTGGAGGTCTTCTTTCAAGTGTAACATGACTCTATTAACATGACAATGACTCTTAATGACATCAAGAAGAAGTCATAGTAAATCTTTCTCATGAAACCCATGAAGCAAGTACAACAAAATACACAATTACATAGTCAACATGAAGACCGACCTAGTTACACTTTTCAACATTCCCTCTTAACTAGGGAGGTATTCATACAGGTACATGGTCACTTTCAAACTGAAGAATCTCATAAGAAGAATCGAATTGGTAATCGCATCTGTATAGCATCATATCAACCAACATTGTCCTACTGCAAAGGCCTTGAATAATAACCCCATCTCTCAATGAGAAAATGGGCTACAATGCTGGCGAGACACATGAATAATAGAAGCCATAGTCATTGTCTCTCCAAGGTACATACCCCACCTAGGTGTTCCCAGAGTATGACCTTCTTGGACCATTCTTCTCTTGGGTAGCCAACCCTCAAAGAATATCGGTCCATGACTACTCTTATCTTGAATGCCCTATCTAATTTCAAAGAGTATCAAATGCGAGATGATTACCCAATCCTCCATTCTGTCTTCCAGGTGAATACTAGAATGATGTGTCTATCCATTCTATTCACATGGCCTTCACTAAGACTTACGGTTGTTAGTCCTGGTCTAGTGCATGACACATGTAATAGAGAATCACATACGCCACTCCCTCTCAACACAAGAAGGACACACTTCAAGTTTCTTCCAGGGAATAAACTTACCACCAGGCTCCCTCTCAACTGGGGTCCTACAGCAGAAATCCAACTACTCATGAAGAATTACTCTCCTCGATGTCATGGATTTCGATATTGAGGAATCTCCAACTTTTGGCTTCATAGGGCACAAATCATCCATCACTTTCATTCACGATTCATGTCCACTATCAGAAAGTGATTCATCAGTATTACTCATCTGGTCCACTGTTATGCCATGCTGCTTTTCTTCGAATCATAGTCAAGGATCATACATTCTTACTCATGATTATCAGCCTTGCACAAATTTATCCAGATAAACATATACATATGAAATTTTGAAACAAAAGTTACCTCAGTGATGATATTTCACCATGACATCTTACTGTAGGCATCAACATCCTTCATTCATGTTGACACATCTCCCCAGGTTATTTATTATCAAGGTTTCTATCTCCTCTATCAGAGACTTCACATTTTTCCGGGAGATCTTTCTAGTCAAATCTTCTTGGTCTTCTTGGATGTTGATTGCTTCTCCATGGTTGCATACCTTTGTGATCTCTTCCTTTCATCACACATATCTTTCTTAACAACTTTCAATCATATTTCCTTGATTATATTTGGCCACCTCATATTCCATATGAGGAGATATTATGTTGATTTGATCTAGTGTGACTTTATGCTTTCCTTCATCCTTACATAGGAGGAGATCCTTTTTCCTTGATCATGTTTCTAGTGATATATATTACCTACAACCATTCGACATGTCAATATAATATTAAATACAAGTATACATATCTCATTTTTCCTTCATGTCATCTATGTTCCTTTCAGCAGCTTCCTAGATTGAAAGATCTTCAATCCCTTGATCTGTACTTATGTCATCATATCATCGTTCATGAATTTCATAAGTTGGAATTTTTGTTGAAACACTTGCTTCTTCACTGTATCGGTGAATCTTCTAATGAAGATTGCATTAGAGAATCTTGAGGATCTTAAAGATCCCTATCCGGCAGATGTTTCCCTTTTTATGCATGATGTGATTTGCTCTAGATGACTTCTTTTTCTTCAAAATGTTGAGTTTTGCAAAAACTGTTTCCCTCATCTTGTCTTCTTCCATAAAAACACTAAGTTGTTGAATGAGGTAACTTACTTATCCCATAAATTTTGTTACCCTCATGATCACATGAGTTCTTGTTTCAAATGATGTCACACCACATCCTATTATTTATTGTAAAAATATCTTATGCAGGATCTAGGAGCCATAAAGAGACTTATTGTGAGAGAGACCAATATTTAATGATCTCTTACTCCCTCTTTCTATGAAATTATTTATTCCATCATTTCCGGTGTCATGAAATTTCTTTCCTATATTTGACATTATCCTTTGAGGACCATCTTTTCTTGTACTGTTCATAATTCTTCTTCTAGCTCCTTTTGTGTCTCCAATATTGTTCGTGTGAGAGAGCCTTAAGAGTTCCTTTCCATGAATTCAAAGGAAACCCTTATCTATGAATTTATTTATGAGGACTATGACTATCCTCCTTATTTCTTGCAAGTATATTTGGTAATACAACCATCTTATATATCTCCATGCACAATGAAGTCATTTAACCAAAATTGATTATGAAAATGAAAGATACTTACTTGGCAAGTGAAGAGAAGATCTTCACCTTGATGCTTCCTTGAATGATATTCTTCTTAAGCTACTCTAAACTATGTGGTATGACTTCCATTTGTGTAGCTGAACTTTAAGACTGTATTCTTCCAAGGCTGTGACCACCACTAGTAAGTTGAGATTATGTCATTGAGTTCAACGATATATAAGAATTATCTTTACTAGAGAAAGCACCGAATCATATATATAGAATTGAATCAGTATTATAAGTGCCCTTGACTGATCTGAGTTTTAGTACTGAGATTGGTGGGATTTAATGATGTACTGCAAGCTCTTACTGTGGTAGCATTGATCATATCGAATTAGTATTATAGTTCTATCACTGTGGTAGTACTAATGACCGGAGTCTTGTCTATTTAGTCATGCCAAGAATGTCACTGCGATATGTGATTACCCTTCGAACTGTAGTATATCACCGAAATTTTCAAAATGAGTCTGAGTCGTGGAGATGTATATAGGCCTAGATTGTATTCAGGATACCTGTGTAACATCACTTCAAATACATGTATGCCAAGACTGTGGAGATACCGTGACAGTGTGCATGTAAGTATTAGTGTATGGGTAATACTCCTTGACTGAGATCTGTGCTTGTTTAACCCATGCATCCGAACTGAAGTATCACTGATAGCCCTTTCTTGTAACCAAAGCTCAAATATCATGTTGAGAATTAGGTAGGGCAAATGTTAATACAAATTCTCTTATATGATAATTGTTTGTGTAACTTCTTTCCTTATTATCTTTGTTCATCGTTATTATTACGTTCAATACATCAAATAGTGATCAAAACAATAATATCAATGACACTTTAGTTAGGCTCCAATCCAAGGCTAAAACCCCCCCTCTTAAGGGGAAAACCTGCAAATCTCTTCTTATAGATTCTTCACTTCATGAGAACAAAGACCATGACCAAAACCTTGACCTAAACTGCCTCTCCTAGACCAAGACACAGTCATCCTCCTTGATTGCACCATGCAGCACTGTGATACCGAAACTCATTACTGAATATCATCTTTGCACTGAAAAAAAAATGACTATATCATGGTTGTGCTGACCTTCCTTCATTCTTTATATATCCTAGACTAGGACTGAGGCTCTTCTACTTCTTCGATCTTCCACAAACTGAGGTCATATCTTCGGAACATGTCATCAATCATTGTTACAGTAGCACCAAGTTACACTGAGCACCAAGAATCTACTTAAGATAGCGCTGACTCCTTAACTGAGGAAGCACTGGAATATGTCACCAAAATATACTGATGTATTACGCCGAGACAGTGAAGAAAGTGTCACTGTAATGTTGCCCCAAATCTGTGCTACAATCTGAACTGTAATCACTGTGTTTTTCCTGAGTCATCATCTGAAACTTCTTGTTGTATATTATCTGAGTTCCATTACTATTATACCCATCCGAAATCAGAGATGCACCGAACTGTACTTCTGTCTTATCACCGAAAAACCTCAGAGATAGGTCACCGAAAATCCTAGAGTAGATATCCAAAAATATCTGTTTGTAGACTAAGCTGAAATTGCTATTTATAGTGGTTAGGTTTCCATAAATAAGCCGACATGAGTTCTTGAATGGATGCGTCCTATTTATGTAAGCCGACATGTCAAATATATATTTAATGAGGCTGACTTTCAGGATGACTGTGTCTTTTCTTTTGGAGGTCTTCTTTCAAGTGTAACATGACTCTATTAACATGAAAATTAATCTTAATGACATCAAGAAGAAGTCATAGTAAATATTTCTCATGAAACCCATGAAGCAAGTACAACAAAATACACAATTGCATAGTCAACATGAAGACCGACCTAGTTACACTTTTCAACACTAAATTCCTCCAAAAAATAATTCCATGCCTATTAAGCCCATAGAAATATCTACTATGACACATGAAGAAGAAGAAGTGCAACATGATATATCAAAATTACGATACCAAGTGCAACAAATTTCGCTCTCACAAAGAGTAACCAAAAATGAAATGGAAGCTAAGATGGATGGTTTGAAGAAAGACATGAATGGATTGAAGAATGAAATGGAATAAAAGATCAATGGTATAGAAGAAAAACTGAAAGGAAACATGGAATACATGAAAAATGGTCTAAAAGCAGGCATGGAAGACATGAAGAATGGTCTAAAAGCAGACATGGAAGGTTTGAAGGAAGGTTTGACAAAGTTTCTAGAAGAAATGATTCCTAATAGTGAAAATGTACTAGATTAAACTTACGATGAGAAAAAAATAAATGTTAATCATGATTTCATAGACTCTAATGTTGGATTTAAGAACCACCATATTCCAAAGATCAATATGAGGAAGTTTTATGGCAAGGATCCGGTAACATGGATATTATAGATGGAGCAATATTTTGATCTCTATAATGTGAAAAACACACAAAAGGTACACATTTAAACTTTATATTTAGAATCCAATCAAATTTTATGGTATCGACGGCTTTGTTCCCGTAAACCACTTGTCACTTGGTCAATTTTTACAGAGGAAAAGATATCACATTATGAGGATACAAAGAGCAACACCTTCTTTAGCCTATTGATAAATATCAAACAAAAGGGTTCAATGGAAGAGCACATTAAGGACTTGCAAAAATTGAATATCAGGGTAGAAGATATTCCATAGAAGCATAAGATTGATGTCTTCATAGGGAAAATAAATGATAACATGCAACATGAGGTTCGCCTTTGGGAACCTGATTCATTGGAGAAGGCATTCAAGGTGGCAAGAAAATTTGAAAGAAAAATTATGGCAACAAGGAATTCTACCAATCACAACTATAAGGATGGAAATGTTGTTGCTCCTAGCATTCCACAACCTACAATGTTGGCACCACAACAATTGGAGGAAAAAAAAGCAAAAGCGCTTTGTTATAGTTGTGATAGCTAATACACTAAAGGTCATAAGTGTACCGAGAATAAATTATTTTACATAGATTGTGAAGAGGAAGAAAATGAACAAGAAACATCAAAAGATGAGGATATACACCAGGAACCAACCCTAGAGAAGGAGTAAATGAATCCAATCATTTCTTGTAATGCGTTGGCAAGAATTACCACTCCTCAAACTCTCAATATAGAAGGATATATCAAGAAAAAAAAGGTAATAGTGTTGATTGAATCAGGTAGTACATATAATTTTATTCATTTCAAGATAGCCAAGGATATATCCAGCACCAGAATGTCAAGTGAAGGTTGCAAATGGAGTAACTATAAATTGTTCTGGAAAGTACATAATATCAAGCTAACCATGTGGGAGTATGCATTGAATATTCCAATTCTTTCCATTCTAATGGGTGGTATTGATGTTGTAATAGGAGTCTAATGGTTAAAATATTTGGGGACTATAGCTTTTAATTTTCAAAAATTTTTCTTGAATTTCTTTTGGGAAGGAAAGGAAGTTGAATTACGGGGTATCGCAGGGAAACTCGGAAAGATAATCAATTCAAATGTCATGAAAAATATTTTGAAGAAAGAACAACAAGGCATAATTGCACAATTATGCTAACTACAGGTTCAAACATCAAAATCATCTATTTCTCCAGATCTCCAAAAAGTACCAGACAATCATTCCAAGGTGTTTGAGACTCCTAAAGGCCTCCCACCTATTCATGATCATGATCATGCTATTCATTTGATTCCAGGAAATGTTCCTCCAAACATCCAGCCTTACAGATATCCCTATTCCCAAAAGAGTGAAATTGAACGTATGATTGCATAAATACTAGAGGCTAGTATAATTCAACCTAGTCCAAGTTCTTTCTTTTATCTAGTAGTATCCGTGCACAAGAAGGATGGATCATGGCGCATGTGTCCGAATTATAGGGAGCTCAACAAGCTCACTATTAAAGATAAATTTCCCATTCCTGTCATTGATGAATTATTGGATGAATTACATGGGGCAATTTACTTCACCAAGTTGGATCTATGTTCAGGTTATCATCAAATTAGAATGAAGACCGAAGACATTCTGAAAACAACATTTAGAACTCATGAGGGTCATTATGAATTTCTGGTCATGCCTTTTGGCCTTACCAATGCACCTTCTACATTTCAAGGGTTGGTGAATTCCATTTCCAAACCATTCCATAGAAATTTTGTGTTAGTATTTTTTGATGATATACTAATCTACAACAAGTCTTGGAAGGATCATTTTCAACATGTTGACAGGGTGCTCAAACTATTGGAGGAGGAAAAATTATATACAAAAACCTCCAAATGTTTCTTTGGAGTACAGGAGGTGGAATATCTGGGTCATATTGTATCTCATGAGGAATATCTGGGTCATAATGGATTTAATTTTACACCCTAACAAAATTAAAGCCATTAAGGAATGGAAAATCCCCACAACCCTAGAGCATATGTGAGGATTTATTGAATTAACAGGTTATTGTCACAAATTTGTTAAGAATTATGGGAGATTAGTAGCACTTATAACAACATTATTGAAGAAAGATGCATTTTCTTGGACTTCAGAAGCAACTAAGGACTTTGAACATCTTAAATAGGCAATGCGCCAAGCACCGGTCTTAGCTACGCCAGGCTTCACAAAAACCTTTATTGTGGAATGTGATGCCTCAGGTAATGGAATTGATGTTTTTTTAATGCAAGAAGGAAGACCCATTACTTTTGAAAGTTTTCCAATTAAAGGAAAGTATTTACAAAAAGATATTTATGAGAAGGGAATGTTGGAAATACTACACGCACTAAATAATGGTGACCTTATATACTAGGAAGACACTTCAAGGTAAAAACAGATCATGATAATCTTAAATAATTTTTGGAACAAATACTATCTTAAAAAGAGTAGCAAAAATGAGTCACAAAGATGTTGGGTTATGACTTTGAAAGCACCTATAAAAAAGGGAATCTAAATGTTGTTGCAGATGCACTCTCAAGAAAGGATGAGGACATGGAAGCATTTATCTGTTCCATTTCTATTATCCAACCAAATTGGATAACCAAAGCAAGGGAGGAGTGTAAGAATGACGAAGAAGTGTGGAAAATCATTCAAAAATTATAGCAAGATCCTAGTACATCTGATACATTTAGCTAGAAACATGATTCATTATGGTACAAAGATATCTTATATCTTTGTATGAATTCACAACTAAAGCAAAATATTCTTTTGGAATTGCACACCTCTCCCTTAGGAGGACACTCGGGATTTTTAAAAACTTACCGCAAGGTCAAGAAAAAAGGATACAACCATACAAACAAATTTCCCTCAAGCAAGCTAAGAAGGATAATAAATTATCACCAAAGTACTATGGTCCTTACAAGGTGTTGCAAAAGATTGGTACTATTACATACAAATTGGAGCTTCCAACATCTTCTCGAGTGCACTTGGTTTTCCATGTTTCATGCTTAAAGAAGGTTATAGGTGAAAAAATCGGATCTTAAACAATATCGTTGGAACTTGACGAGGAAGGAAAAAACATATTGGAACCTGAAGCACTCATGGAAACAAGAGCTCAACAGCTACGTAATCGATCAACTTTAGAGTATCTCATCAAGTGGAAGAACCTACTCGCTGAAGATTCCACATGGGAGGATGATAATTTTATACAGGAGAATCCAAAACTTCTCAAGCATTGAGGACAACACTTTTTTGAAGGAGAGGGGCATGTTAGTTCCCTATGATACTAGTGTAGCCCTTATTGTTATTATTAGTGTACCCCCCTTATTGTTATATTTGTGCCCATGTAGTCCACATAGTGTTATTATTATGCCCCATAAAAGCCCACTATTGTTATTGTTGTGACCTTACATTATTATTTTTATATAGGCTCTAATTATATTGGGACCCCTTAGACTCCTATATATAGAAAGTAGGTTTTTTTCATTTGAATCATCCAAGAATTGTTACTTTATGTAATGTAAAGGAGGTTTCCCCCTCAAAGAGGTTGATTTCTAAGTCTTTGATCTATCTCTTCTTCTATTTTTGTGAGATGGTTGCATAATAGAAAATCTATCATAACCATGATATGAGAATCATATATGCATGAATAGTATAAAATAATTGTATTTATATTAATATTAATTTTATAATTTTATAAATTAGTTTTGAGTAAATAAATGTTTTGAGTTATTAAAAGAGCTTTGAAATTAATTCTTAGAGACAACTATTTTATTATGCATATTATTTAATATTATTTTAAATTAAGAATTATAATTAATGATAATAATTTCACATTACATATCATTTATGTAAGGTCCCACCTTACCAACCATCAATATTATATAGAAATATTGAACACTAAACTCAAAAATACGATATTTCTTTTTTGTTTCCAAATCCCAAGACAATCCCAAAGCCAATGTCTCACTAAAACCCCAAATCCAAACTACCAAATGAAAACCATCAGTTGATCCTCAAGCTCAAAAGTCATATTTAAAATAAAGAGTCTTTATTGGGATGAATAAATATCAAACTTTACGAGCCACAATTTCCGACAAGCTAATTGTTAATTTTGTTCTAACTAGTTTGATTTTATTTTAAATAGCGTGCTTATGAATTCTTTACTTAAAATGAGAATTCAACTTCTATAGCGATGGTATCTAATATTTGTAATTTCATATGTAAGCTGACATTGCAACAATTCACTTACCCAAATTTGACTTTATCAGCATGAATTTTAACTCAATGGGATTACCATGCATATTCATTGAGACATTACAGAAACATCTTGGTTACAAATCCTAATTTAGCTCCGGAATTTTTTTAAAGAAAATTCATAAATGTAAATAGATACAGCCATTGAATCATTATGAAAAACATTTTTCAAGCATACAATATATAACCATTGAGGCATTTTTTCAAACACTTGGCGACCATCATCTCTTAAGACAATTTTGACAACCATTAGCAACATGAATATATGATTCTTACTCAACCTATTTGACTCATAAAATTCATGAATTAAAACTTCAAATATTGGCATATCAAAACATAAACTAAATCTTCTTAATCCTTGACCAAAAACTCGAGAACATACACCCATAGTTGGCAGTAGTAATATGAAAAAGCACACAGATTTATGATCTAGGTTCTAAAAGTGTTTTTGTGGAATCAAATGGGGGATTACAGGGCCTCATGGCATGGATATCCCCTGATGTTTGGTTGAATCAAATTCAAAACTCTCAGGAACGCGATTCTTAAAACAACAAAAATTTAGATCCTTAATGTTTCATTTATGACTTTTGTCAAACACATGGAATGAAAAATTTCATCTACACCTCTACATGAGGAAAGACAACCTTGATTTATGCTACTAAGATACTTTTACTGAATTCACACATTTATAAATCCACCATATGAGTGCTTGAAACATTATACAACCCACAAGGTAATTCATTTGACATGATTTGAAAAGTTTATTGCAGTCATTGCTACAATTTCACAAACACATGGCAGCCATGAATGCTACAACCATACAATATTTATGCCAAAATTATAATAGTACTATTACAAAAAACTTGAAGAACAAAACATTGAATTATCGATAAGAATATGAAACATAAGCCATAAACTAAATTTACCTCAAACTTACCTCAAGCCTTTGATCTTCCAAACCATATTTTAGCTGCCATTATTTTTTAATTTTCTTTTAAGGGTTGATTTTGTAATTCCTCTAGGTATATTTTGGGAACATGCCATTTTCTTACTTCTCTTGTAAGCTGCAAGTTAGCACTTATTCATGCATAAATAAATTGATAACATTACTCATTCACGGATTTTGTCAAACACTTTGCAAAATATCCTGAAACTCTTTCTAAAACATGCATATAATTACTTGAAACAAAACCATAAGTCATGAAACACTTACCCAAGTCGTTTGGAATTTATTTATTGAAATTAACTTAAACAATATTTGGCTTTCCTTTCTCAAATGCTACAATACCAAGGTTAGTACAATAAACCACACCAATAATAATTCCATAACATCTTGAGATCTACACATCCATACATATAGTCCACTCTTAGTCTTCATTTTCAACTAGCCAATAAGATTATAGATAACATATGCTTAAACCAAAATTATATGCTTACAATAATTTAAATTTCTACTTTTTATTTTATGCTAAAGCTATACTACAATTTTAGGACAACGAAAATTTTACTTTAAGATATATTTAATTCCAATCGTTGAGAATATGATCCATATTTGATCCCTTAACCAACTCATTTGGACCATCCAGTTTTCCACCAAACCATATCCAGGGATAAATCCCACCCCCTCGAGCTGTGAGAGCTCACAAACAATACCAAAATATAGAAGTAGAACGATATCCAAATCAAGCTGAGGAAGATAAGTTTCACTTCCTACCAATACCACTCATGGTAATCTCCACTAGGTAGAGCTACTTAGTAATTTAGTTTAGGAATTTCAAATTCATTTCAAAAGAAATTGGCCACTCTCCAAGTTTCTCCCTCTCATAATATTTTTCAAATCTCTCCAACTCTTGGTATCACAATGCAACTCCCCAAACTGAGAAAACATGAGACACATATATAGGAGGAGCAAAAAATTATTGTCATAAAGGAGTAGAAATATGCATGCCTTGTGTTCCATGTAGAGGATTGTAACTCATGCCATTAAGGATAGGTATGCATGTCTTAATTAAGCATAGGGTAACATATGAATTAGAGAGAGTGTATCAGGAATCTTTTATGACATGTATTTAATGAGTGTAAGAGGAATATTCCATTCTTTGATGAGTGCATAAAAGTGAGTGTAATGTATTAATAAAAGAGAGAGAGTTACATAGAGCCATGAGAGTCATCAAGGAGAGAGGTGTGAAGAGATTGAGGAGATGAAGGAGACTTGTAATTCCATTTTTAATAATAATATCATAGTCTCATAAAAGATAATAGTAATATTAATAATATTAAATATATTAATAATAGTGAGGATTAAGTCAAGATTGAACTATTAGGATTGATTAATGACAAGTTAAGTGATTTTCCTTCAAGTATACTTGATTACCCATTGAGTGAAGGTGATTTACTATTTTTGGAAAGTCATATTTGAGATTCTAGACATGACTTTCTACTTTTAGAAAGTCACTCCAACATTGTCATAAATGAGATTTTATTTAAGAAATTCATCCCTAAACTGCGCATAAGTGGTATTTTTCTTCTAGAGAACAGGGATTATGCATCCCTATTGCATACATCTCCATGCCTTAGTAGATTTAGGGCTCCACACCCTTATCTACTCCAAGGATCCAAGATTCCACACCTTGATATTTTAAATATTTAGGAATCCATGTCCTAATCCTTTTATTATAGATCCAAGACTCCACGTCTTTATATTTCATGGATTTAGGACTCCGCACCCTAATCATTTTATTGTAGATCCAAGACTCCACATCTTTATCTTTCATGGATTTAGGACTCCGTGCCCTAATTTTCATGGCTTCTCATCTACTCTACTTTGAAACTCTGCGCTTCACTTTAAGGTACTGATTGTGAGCTCCTACCCATCTAATGGTTCATTTTTAAGGCCTTGTTCCAAGACCGACACACATCACAATCTCATATATCAAAGGAATCTAATGAATTTCATAATTAACTTATTCACATTTTACCGAATATTGTGCATGACTTCCACAGTCATTTTGGTTTTGGAGAAATGACTTCCGCAACCATTTTTAATTTGAACATCCTTGTTTGAAAATAACCACGTCCCCTATCACATCCTTATCAATACAATATTAAGCATATATAATCATAAAAATCATGTATCATGACTTCCACATTCATTTACAATTTGAGCATCCTTGTTTCCAAATAACCATGTCCCTTCCCACATCTTTCTCAATACAATATTAAACATATATAATCATACAAATCATGTATCATGCCTTCAAAATAATTTATCATCCATAAATCATAATTAACCATATGTTCCACGTAACCATGATCATCCATGGATCTATGTGTCTCAATCCTGGATCACCATCCATGTCATAAAACTATGTCTAAACTAGGATACCAAAAGAGAAAACATTGATAATATGCTCTTAAACAAAATATTTTTTTATACACACAACCATATATATTATCATAAGCACATAGAAACTAGGTGAACCAAACTAGATCTATAAAATATAAGCATGCACATAAGTCTTTCATCAAAATTAGCCTCTCTAAGTGTCACAAAACTAACCTTGCCAAGGTGGGACACTACATACTCCCCCTCTTGGATTAAACTTCACCTGAAGTTTTATTATAGTCATAAGATACTTATTTATTTTTTATTCTCCTATAAATAAGGTGTTAAACTTATGTATATGTATTTTATATATTTTTATTCATGCCAATACATAGTTTAATGTTTGCTAAATTGGAAGCAAATCCATGAAAAATGAAGCATACCATTCTTAATCAAGTAGAAAATATATCCATGCCATATTACATATGTTTTGATATAAAATGCCAAATATTTCTATATCAAAAATAGCCATACAATTTATAGCACCATATCAACATACTATTTTATGTAATTGATATGACATCTACATACATTATGTATAATAATTTGATATTCTACTTTTTTTTATTTTTCATACTCTACATGAATCCTACATATATCATCTTCTTGGTTCTATAGTATGTTGAGCTTTTGATCCAAGTGGATATTGGTGGCCACCCATCTATTCCACTTAGGGCTTCACCATTGTTTCTTTTAGTTTTTCATTTTCCATAATTATAGTATAGTTTACTATTTTTAGCAGTTTTTCAAGTCCTAAACTTCTAGAGCCATTTTAAGGTCCTAAACGGTGTTTTTTGGTAAAAACAAGAGCAACATGGAAGTTCTTTAACGTTTCTCACATCAAAAGTTCTAGTCCTCAGATAGATATTTCTAATGAGGTATTGTGCATGTCAAACAGAGATCGTATGCCAAAGTTACGTCCTCGGGAAGTTGATGTACCAATTTACCAAAACGGGGCCCATAGTTTTGGCACTTCATCTCCTAGGGTTAAGTTTTTGGATGTTCAGGGTTTTCCATTGTTTATCAATAATAAATAGGCCCTCGAGCCTCATTGTAACATAGTTTAGAGGTCTGTAGCCACTACATCTCTTCTCAAAGATAAGCTACCAACGCTCTTGCTACTAGAGCGGTACTAGAGCGGTTTTCTCTTTCTCAATACTTCTTTGCATGTCCCTAACGAGGTTGGGGTATAAGGAGTTAGGGCTCGATCTGGTTGAACCTTTGTAAGATTATCCTCACAAACCCTGATGATCATCCATGAGGGACGAAAAGAAAGATGAGGGAGTAGTATATCTTATCAAAATATTTCTCGAGGAGGCCCTCAAAAAACAAAGGAACACGATGATGGATAATTTTCCCAAATCCTTCAATGACTATCCATCGGTGATGCATCTACATCCAGCAGCCACTCTAGAGGTGCAACTCCTTTTAAGGCACAAGTAAAATTTGACATTCCCATATTTGAGGGCCAAATAGATGCATACACCGTAGATAGATGGTTGAATCTATTAGAAGGATATTTCTTGGTTCATGACTTTTTCGACCAGGAGAAGATTATTTTTGCACTCCTCAAAGCTACCCCCCCTGTCAAGGACTCGTGGGAAACCTACTGTGATAAAAACGACAAGGGGGAACCCTCTCTATTCTCAATCATACCCACTCGGAATTATTTCTAAGATGCCATCAAGGAACAATATTATCCCGTGGGAAGCTATGAGGACAAGTACATACAATGGACTACGTTATGGCAGCAAAGGGATCAAGATGTGCACGAGCTGATAAATTTGTTCAATACCCTGTGCACAAAGTTGGGTATCAAAAATTCAAAGAAAAATTTGGTGTTGAAGTACCATAGTTGTCTACACAGATACATTCAGGAGGAAATGGAGTTCCTCAACATCTCCTCGCTTGGTATGACATACTAGTAAGCTGCCAAGATCGAGCAGAAATTCAAACAGAAGAAGCTAGACTTTGGATCTGCGAATCAAAAGCAAGGGAAATGTGCCCCCAAACCGCAGAACAAAGGACAAAGCCAAGGCATGGTGGCCCAAGACAACCTGCCAAAGGTGCAAGCAAAAAACAATGCTGCAAAGCCAAAGAAGGACACAGGAAAGTGGTGTGAGTTCCATAAGAGCTCCACTCACAAAACAAGTGAGTATCGGGCCAAGCAGTCACTGATGGTTGAGATGAGGGCTTTTGAATCAGATGCATGCTCAAAATCTGAATCAGAACCTGAAAAGGGGAATGACAAAGGGAAGCAGATTATTGATGCGAAGCCCAATGCCGCCATTGCCACCATGAAGATCCAGAAGGAGGAACGAGAAGATCCACAAGAGGAGGAGCATCTCTTCCACTCCCATATGTGGGTAAAGGGTTCCTTGCTACAGTTCATTGTCGAAAATGGGAGCCAAAAGAACCTCATTTCAGTAGAGTACGTGAAGCGGTTGGGCTCGTCGACCACATAACACCCACAACCATACACCATCGGGTGGATTCACCAAGGACGGGATCTTTGTGTCTGTGAGTAGTGTCACCGTCCCTACAACATCAAGCCCTTCATGGATGAAGTATTATGTGACATTGCTCCTCTTGATGTCTGTGATGTATTATTAGGCCAACCATACTTATGGAAGTGACATGTTGTGTATGATTCCCGACCTCGCGCTGTTATTGTTACTTTGGAAAATAGGTTGTACAAGATATCAAAGGTGCCACCACCTTCCACTATCTCTTTGGTTACTGCAAAAAAATGCAGTAAGCTAATTTCCAAAACCGGGAAAATTGTTTTCCTGATGATCCGCCCTCAGGGAAAGAAAAAGACTGTGGTCATGACCTCCAGACAGGGCTCCTCTACACGACAACAACAAATGGGAAATGTCATGGAGGAGTACGGGAACATATTCACCTTATGTGCAGGGGTGCCTCTACACTATCAGGTTAAGAACCCCATCGATTTGACCCCAGGCGTGCCGCTTCCCAATAGACCAACCTATCGAGGCTCTGTTGTGCAGAATTATGAAATCAAGAGGAAGATCTAGAAGTTGTTGCAAAAATTTCACATCCGGCCGAGTTCATCGCCTTGTGGGAGCTCGATCGCATTGGTGCAGAAGAAGGATGGGACTTGGAGACTTTGTATTGACTATCAGGCACTGAACAAGATCACTGTCTGGAATAGGTACTTGATCCCATGGATTGATGACCTTATGGACCAAATCAAAGGAGAGAAATATTTCAGCAAGATTGACTTGAAGTCCGGGTATCAATATGTACCAATCAAACCCTCTGATGTATGGAACTGCCTTCAGAGCCAAGGAGGGACTTTTCAAATGGTCGGTCATGCCTTTCGGGTTGACGAATGCTCCCACAACCTTCATGAGGTTGATGGATGACATATTGCACCCATTCACGAACTCATTTGTAGTAGTGTACCTGGATGACATCCTGATCTTCATCCAGACTTGGGAAGAGCACCTCCACCACATCCGACAGGTCCTCCAAACACTACGGCAACACAAGTTATGTGCCAATTTGGAGAAGTGCAATTTTGGCATGACCCAGGTTCAGTATTTGGGATACATTATTGATGAAAGGGGGGTGCATGTGGATCCAACCAAGATATAAGTCATTCGGGATTGGCCAACCCCAACCACTCTAACAGAGCTTCACAACTTTCTACGTCTTGCTAATTTCTATCACATGTTCGTGTTGGGATTCTCTCATATCAGTTGGCCCTTGAGTTAAGTCACCAAGGGAGGATAAAAATAAAAATTCTTTTGGTCAAAATATCAACAGAAGATGTTCATATAATTGAAACATCGCCTTTGGTCTTCCGTAGTGATCACATTACGAGACTTGCAACAACCATTTGAGATCAAGACAGATGCCTCTGAGTATCCTATTGGGGCAGTTCTTACTCAAAAAGGGCATCTGGTGGCATATTGTAGGTTTTAACCCTGTACATAAATTATCTGCAAATGAATCATAAAAACAGAAAATAAATAATAGCGAGAGATTAAAACATAAAACATATATACACAGGTATTTTCCCCTGGATCCCAAACCAAGACTACCAGTTTGATTTTTCATTATATTCCTTTTAGTGTTACAACACACATATATACATGTTGAAGCATTCATAAACCCCAATCCATTAACCCTAGATTAGAACATAACCACAATTGGCTTGATTGGATCTAAAAAATACTAGGAGCTTAAAACCATCATGCCCCAAAACCATGTGCAAACCCATGCAAAAAACCATGGGCGGGTCCACCCACTGAAAATAGGGTCCAATTTTTTTCTCCCAGGACGCTGCCCCAGAACCTGCATAAGGGGCGAGGACACGGGGGGCTGTCTCCCCCCTTGTGACCCCCTTGCTACACCCGGCGCAACGAACAGGGGGGCTATCGCCCACCCCTGTGACCTCCCTGCGTGTGCGACTAATCGTGGAAAGAATATAACACATACCCAACATTCTCCCACTTGTTGTTTTCTTTCCGCAGGGAGCCACATGAGAGCTTAGTCATTAGTCCAGCTCTACAACACCAATTTTTTCTCTACACCAAGAGAACTTCTGGGAGCTCACAAAATTCGTCAATGTATCTGCAACATTCTTCAAAGTGTCCACCTTTACCAGGAACACCCTTTTATCCTCAAAAATATCTCTCACAAAGTGATATTGAAAATCAATGTTCTTTGTCTTTGAATGATAAGCAGGGTTCTTAGCCAATAAAATTGCACTTTGGCTATCACAGTCTATCCTTATAGCTTGTTGCACCAACCCCATACTTGAACACAGTCTCTGCAACCAAAATTCTTCCTTGCTTGCATGAGTAGCTGCCATGTATTATTCCTCTGTAGGTGAAAGAGCCGCTACAGACTGTCTTTTACTTATCCAACTGACTGCACCTCCAAATAGGCTAAACATATACCCACTTGTAGATATACTTTGGTCCAAATCTCTAGCCTAGTTTGCATCAAAAAAACCACGGATGTCCAAAACTTTGTCCAATCCTGGTCTTCCCTGGTAGCACAAACCATAATCACCAGTGCCACACAAATATCTGAAAACCCGCTTCACTGATGTCCAATGCTCCTTCCCTAGTTTTGACATAAACCTGCTCAATACTCCCACTGCAAGAGCAATGTATGGTCTAGTACAAACAATTGCATATATCAGGCTACCCACTGCACTTGCATATGGAACACAATACATATCCTCCTCCTCTTCTTGTGTCTTGGGAAACTGTTCAACAAATAGCTTTACACCTATAGGAATAGGAACCTTCACCGATTTACTATCCTGCATACTGAACCTCTGCAATAGTCTCAACATACTTCCTCTGGTTTAACCAGAGCTTCCTCTTTGCCCAATATCTCTTAATTTCCATGCCCAAAATATAGTTTGTAGCACCAATATCCTTCATGTGAATTTAGAGAACAATTGGGTCCTCAAATCAAGGATAATTTCTTTGTCATTTCCAATCAACAACATATCATCCACCTATAAGACCAAATAAATAACACGGTCACCAATTAATTTAAAATACACACAATGATCCTCTTTTCTTCTAGTGAAGCCAAGTCCTCGTATATAGGTACCAAATTTATCATACTACATCGTTGGTGACTATTTTAACCCATACAAATACTTTTTTAACTTGCACACCAGTGCTTTCTTACCCTTCACCGCAAAGCCTTCAGGTTGCTTCATGTAGATATCCTCTTCTAGATCCCCGTGAAGAAATGTTGTCTTCACATCCATCTATTCTACCTCAAAATCAAATGCAATAGTAAAATATAAAAGTAATCTAATATAATTAACCTTGGCAACATGAGAGAAAATATCACCAAAATCAATTCCCGACACCTGAGAATAACCTTTTGCTACCAACCTAGATTTGTATTTCTCCACCTTGCCTTCTACATTGATATTCTTCTTAAACATCCATTTTCTCTCGATGGGCTTCCTTCCAGCCGACAACTCCACTAGATCCCATGCCTCATTTTTGTGCAAGGATGCCATTTCATCAACCATGGCCTCCTTCTAGAGTTTTCCATCGTCTGAATCCACTGCCTCCATAACATTTCTAGGATCATCATAAGTGATAGTTAAAGAAAAATTTGAACAAAAGCAGATGGACTATACCTTTCTGGCTACCTTCTTTCCCAAACTGACCTTCTCACAACTCGAGTTTGTGGCTCTTCCTCTTCTGAATCTTCTTCTGTTGTAGAGTCTGATTCATCCTCCTTTAGCTCAAAATCTATCTTCTCAAGTTCCTTCGGTAGGAATTCATGTTTAAAAACATATTTGACCTCTCTAAACACCACATATCGATTGTACACTACCTTCCTTGCTTCTGGGTTACAAAGCTTGTAACATTTTAAACCATCCTTATACCTAATACAGATGCATCTTTCAGATTTATTATCCAACTTGGTACTTTTCTCCTTTGGAACATGTACATATGCATCACATCCAAATACCCTCAGATGTAAAAGATAGGGTTTCTTACCAGTCCATACCTCATGTGGAGTCTTATCCTCCAACGCTGATGAAGGTGATATGTTAACTAGGTAGCATGTAGTCTCCACTACCTTTGCCCAGAATTCCTATCATAATCCGGTACCACTGAGCATGCTTCTTGCCTTTTCCATCAACGTTTTGTTCATTCTTTCTGAAAATTCATTTTGTTGAGGTGTGTATGGAGTATTCTTCTATCGTGCTATACCACACTCCTTACAGAACTCTTCAAATTCCTTGCAAAAATCTCCACCATTATCTGTCCTTAACACCTTTATTTTCTTCTCTATCTGGTTTTCCATCAGAGGCTTAAATTATTTAAATCTGTCAAAGACTTCGGATTTCTTCCTCAAGAAATGTATCCATGTATTCCTTGAGAAGTCATCTATGAAAGAAACATAGTACATAGACTTACCCAGGGATGGAACCGACACAGGTCCAAACACATCACTGTGCACAAGCTCTAATATATTTTTCGTCCTCTTAGCACCAGAAGGAAAACTCACCTGATTCTGCTTCCCATATACAAAATGTTCACAGAAATCGAAATCCAGAGAGGAATTAGACATACGTTCTACCATAACATTACCGTGAAGTATCCGAAGGCCCTTCTCTCCAATATTTCTAAACCTTTGATGCCATAGCATGGTCTTTTCTCCAGAGACCGCTAGGCTTTCTGCTCCACTTTCAGGAACCACATAACTATTGCTCCCATCAATAATAGTGCTACCCTGAATCTTGTACATAGTTCCAATCTGAACTCCCCGTATTAATACCAGTTCTTCTCGAACCATCTTGCAGGTGTCTTTCTTGAGCACTGTTTTTACACCTACACCATCCATCTTTCTTACAAAAATCAGATTTTTGGCCAATGCATGAATATGCAGAACACTAGGAAGTGTTCTAATACTTCCACCTTGCAACTTCAACTTGAATTTTCCACGTCAGATGATTTTTTCCTTCCTATCATCCCCTAAGAAGACATCACCACCATCATACTTGTCATATTCGCAGAACCACTCCCTATGGGGAGTGAAGTAAAAGGATGCACCTGAATCCTGAGTCAATCAATCATGCCTCATGATCTACATGTGTATTTGAAGAAGAAGCCAAATACACATCCCCACCTTCATCCGAGGTGGTTTTTGCCTCTACATAAGGAGCATCATCAAATCCCTTTCCTTTCTCAGGAGCTTTAGATCTAGAGTCCTTTTTGTAGTGCCCTTCCTTTTCGCATTTCCAGCACACCTTTACAAACTTTCCTGGAGATTTAGATCTCCCACTTGAAAAATTATTATTTTTTCTATATTGAGACCTTCCTCGTACAGCTAAGGCATCTCCATTATGGCCCTCCATATTTATTTGTCTCATTTCCTCCGACAGCAAGTCTGAGACAATTTCATCAAAACTCAAGGTAGTTGTATTGCTACCTATTGCAATAACCAGACTATCCCACAAATCTGGTAGAGAACACAACAAATTGATGCACTTATCTTCATTCGATATTTTAAAATTAATAGATGAGAGCTGAATTACCACAATATTGAAGGCATCTAGATGCTCTGTCACCAAGTCTCCATCCTTCATCGTTAGGTTATACAACTTTTTCCACAAGAACAATTTATTCACCAGAGACTTAGATTGGTACAATGTCCCTAGCTTGTCCCACAAAGTCTTCGTCGTAGCTTCCCCAGATACATTCAACAATATTGAATCTAAGACACACAACCGTATTGTGCTCTTTGCCTTCCGATCCAACTTCTTCCAGTATTCATTTGACATTGTTGTTGGTTTAGTACCCGGATCTACCGTGATCCATTGATCTTTATCCACCAGCAAATCCTCCATCTTGATATTCCACAACTCAAAACTATGACCATTAAATTTCTTGATATCTATCTTTCCACTGCTCGCCATCTTATTTCACCACAAGAATCGATCCCGTAGATCTCCCACTGAATAGGGTCTACCACAAGCGTGAGCAAAAAACCCCTCAGCAGCAAAGACGTCCCCTTGAAGCCGAAACAACTTTGATACCAAATGTAGGTTTTAACCCTATACAAAAATTATCTGCAAACGAATCTCAAAAACAAAAAATAAATAGTAGTGAGAGAATAAAACATAAACAAGATGTACACAGAGATTTTTCCCTGAATCCCAAATCAGGACTACCAACTTGATTTTTCATTGTATTCATTTTAGTGTTACAACACATATATATACATGCCAAAGAATTTATAAACCCCAATCCATTAACCCTGGATTAGAGCATAACCGTAGTTCCCTTGACCGGATCTACAAAATACCAGGGGCCGAAAACCATCATGCATCAAAACCATGTGAAAACCCATGCACAAAACCATGGGCGGGTCCTCCCATAGAAAAATAGGGTCCAAAAAACATTTCTCAAGGTGCTGCCCTGGACCCTGAATAGGGGGGGCTACGGCCCCCCCTATGCCCCCCATGCTATGTCTAACATAACGTACAGGGGGTGCTATCACCCCCCAACCACCCTGTGACGCCCCCCCCCCCCCGCGAGTGTGACTAATTATGGAAAGAATATAACACATACCCAACACATATCACAATGAGAGACCGTCCCACACAGTCTGCAAGTATCCCACTTATGACAAAGAAATGTATTCCATTGTGCAGGCTTTTCAACAATGGAAGCATTACATTTTGGGGAAGGAAATGGTCTTCCACACAGACCATCGACCCCTGCAGATCATACAGACCCAAGGGAAGTTGCAAAATGATCACCATCAGAAGTGGTCCACATATCTGCAACAATTTCGTTTGAACATCAAGTACAGGAAGGGCAACACCAATAATGTTGCAGACTGCCTCAGCTGACCACCGATCATAGTGCTAACCACAATTCTCAACTCTTGTGGGCATGAGACTTCTGATTGGCTGATTCTCTATAGGAGGGATCCAAAATTCATATACACATACAAGACACTCATGGAGGGTACACAATTTCCAAATTTCACCTCCAACATGCACTGTTATGTCACCTGGGACACCTTTGTGTTCCTTCAAGCGAGCATGCCAAGATGATTTTGGAAGTGCACTATAGTTGGGTCGTTTGGAATTTCGGGGTCGAGAAAACAATGGTAGTACTGTAGAAGTATTTTTATTGGTCGAACTTTCGACAAGATGTCGGGAAGTACATCAAATTTTGCACTACTTATGTTATTGCCAAACCAACCATTAAGAAGCAAGGCCTCTATACTATGCTACCTGTTATCACCCTAGAAATTCTCAGGTTGTGGGATGAAGATTTTTGTAGTTAAGAAAACTAGGGGTAACCAAGAACCACTTTTAGAATTCAGGATCTAGCCTTCCTAAGTTCTGGAGAGGGATCTCTCCTTGAAATTTAGCTTTGTTTTGGTAAAGGGTTTTAGGCTAGCTATGAGTGGGCAGTAGGACTTGTTTTGAAAGAGTGGTGGGAATAAAAAGTGTTTCAAGGTAAACCAGAGGGATCTACCAGAACATTAGGCTATGGAGTCAACTCTCTAGGCAAGCAGAGCTAGGAAATAAGACTTAAAGATGCAAATGTACGAAGGACAGTGTAGATGACATTCTAAGGCTTTGAATAGGCTTTGTTGATGGAAAGGGTGAAA
This sequence comes from Pinus albicaulis, assembly GCA_034641835.2. Classification (NCBI taxonomy): domain Eukaryota; kingdom Viridiplantae; phylum Streptophyta; class Pinopsida; order Pinales; family Pinaceae; genus Pinus; species Pinus albicaulis. The sequence goes on from CM076569.1 coordinate 630,492,901, forward strand.
TCTGAACAAAAAGGCACTTAAGAATCCTTAAGTTACAGAAAAGAGGATTAAAGGAGGGGATCAAACTGGGACCTAAAGAAATTAAGAATTCTATAGTCCGGTTATCAAGCAGAAAACATAAAAATGCAAACTAGTTTAAAATAGGGAGCTTATTATCACTAATCCTATTTGAATTCTCCTTAGTTGATCATTAAAGAATAGAAACAAATTAAATGAATGTATGTAAACTTTTTAAAGAAAAACAATGAAAATAGGGAGAATACGAGACTTATCTTGTCACCACGAGAATCCTTAGTTATGATGTCTCTAATCTCGTTTCCAGTCTGCTGCTTCACTAATTGACTCACACCAACTTCAATATGTCCATCAAAATGACTATAGTTGTCTTGAGAATTTTTATTCCACACTGAATACTTCGAATGATGAAGTATTTATACACATAAATTGTTTACAAAATATCTCAAAGTTTGAGATAATGTTTCAAGGAAAAATAGGAAAGATAACATAAGAAGAGGGACAATAGAAAAACAGTTTACAAGTTGTTCTCTTTTACAAGGAAATATAGAACTGATTATTCTAATTAAAAAGACTTTATGATGTGCTGTGAGTATTGCTGGCATTAGGTGCATCTTCTCGTGGAAGGTGGTTGTAGAACATTCCTTCCTTTCACTTTCAACTCTAATACTCTTTATCATCTGATTTTCACTGTTTAACTGCTGTAATTGAAAAATAACTTGCAGTAACATTCTTTTTACTGATACTCTTTGACAATCTGATACACTTTAACCCTGAATTTTTACACTAAGGTAACAGTAAAATATGATCTTTCATGTGATTTTCCTGCATCTTTTACTTGTCAAATTCACATCAGATCTGTGAATTCTTGCCATTGTTGAGCTGTTGGGATCTTTATACTCTTCAGTTTCCTGTAGCTTTCATCAGCCTCTCTATATTTAGAAAAGTTTGGCTTTACTATGAACATATGCTTGATTTCATTCTCCAAAAAGAACAAATTTTCAAAATATTGAAGTAGTACTTTGCCACTTGGAGATCCTTGTGGCAAAGGCTTTTTAGCCTGCTCCTTAGCATGAGCTCCGATTTTTTGGTCATAGTCCCTTTGTGGCATTAATTTTTCATTCAATGCATGAATATCTGGAAGTCCTGCTTCAAGTAGCGAGTCATACTTGGTCTTGAATTTACCAATTGATATGTTCATATTGTCACACTTCTCTTCCAGATTATTCATGCTGTTTCATTTTGTTAGGACCTTTTTGATTTCCAGGATAGCCTCTATCCTGTCTAGAATTTTCAATTCAGCTAGTTCTTCCTTGTTTTTACTGTTCAAGAATGATATGAGCTGAACTGATTGTGGTGGTTTGTTGCCAAGTTCCTTTTTTGTTTTTATCAATTTCTGCTAAGGCAGCTTGTAGCAGATCTTTTTTCTCATATATAATTTAGATAGAAGACCATTGTGAGTGAATGCCTTCAGTGATTTTTGACCACAAATGATTTTTTATGTAGGCAACCTGTTCAGTAAGATTTACCTGCTGTTGAATAATTTTCACCTGTTCCTGTAATATGTCAGCCCTCTGTTCATGTCCTTTGGAAGTGATTAAGGCATCTCTTTTAGATGTTTCTAGATTTTTAATGGTGCCTTGTAAACTGAGTATTTCTTTATCTTTTATAGACATATCTTCCATGGCTCTGATCATTGCATCTTTTTCCTCTACTGTGTTTATCTGTGAGGTCGTTGAAGAAGAGGCAGAGATGTCTTTAGAAGTGATTGACACTGCAGTTGCCAATACTCCTTGCGGTGCCAAGTGTTCTGCCAATGTAGATGGAACAGATGTACTTACAGTTGGGATCACTGTAGGAATGAAAACCTGTTGAGCTTTCTTCAGATTTTCATTTTCTTGCATGAAAGCTTCTATTTGGATTTCCATTTCCTTTATCTCGGCTGTCATCTTTAGAACAAGTTTTTTTAGTTCATCATTTTCTTTCTTTTGCTGAAGGATTTCTTTTGCCTGGGGGTTTTCACTTTGAGGCAATTTTAGTTGCTTTCTGAGAGCAGCTATGTCTTCATTTTTCTGTTTGATTATAATCTTTGCCCCTTCAATGTTTGTTGGGTTAGCTCCTGCTTCAATTACTATATCCTCCAATGCTTTGATTCTTAAGTTATTGGCATATAATGAGGCTTTATCCAATTTCATTTGATTCTGAAGGTTTATCAGTGTTTTCTCAAGCCTGATAGAATTCATAGTCTTATTGACTATTTTAGAATACAACATCTCTGTATTGCTCCTGTGGAATTCTATTTGGTCCAATTCATGGACAGCATCTGCATAAACTTCCAGGTCTGTCTTTGAATAATCTGCGATTGTTTTTGGATCAGCCACTGTGGGCTTGAGAAATGACATCACCAATTTGTTTGAAGAATAATCAAAAGCTGAGAGGAGTCTATCTTTATTCCCAGGTTTTTCTTTAAGGAACTTGGAATAAGCTTCACTTTTGATTTCTTCATTCTTTTCTTTGATTTGTCTGAACCTAATTTGAATATCTGACTCTCTGTCGTCAGGTTCTTTAGAACAAGAGGGCATACCAACTTTTGTTTGTTTATCAACCATGACTGTGTCTTTCTGCTGTGCTTCAAGTTTGACATTTTGAAGCTCTTTGAGTGTTTCAGTTACTATCCTTGTTGCTTCATCATCAATTTCATGACCATTGTTATCTTCAACATTAATAGCTTTATCCCTTTCTTCATCAGTCAATTTACTTTTCTTACTGTAGGGAATTCTGAATCTTTTATCTAGAATAGTTTCAGCTGTGAAACTATCTTCCTTTCTGCTTCTTTTATGAAAAATTTCAGCTTCTTTGTTGACTGTAACCACCTGTGTTTGATTCACCTATTTATCCTTTCCACTGTTTCCCTGCATGCTCTGTGAGTCATCATCAAATAAAGTATTTGGCTCCCACTCAATTTTATTGGCATATTTTTCAATTTGGGGCTTTGGATCATGCAAGAAAGCAGACAATTTGCATTTCAATCTGATTTTATTTAACATACCGTGAGGATCATAATTCCACATAAATTTGTATGGGAATTTGTATTCTTTCAACTTGACATTAATTTCATTTGCTGCTTCTTTGTTGTTCACAATGAATGGCCCAACTTGATTTTTCAGTTTGAACTGAGTCTTTTTTCTAGAGGCTATGAAATTGACTTCATCTGCATTCAACAACTACCTCAAATATTCTAAAGCAAAAATCCTTGTTGTCACAAATCTAGGCAATTTATATGGGGTCAAAAGTGCACCATATACTCTGATCTCTATGTAATTCTTGTATAAGTACCAATCTCCTGTTTCACAGCTCTCAAATAGCTGTAAGATCCTATTTGTTTCTTCATTAATTCTAGGGGTCCATTCTTTATTCAATAAATTCATTGCAGGTACTAAAAACAAGTCATTGAAGTCTGCATAGTTGTATTCCCTGTTCCATTTTCTCAAAATTGATGACCAAAACACAACTGAAAGTACATTCCCTTCTGGATCTATCTTCTGAAACTCAATAGGAAACTTGTCTGCTTGATAATACAAAAAGAGATGAAGCAGATATGAAGTATATCTAAAGACTCCTTCTTCTGGAAATCTGGACAATTGGTAGTGCATGTTTTCTGCAATGAACTTGGAAAAATTGTACATAATGGATGGAGGCTGGACAGGACTCAAAGTAGACATAAAACCTAAGATAGCAACATTAGTGAATTCATCACTGTTATATCCCAGTATGAATGATAGCATGGAGACAATTTGTCTTGTTTCATTTGGAAAGTCAAATGTATCAAATGGAGGATTGAGCTTAGGGATATCAACCTGTTTGGGGAAAAAACTCTAGAAGATTTTGAACTTGGAAGCAAAATCTAGGTCTAGTTAAAGCTGAGTTAAATCCTCTATTGACAATGAAGAAACATTGGGGTTAGGGTTTAGTTGCATCATAGAGTTTATGGTTTCAGCATTGATATAAAATATGACCTCTCTATCTTTATTGACAATGCATCTCTGGTCTGGAAGATTATATGATTGACACAATCTGACAAAATCAGGGTCTGAATGAGTAAGAGGGACAATGTACTTTGGCAGATTGGAATCCCAAACTGGTATATCTTTATCACTTTTCTCTATAGATTTTCCAAAACATCAGTTATAGACATCAAGTAAATTGAACTCAATTGAAGGGTCTAATATTCTGTAGTCAAGGTCAACCAGAGGACTATTTTCTTGTGAAGTAACTGGAGGTTGGACAGGCCTGAAAACTTCTGTGGAATCAGCCGTGAGTGCAGGGGTGGCTTTATCAATTTTAGAAGACTCAGGCTGAGGGATTTTAATAGAGGCTTTCTTCTGAGGTTTTGGGCCTCCTGATTTGGGGGTTACTTGTTTCTATGTCATTTTTTAACTGAATAGAGAAAGCTTAGACTGTTTGTTGAGTTCTTCTGTTGGAAACAAGGGACTTTTGGAGAATTTCTCTGGTAAAATAGGATTCTGAGCAGGGTTTTGGATTAAAAAAAGGGTTTTTAATGCTCATAGGGTGATCTTGATCGATTTCAACAGTGAAAAATGACCATGGAATGGATAAAACTTGCAAAAACGGAAATGAGGGATTCTGGGGAAAATTTGACAGAGTTTCCCCTGTACTTTAGATGTTTTTGTAATCTCTCTGCGAATAATTCAGTAAAAAGGAAATGGCTGGTAAAATAATGTTTTTTCCTTTGAAATTCAAGTTTTTGTGGATAAGTTTGACGAAAAATACCTTTAAAAAGGTATAATTGCGGTCGAAGAAGTTTCACGGTTGCGCGCAGTCTTCAATTCTGCTGAATTGGGCTATCAAAGGGTATGGCGGCTCTTTGTGATTTGAATTGCAGAGGAAATGGTATTTCAAAGGATTACTGGTTCAATGGTAGGCTCGAAAATGGCGTTGGGAAGCTTCGTAAAGGGCTCACGGAGGTTTTCAAGGGTTTAAATGGTGAAAGGTGATGAAAATCAAACTCTGCGGAGGTTTCAAAGTTTTACAAGCGCGAATAGGTGAAAATTCAATGAAAAATTATATGTTTTATGCATAAACCATATTTTAGACCATAGTCAAATCATATTTAACTATAGGTTGAGCGAGAGTGGTTTCGGAATACAACTGGGTGGTATTCGCGTAGCTCCAAAGCAGTAAGTGGTAAATCACTTTTTGAACGCAATCCAATTATTTTATGACACGTCAACGCAAGGTGGTTTGGGAAAACCATCCATATCGCACAACTTTTACAAAACATCGGTCAGGCACTTTGAAAATGCGAAAAATGAACCAGCGTCGTTCGATTTGGTTTTTAAAAGCGAAGGGCCCAGATCAATTGAAAAGGTGCGGGGAAAAGACATCATCGGGTTTATTTTTGGCCATAGGATCTTTAAGTGAATGAAGATCGGATGGTTATTATTCTACGTGATGGGGGAAGGGATGGAAATGTATTACATTGTCGCATTGATTTTTTAACTGTTCGATTAAATGGACAGAGGTGATCGGAGGGCTGACATTAACCCCGATAATGAAAGGGATTTGGTTAGGTTTTATATAGAAAACAGACTTTTTCAATGAAAAAATGATCGGGAGAGATTTTAAACTGGGATTTAACCGAGGTTAAGACTTGCAGTTAGGGAATATGGGGTATGCATTGCGGATTTTAACTCAGATTATGGTTTCAACCTTAGGTTAGGGAGTTGGGCAAGGGAAAATATACAAGGATATAGGGCTTATTTCTTTTGAAGTTTAGTTTAAATGAAACTTCGGGAAATTTTTTGTTTTAAACACATATAAAACATGTTTAAAAGATTTTTCGAATATTTTTATTATATGGTTAATTAAACCAAGGTGATTTAACTACCATAGGCGGTGGGAAACTATATAAAGATATATTTTAGCCAAAGGGGGTTGTAATGTGGGTTTTTTATTTAAACATGTGGGAATTATAAACTTCGGCTAAAGTTATAATAAATGGGTTTTGGGTTTATTATATAAAAAATAGTTGTATATAATAGGAGAAGGTTATTTCTATAGGGAGTTAATATATAAATTAAAGTTAATATGAAAATAGGACAAGGTATACTCAAAACACATAAACATAACTATGTAAAGTGAAGTTTTAAAAGATAATTTGCATTAATCTTATCAGTTAACTTATGATGTAATGTTATTTTGAGGGCTTAATGTTTTCAAATGATGTAGGAAGTTAATCAAATGGGAATTATAATGCCTTTAAGAAAAAAATAGAGTTTTACTTAGGGTTATTCAGGGAAATGAATGCATGAATGGAATAATGATGTGATTTTAGGGATTAATATAGACATTTTACACTTTTAACTAATCAGTCATAGAGCCTTGTGTCCGATCCCAACAAAAGTGAAGGAAATGCCTTGAGCCTTTCTGACTGATAGTTTAGAATGTTTCATGACTATGGGAAGGGGAAGTTAGTTATTTTGATAGCCCATGATGAATGATATTTACATTGAGACTTTTCACCTTCTTCTACCTACCCAGCTTACCATGCTAACATTTTTTCTTCCTTTGTAGTAAGGTGCATTTGAGCGAGCAACCTTCACAACATTTATTCTTTCTGAAAGCAAGTAAAACTATCTAATTCTACACTTATTTCATCCATGAATCCAGATTAAACTGTTGGATTCAATTCATTTCTCTACCTAACTCCATAATTGTCATTATTAAACTGTATGCCAACTCATTATTCTCTATCTACAACAAGTGAAATTGAAAAATGACAAGTTAAGATTGAACTGTTTAACTCATCATGGACTATGGCATTTATTGACACTCTGCTATAGTTAAAAAGCAAAAAGTAGTGGCATTTATGCTTGCACACTTTGCATTTTTTATTCATTTTTTCTTTTGGGGTTTTTTATTTTTTCTAAGTCCTTTGATTATTCTTTTAGGACTTTTTACTCTCTCTTTTTTTTTTTTTTTTTTTTTTTTTTTTTAACAAAATATGCGAATACAATTTGCAGAAGGAAAAGTATGTAGAAATTTATAATATTATCAACAGTCAAGTAAAAATTATGACCCCTATATTATAGGTTGCTAACATCGGCTTCACTTGGGGATGGACTTTCCTTGTGAAATGCCAAGAACTCTGAGATCAGTAGCCTTATCCATTGACCTTGGTGATCCTATAAATGTCTTTTGTTTTCTGCAACAATCATATTTATGACATCTTATACTACAAAGCTGAGGGCCTTCTCTTCGGGCTTCAACTTTGTAGATAATATATCCAATCCAATCTAAACTCTGACTATGAATATTTACAATGATAAAGTAAATAAATCTAACTGTTAAGTGACTTGTGAGGAATAGTAATGTTTCAACATCCTTCCATTTACTGGTCCTTCTTGAAACTCAATTCCATCCAAATTCCTGATGAAAAAGGAATTATTACCTATGTAACCATATATTACATAGGGTCCTTGCCATAGAAAGTCAAACTTCCCATGTTTACCTTTATCCTCTCTTCGTGAATCCCATCTTAAAACTTGATCTCCTATGAAAAAGTCATCATCTTTAGCTCTTTTATCAAAAATCTTTTTGATCTTGTCCTGTAAAACTTGTGACTTTTCATAAACTTAATCCCTAGTTTGTTGAAGGTGTATGGTTTCATTAATTCTTCTTTGAATATCATTAGTTTCCACCTGTAATTCCTGGATCATCTTCATGACTGGGACACCCAGGGAAGAAGGGAAAACTGCATCTATACCATAAACAATCTGATATGGTGAAGTTCCTATAGAATTTTTTGTAGTAAGTCTATCAGCCCAAAGGGCATAGACCAGCTTTTTGTTCCATGTCTTCTTATTGTCTTGGAGTAGTTTTTTAATGATGTTGACTGAAATTTTATTTGAGGATTCAGCTAGACCATTACCTTGGGGATAATATGCTGTGGAATGACCTAAGGTAATATGGTATTTATGGCAGAAAGCAATCATCTTCTTAGATTTGAAAGCAGCAACATTGTCTGTGATAATTTTTTGCAGGCATCCAAATCTAGACAAAATATTACTTTCTATGAATGAGATAATAACTGAGTCTGTAGCTTGCCTAGTGGGAATTGCTTCTATCCACTTAGTAAAGTAATCAGTAGTAGTTAGAATCCATTTGTGTTGACCTGAAGATGGAGGATGGATTTCACCTATGAAGTCTAACCCCCATAGTTGAAATGGTTTTTCAGTGGATATTGGTTTCAAGGTAATGGTAACAGTTTCTTTTTACCTTCGAAAATTTGGAATTTATGGCAAGAGGTAACAAAATTTTTAACATCTGAAAATAAAGATGGCCAGTAAAAACCAGCTCTGAGTATTTTATCAGCTATGCTCTTCCAGTATAGATGGCCTCCACAGTCACCTGCATGAAATTCCTCAAGGATCTTGTCAGCCTCAGATTTTAATAAACAATTAAGTAAAATCCCAATACTTTCTTTCCAATACAGTGCATTATTTAAGATACAGAACCTCATTTATTTCTGCTTGATGAATCTTGCCTTGGTTTTTGTCAGTCTAGGAGGAGCTTGTAAGTTTGTTAGGACAAAGACTATATCAGAGTACCATGGTGAGTCTAGATAGGCCTCACTGATCAATGGAGTTTCCATCTCCTCCTGTTCATCTACTTGTGCAATGAAATTAATATCTAAGGCATTGCAATTTGATTCATCCATCAGTCTAGCTAAACCCTATCCTTTAATGAGTTTAGTTGGTTTAATTTCCAGATCATATTCAAGGATTGTGGCTATCCACTTTCCTCTCCTACTGTCTGGTCCATCTTGAGTCAAAATGTCTTTAACTATTGCATTAGGGACATATGCAATTATGTGTGAACGAAGTATATACAATCTGAAATATTTTATAGCTTTAACTAGAGCTAAAGCCTGTTTTTCTATTATGTTGTATTTCAGTGGTGCATCTCTGAGAGATTTACTAAAAAAATCAATAGGTTGTTCAAAGCCTTGATCGTTTTTCTGCAGAAGAATTGCAGCTATGGTGTGTTTGAATGCAAAGGAAAAGATTATGAAATCTTTTGTGTAATCTGGACTGATAAGGACTGGTGCTTTAGTTAAGGCCTGTTTGATAGATTCAAAATATTGTTTGGCCTTTATTGTCCATTTAATTAAGGAGTCCTTTTTAAGCATGTTGTTAAGATCTTTTATAATCTCATCCAGATTAGAGATAAATCTTCTTAGAAAATTGATTTTTCCCAAGAATGCTTGGAGTTCTTTAATGTTCCTCGGTGGTAGAATGTTTTGAATTGCTTCAATTCTCGCAGGGTCTATTCTAATGCCTTCTTTTGAAATGATGTGACCTAACAATTTGCCTTATTCTAGCCCAAAAAGAGTCTTTTTAGGATTAAGAGATATACCATATTTCCTACATTTGATAAAAACTTGTCTAAGATGATCCAAGTGCTCATTATTTGTTTTCGAAAAAACAGTAATATCATCCAGATAAATGACAAAAAACTCATGGATTTTCTTGGCAAAGGAAATATCCATGGCCCTTTGAAATGTAGCTCCTGCATTTTTTAACCCAAAAGGCATTTTCACGTACATGAAAGTGCCCCATGGAGTTAAAAAATGCAGTTTTGGTTTGGCCATCTTTGTGAACTAGAATATGATTTTAACTAGAGAAACCATCTAATAAAAAAATTCTTGAAGAACCTGCCACCCTCTGCAAAATATGATCCATTTTTGGCAAGGGGTAGTTATCCTTCAAGGAAGCTTTATTAAGATTCCTAAAGTCTATGCATAGTATAATTTCTCCTGTCTTTTTTCTGGTTGGCACTAAATTAGATACCCAGTCAGAATATCTGACTGGTGCAATTATCTAAGCATCAAACATTCTTTTAACTTCCTTTTCGATTAATGGTAACAAAACTGGATTAATCCTTCTAAGTTTCTGTTGAAAAGGTTTTTGATTTTCTTTTAAAGGAATCTTATGTTGGATAATGTCTGTGTTATAAGTTTTTAAGTCTTCATAGCTCCATGCAAAGACATCCCGATATTCCTTTAAAAGTTCTATGTATTTAGCCTTTTCATCTGATGGTAAGGATTTGGATAGTTTGATTGTTCTTGGTTTTTCATCTGTCCTTAAGTTATACTCTTCTACATCAAACTTAACTGGCTCCATTTTTGGCCTTTTGGGCACATCATTGGAGTCAAATAAGTCTTCTAGAGGAGTTAAACCTCTGGGTAAAATGTTATTCTTTAAATCAATCAAATCTATTTCATCTTCTATCAATTACTCTATATCTACTTTTTCCATTTCATCAATGTCACTTTGATTAAAAATAGTAAGCTTTTCAAAATTATGTACATCTAAATTATCTAAATCATCTATTTGACAAAAATTTAAATCTATATCACAAGGTGAATCTACATTACAGTCGTTATCGATTTGAAAATTTTGAAATTCTTGCTCATTATTCAAAAAGTGATAAATTTGCTCATCCTATGAAATTTTTTTCCAATATTTCACATTATCAGGAACAATAGGCCTATGTTTGATCTCAAAAATGTATTTTTGTAATGGTGAAAAAGGAAATTTACAACTGCTAGCAAAAGTTGCTAAGCAATGGGCCTGTATGTTCTAATTTCGAGGGATGATAGCAAAATTACCTTCTAACAATTCCTCAAGCAATTCCAACATTGTTTCTATGTATCTTGCAAGTCTGGGATTATGAACTGAATACTCCGCATTTATTTGCTTTATAACTAGTTCAGAATCACCCATGACCATTATTCTTTTTCCTCCCTTTTTTCTAACAATTTGCAAACCCAAGATTAAAGCTTCGTATTCAGCCATATTATTGGTACATTTGAAGTTTAATTTAGAGGCATGTCCTTCATAATGGTTTGTTTCAATGTTTGTAATCCAAACACCAGCTCCGGCTCCAAAATTATTAACAGATCCATCAAAATCTAAACGCCATAAAGCTTCATGACCAATATAATCATCCATTATTTTAAGTTTCTTATCAGTGAGTTCAGTTGGATTTTCATTCTGGTCAGAGTTACTAAGAATAAAGGAATCAAGATCAGTAGGAGTGGAATATAGAGGATAATTGGTAGGTCTATCTGCACTACTGATCATGTACTTCATCAAGGTTTCTCTATAAACTTTTTTAGGCTGTCCAAATACCGAGATAGTAGCATAACTCATATCTAGTTGTAGAGATCCCTGCAACTTTGCTCCCCATGAGCGAGAAAGAAGCATGCCATACTTTGGCGGGATATCAGCTACTACAACGTCCATGATCATACTCTTACCAGGATATTGGACTAGATTAACACACAGATTTTTAATCAAACCTATACATTGGACTTAGATGAATCAAATGAGAACAGGTCCTTATATGGTCTGGTTATGTCTAGATTCAGGGTTTCAATTATTGCTCTGGGCATTAAGTTGTGGGAAGCTCCAGTATCTAGCATAGTATTGTGTAATATTTGGTCATGTACAGTATGAATTAAATAAAATGGGGGTACCGACCCATCTGAATGCTTTCCATCTACATTGGGACCAAAAATTAATTCAGGCCTATCTTCATTCATGTTAATTGTATCTTCATTCTCATTTACATTCAATGCATCAGAAATCATAGATCTATACAAATCATTTTTAGCTAATTCAACTAATGGAACAACTATCCTTAACTTGGATATTTCAGACTGCATGTTAAATGTTGGCTGAGATCTAATGGCTTGAATTACTTCTTCTTTTGGAATTGTGGTTTGTGCTGACTTTTCTTGAGTTTCTACTATTTTTCCTTTGTTTTGCGCTTTTGTCTTGTCTTCTGTCTGAGTTTCTTGGTTTCTGCTATCTTTAACTGCTTTTTCGGGAATATTTTGAGGGTTAGCAGAAGTTTTATCAGTTTTAGGATTCTCAACAGAAGGTTTAGGATCTGATATTTTAAAGTTAGTAGGATTCTTTCTTGGCTCAATGACTGTTGTTGAATTGGTGGCTTTGGAAGAATTTTCCTTTGGAACATCCTTGGAAGATTAAGCCACCTCGTCAGTAATATCTACAATCTTTGGGCCTTGCTACTTTTTAGGACTGGTCGGGTTCGAACTCTGTTTATTATCTCTAGGAAGAATTTGCAAGAATTTTGATTTAGGAGTATCAGTCTTCTTTTTGTTTTGTTCTTGTTGGTTTGGAGCATTACTCTTTATGGCAGGTTCATTGGTTTTCTTGCTCCTAAGGTTGTATTGATTGTGAATTTTGTTTATTGCAAAATCATAACCTTGTTTATAATCATAGGATTCTCCAGATTCTACTTTGAACTGTTGTAGTTCAAAGAGTTCCTGGTCCTCCTGGGTGAGGAAAATGGTATTGTTTTCATCAATATTCATAACAATGTTGATGTCTTCCTCCTCGTCAACACTGTTTTGTGAGCTTTCTGCAAAGTTTTCTTGGAATGGGGTTCTTATATTTTGATCAGGGGAAGGTTCTTTACCTTTCCCAGGGTTGTTGTTTTTTCTGTAATTGGGATTTTGGATTTGGTATTGATTCTCCCATTGTGGTTTTCTTTCAATTTGATCTAGTCTATCAACTACTTTTTCTAGTGCTTTAGTAATGAAATCAAACTTACCATCTAAGTGAGAAGCTTCTTCTTTAATAGTAACCCTTCTTTCGTTTCTCAGTCTGGCCTTCTTAGCAAGTATGTTAATTTCTACACCTACAACGTTTTGTTGCATTTGTTCTAAAGTATCTGCATCCCTTTCCCTAAGTTGGTAAGCCATGTATACGTCAAAGCAATCAGGGAATTTGAGTAGCACGAAATACGGGGTGGGTTTAAGGTCTGTAGGAATGGCGTTGTAAACACTGTTATATCTTGTGCAGAAGTCTTGGATAGACTCATTTGGGGCTCTCTTGACAGCATCAAACTCAGAAAGTATTTGCATAGGATTTTTCTTTTTCTCCCATTTATTTAGGAAGGCTCTATGGAATGCAGCTAGGTCTGCTATGCTACCAGCTCCTAAACTTTTAAACCAGGTTTTTACTTCTCCAATTAACCTTTGTGAAAACAACCTCATTTGGACATCAGATTCATCTATCTCATAGACTTCCCAGAAATCACTCATCCTAGTGACATGTTGTTGTGCAGTAATCTGTGAAAGATTATCAAACAGTGGAATATCTTTTTGGTAGTTCTGGGGCATGTCATGGAGATTTTGAAGTAGGACCAAGGGAGCATATCAAGCTGCCATGGCTCGGATTTTTGCTGAAATGGGAGGTACAATAGTAGTGATAGGGATAGTGCTAGTTACTGCAATGGATGTACTTGAAGAGCTCGACAGAGGGGATGAAAAAGAAGTAGTATGGCTAATGGTAGTTGTAATGGGCTGGGTAAATGATGGATATACTACTTTGGGCTACAAGGGAAGTTCAGGGATGAATGGATCAGTTGATGAACTAGCAGTGGATTGTGGATATGATGAATATATGATTCTATGGTGCAGAGGCAACTCAAGGCTTATGGGCTCTTGAGGTGAACTGACAGTAGAATCAGTAAATGATGTGGCAGCATACATAGTAGAATCTGATGCTCGAAAGATAGTTGTGTATAGTTCAGAAACTGGGGGTTTAAATTTAGACAAAAAATTTGCTAACTTAACAGCTTCTTCAATGTCTTTAATTTTCGAGACACTTACCCTTTTTATTGGAATTTTACTTTCAGTTTGGTCTGATTTAGTGGGAACATAAATTATTTTATGTTTTTCACTCGCATAAGAAGTAAAAACTGGATCTTAAACAATTTCTTTTAAATCAGATTCAGATTTTGTTCTAAATAAAGATTTTTCTAACTTTAAGTCAAAATCAATGGTTGATAAGCTTAGCAATTCTTTGGGTAAAGAATTAGCTCTTCTCAGAGATATCTTAGTTTCGGAACTATCAATTTGTTTTTTATTTTTTCCTATCTGGTCTAGATTGTCTACTATATCTTGAGGATTAGGATCGGGGTTGGCTCTAGTGTAGTAGACTTTCTTGGGAGCCAGAATGTTTATTGGGTAAAATATCCACAACCTTTAAACTCAATCTTAAAGTAGAAAAGATATAATTAAAAATCATCCTTCAAGATTAAAATTAAAACTGGAGAGTGATTATGTCCCCTGTATGGTCGCCAATATGTTATCACCCTAGTAATTCTCAGGTTGTGGGATGAGGATTTTTGTAGTTAAGAAAACCAGGGTTAACCAAGAACCTCTTTTAGAATTTAGGATCTAGCCTTCCTGAGTTCTGGAGAGGGATCTCTCCTTGAAATTTAGCTTTGTTTTGGTAAAGGGTTTTAGGCTAGCTATGAGTGGGTAGTAGGACTTATTTTGAAAGAGTGGTGGGAATAAAAAGTGTTTCAAGGTAAACCAGAGGGATCTACCAGAACATTTGGCTATGGAGTCAACTCTCTAGGCAAGCAGAGCTAGGAAATAAGACTTAAAGATGAAAATATACTAAGGGCAGGGTAGATGCCCTTCTAAGGCTTTGAATAGGTTTTTTTGATGGAATGGGTGAAATCTGAACAAAAGGGCACTTAAGAATCCTTAAGTTATAGAAAAGAGGATTGAAGGAGGGGATCAAACTGGGACATAGAGCAATTAAGAATTCTATAGTCCGGTTATCAAGCAGAAAACATAAAAATGCCAACTAGTTTAAAACAGGGAGCTTATTATCAGTAATCCTGTTTAAATTCTCCTTAGTTGATCATTAAATAATAGAAACATATTAAATGAATGTATGTAAACTTTTTAAAGAAAAACAATGAAAACAAGAAGAAGATGAGACTTATCTTGTCACCACGAGAATCCTTAGTTATGATGTCTCTAATCTCGTTTCCAGTCTACTGCTTCGTAATTGACTCACATCAACTTCAATATGTCTAGCAAAATGACTATAGTTGTCTTGAGAATTTTTATTCCGCACTGAATACTTCGAATGATGAAGTATTTATACACATAATTTTTTTACAAAATATCTCAAATTTTGAGATAATGTTTCAAGGAAAAATAGGAAAGATAACATAAGAAGAGGGACAACAGCAAAATAGTTTGCAAGTTGTTCTCTTTTACAAGGAAATATAGAACTGATTATTCTAATTAAGAAGACTTTATGATGAGCTGTGAGAATTGCTGGCATTAGGTGCATCTTCTCGTGGAAGGTGGTTGTAGAACATTCATTCCTTTCAATTTCAAATCTGATACTCTTTATCATATGATTTTCACTGTTTTACCGCTGTAATTGAAAAATAACCAGCAGTAACATTCTTTTTACTGATACTCTTTGACAATCTGATACACTTTAACCCTGAATTTTTACTCTAAGGTAACAGTAAAATATGATCTTTCATGTGATTTTCTTGCATCTTTTACTTGTCAAATTCACATCAGATATGTGAATTCTTGCCATTGTTGAGCTATTGGGATCTTTATACTCTTCAATTTCCTGTAGCTTTCATCAGCCTCTCTATATTTAGCAAAGTTTGGCTTTACTATGAACATATGCTTGATTTCATTCTCCAAAAAGAACAAATTTTCAAAATATTGAAGTAGTACTTTGCCACTTGGAGATCCTTGTGGCAAAGGATTTTTAGCCCGCTCATTAGCATGAGCTCTGATTTTCTGGTCATAGTCCCTTTGTGGCATTAATTTTTCATTCAATGCATGAATATCTGGAAGTCCTGCTTCAAGTAGCAAGTCATACTTGGTCTTGAATTTACCAATTGATATGTTCATATTGTCACACTTCTCTTCCAGATTATTCATGATGTTTCTTTTTGTTAGGACCTTTTTGATTTCCAGGATAGCCTCTGTCTTGTCTAGAATTTTCAATTCAGCTAGTTCTTCCTTGTTTTTATCGTTCAAGAATGATATGAGCTGAACTGCTTGTGGTGATTTGTTTCCAAGTTCCTTTTTTGTTTTATCAATTTCTGCTAAGGCAACTTGTAGCAGATCTTTTTTCTCATATATAATTTGGATAGAAGACCATTGTGAGTGAATGCCTTCAGTGATTTTTGACCACAAATGATTTTTTATGTAGGCAACCTTTTCAGTAAGATTTACCTGCTGTTGAATAATTTTCACCTGTTCCTCTAATTTGTCAGCCCTCTGTTCATGTCCTTTGGAAGTGATTAAGGCATCTCTTTTAGATGTTTCTAGATTTTTAATGGTGCCTTGTAAACTGAGTATTTCTTTATCATTTATAGACATATCTTCCATGGCTCTAATCATTGCAACTTTTTCCTCTACTGTGTTTATCTTTGACGTCGATGAAGAAGAGGCAGAAATGTCTTTAGAAGTGATTGACACTACAATTGCCAATACTCCTTGTGGTGCCAAGTGTTCTGCCAATGTAGATGGAACAACTGTACTTACATTTGGGATCACTGTAGGAATGAAAACCTTTTGAGATTTCTTCAGATTTTCATTTTCTTACATGAAAGATTCTATTTGGCCTTCCATTTCCTTTATCTAGGCTATCATCTTTAGAAAAAGTTGTTTTGGTTCATCATTTTCTTTCTTTTGCTGTAGGATTTTTTTGCTTGGGGGTTTTCACTTTGAGGCAATTTCAGTTGCTTTCTGAGAGAAGCTATGTCTTCATTTTTCTGTTTGATTATAATCTTTGCCCCTTCAATGTTTGCTGGGTCAGCTCCTGCTTCAATTAATATATCCTCCAATGCTTTGATTCTTAAGTTATTGGCATATAATGAGGATTTATCCAATTTCATTTGATTCTGAAGGTTTATCAGTGTTTTCTCAAGCCTGATAGAGTTCATCGTCTTATTGACTATTTTAAAATACATCATCTCTGTATTGCTCCTGTGGAATTCTATTTGGTCCAATTCATGGATAACATCTGCATCAACTTCCAAGTCTGTCTTTGAATAATCTGCGATTGTTTTTTGATCAGCCACTGAGGGCTTGAGAAATGACATCACCAATTTGTTTGAAGAATAATCAAAAGCTGAGAGGTGTCTATCTTTATTCCCAGGTTTTTCTTTAAGGAACTTGGAATATGCTTCACTTTTTATTTCTTCATTCTTTTCTTTGATTTGTCTGAACCTGATTTGAATATGTGTTGTCAGGTTCTTTAGAAGCAGAGGGCATATCAACTTTTGTTTGTTTATCAACCATGACTATGTCTTTCTGCTATGCTTCAAGTTTGACATTTTGAAGCTCTTTGAGTGTTTCAGTTACTTTCCTTGTTGCTTCATCATCAGTTTCATGACCATTGTTATCTTCAACATTAATAGCTTTATCCCTTTTTTCCTCAGTCAATTTACTTTTATTACTGTAGGGAATTCTGAATCTTTTATCTAGAATAGTTTCAACTGTGAAACTATCTTCCTTTCTACTTCTTTTATGAAAAATTTCAGCTTCTTTGTTGACTGTAACCACCTGTGTTTGATTCACCTGTTTATCCTTTCCACTGTTTCCCTGCATGCTCTGTGAGTCATCATCAAATAAAGTATTTGGCTCCCACTCAAGTTTATTGGCATATTTTTCAATTTGGGGCTTTGGATCATGCAAGAAAGTAGACAATTTGCATTTCAGTCTGATTTGATTTAACATACCATGAGGATCATAATTCCACATAAAGTTGTATGGGAATTTGTATTCTTTCAACTTGACATTAATTTCATTTGCTGCTTCTCTGTTGTCCACAATGAATGGCCCAACTTGATTTTTTAGTTTGAACTGAGTCTTTTTTCTAGAGGCTATGAAATTGACTTCATCTGCATTCAACAGCTGCCTCAAATATTTTAAAGCAAAAATCCTTGTTGTCACAAATCTAGGCGATTTATATGGGGTCAAAAGTGCACCATATACTCTGATCTCTGTGTAATTCTTGTATAAGTACCAATCCCTTGTTTTACAACTCTTAGATAGCTATAAGATCCTCTTTGTTTCTTCATTAATTCTAGGGGTCTGTTCTTTATTCAATAAATTCATTGCAGGTACTAAAAACAAGCATTGAAATCTGCATAGTTGTATTCCCTGTTCCATTTTCTCAGAATTGATGACCAAAACACAACTGAAAGCACATTCCCTTCTGGATCTATCTTCTGAAACTCAATAGGAAACTTGTCTGCTTGATAATACAAAAAGACATGAAGTAGATATGAAGTATATCTAAAGACTCATTCTTCTGGCAATCTAGACAATTGGTAGTGCATGTTTTCTGCAATGAACTTGGCAAAATTGTACACAATGGATGGAGGCTGGCCAGGACTCAAAGTAGACAGAAAACCTAAGATAGCAACATCAGTGAATTAATCACTGTTATATCCCAGTATGAATGATAGCATGGAGACAATTTGTCTTGTTTCATTTGGAAAGTCAAATGGAGGATTGAGCTTAGGGATATCAACCTATTTGGGGAAAAAAGTGTGGAAGATTTTGAACTTGAAAGCAAAATCTAGGTCTAGGTAAAGCTGAGTTAAATCCTTTATTGACAATGAAGTAGCATTGGGGTCAGGGTTTAGTTGCAGCATAGAGTTTATGGTTTTAGCATTGATATAAAATATGACCTCTCTATCTTTATTAACAATGCATCTCTGTTCTGGAAGATAATATGATTGACACAATCTGACAAAATCAGGAGCTGAATGAGTAAGAGGGACAATGTACTTTGGCATATTGTTATCCCAAACTGGTATTCTTTATCAATTTTCTCTACAGATTTGCCAAAACTCCAGTTATAGACATCAAGTAAATTGAACTCAACTGAAGGGTCAAATATTCTATAGTCAAGGTCAACCAGAGGAATATTTTCTTGTGAAGTAACTGGAGGTTGGACAGGCCTGACAACTTCTGTGGAATCAACAGTGAGTGTAGGGGTGGGTTTATCAAGTTTAAAAGACTCAGGCTGAGGGATTTTAACAGAGGCTTTCTTCTGAGGTTTTGGGCCTCCTGATTTGGGGGTTACTTGTTTCTTTGTCATTTTTTAACTGAACAGAGAAAGCTTAGACTGTTTGCTGAGTTCTTCTATTGGAAACAAGGGACTTTTGGAGAATTTCTTTGGTAAAATAGGATTTTGAGCAGGGTTTTGGATTAAAAAAAGGGTTTTTAATGCTCAGAGGGTGATCTTGATCGATTTCAACAGTGAAAAATGACCAGGGAATGGATAAAACTTGCAAAAATGGAAATGAGGGATTCTGGGGAAAATTTGACAGAGTTTCCCCTGTACTTTGGATGTTTTTTGTAATCTCTTTGTGAATAATTTAGTAAAAAGGAAGTGGCTGGTAAAATAATGTTTTTTCCTTTGAAATTGAAGTTTTGTGGATAAGTCTGATGAAAAATACCTTTAAAAAGGTATAATTGCGGTCGAAGAAGTTTCACGGTTGCGTGCAGTCTTCAATTTTGCTGAATTGGGCTATCAGAGGGTATGGTGACTCTTTGTGATTTGAATTACAGAGGAAATGGTCTTTCAAAGGATTACTGGTTCAATGGTAGGCTCGAAAATGGCATTGGGAAGCTTCGTAAAGGGCTCACGAAGGTTTTCAAGGGTTTAAATGGTGAAAGGTGATGAAAATCAGACTCTGCGGAGGTTTCAAAATTTTACAAGTACGAATAGGTGAAAATTCAACGAAAAATTATAAGTTTTATGCATAAACCATATTTTAAACCATAGTCAAATCATATTTAACTATAGGTTGAGCGGGAGTGGTTTCGAAATACAACTGGGTGGTATTTGCGCAGCTCCAAAGCAGTAAGTGGTAAATCACCTTTTGAACGCGATCCAATTATTTGATGACACGTCAACGCAGGGTGGTTTGGGAAAACCATCCATATCGCGCAAATTTTACAAAACATCGATCGGGCACTTTGAAAATGCGAAAATGAACCGGCGCCGTTGGATATGGTTTTTAAAAGCGAAGGGCCTAGATCAATTGAAAAGGTGTGGGGAAAAGACATCATTGGGTTTATTTTGGGCCATAGGATATTTAAGTGAATGAAGATCGGATGGTTATTATTCTACGTGATGGGGGAAGGGATGGCAATGTATTACATTGTTGTGTTGATTTTTTAACCATTGGATTAAATGGACAAAGGGGATCGGAGGGCTGACATTAACCCCAATAATGAAAAGGATTTGGTTAGGTTTTATATAGAAAACCGACTTTTTCAATGAAAAAATGATCGGGAGAGGTTTTAAATTGGGATTTAACCGAGGTTAAGACTTGCAGTTAGGGGATATGGGGTATGCATTGCGGATTTTAACTCAGATTATGGTTTCAACCTTAGGTTAGGGATTCGGGCAAGGGAAAATATACAAGGAGATAGTGCTTATTTCTTTTGAAGTTTAGTTTAAATGAAACTTCACGAAATTTTTTGTTTTAAACACATATAAAACATGTTTAAAAGAGTTTTTGAATATTTTTATTATATGGTTAATTAAACCAAGGTGATTTAACTACCATAGCGGGCAGGAAACTATATAAAGATATATTTTAGCCAAAGGGGGTTGTAATGTGGGTTTTTTATTTAAACATGTGGGATTTATAAACTTTGGCTAAAATTATAATAAATAGGTTTTGGGTTTATTATATAAAAATGAGTTATATATAATAGGAGAAGGTTATTTCTATAGGGAGTTAATATATAAATTAAAGTTAATATGAAAATAGGACAAGGTATACTCAAAACACATAAACATAACTAAGTAAAGTGAAGTTTTAAAAGATAATTTGCATTAATCTTATCACTTAACTTATGATATAATGTTATTTTGAGGGCTTAATGTTTTCAAATGATGTAGGAAGTTAATCAAATGGGAATTATAATTCCTTTAAGCAAAAAATGGAGTTTTACTTAGGATTATTCAGGGAAATGAATGCATGAATGGAATAATGATGTGATTTTAGGGATTAATATAGACATTTTACACTTTTAACTGATCAGTCATAGAGCCTTGGGTCCAGTTCCAAAACTCATAGTTTAGAATGTTTCATGACTATGGGAAGGGGAAGTTCGTTATTTTGATAGCCCATGATGAATGATATTTACATTGAGACTTTTCACCTTCTTCTGCCTACCCAGCTTACCATGCTAACATTTTTTCTTCCTTTGTAGTAAGGTGCATTTGAGCGAGCAACCTTCACAGCATTTATTCTTTCTGAAAGCAAGTAAAACTATCTAATTCTACACTTATTTCATCCATGAATCCAGATTAAACTGTTGGATTCAATTCATTTCTCTACCTAACTACAGAATTGTCATGATTAAACTGTATGACAACTCATTATTCTCTATCTACAACAAGTGAAATTGAAAAATGACAAGTTAAGATTGAACTGTTTAACTCATCATGGACTATGGCATTTATTGACACTCTGCCATAGTCAAAAAGTAAAAAGTAGTGGCATTTATGCTTGCACACTTTTCATTTTTTATTCATTTTTTCTTTTGGGGTTTTTTATTTTTTCTAAGTCCTTTGATTATTCTTTTAGGACTTTTTACCCTCTTTTTGATTTTTTTATTTTGATTTTTTTTTTAAACAAAATATGTGAATACAACTTGCAGAAGGCAAAGTATGTACATATTTACAAGATTATCAACAGTCAAGTCAAAATTATGACCCCTATATTATAGGTTGCTAACACTACCTACCCCAAGTCGACCTTGGGAATCCATCTCCATGGATTACATGTCGGGCCTTCCTTCTACTAAGAAAGGAAACGATTGTGTTTATCGTGGTCGTTGACAGATTCTCGAAGATGGTCATTATGGCGGCCTGCAAGAAGAATATCACAACAGAAGCCACTGCTAATCTCTTCTTTGAACGAGTGTGGGTGCACTTTGGGATCCCACAATCTATCATCTAAGATCGGGATAGCAGGTTCCTAAGAACATTTTGGTCCAGCCTCAGGTCACTGATTGACACCAAGCTCACCAAGTCCACAACTTTCCATCTCCAAACTGATGGCCAGGCAGAGGTCATTAACAGGATGATTGTACACATTTTGTGCATGTACAATTCAAAGCATCCACACACATGGGATGAGATCCCTCCATATGTACAACACAATTATAATCGAGCTCTCCACAGCTCAATCGACCACAACCCCTTTCAAGTGGGCCTGGGATTCTGGCCACTATGTCCCATTGATGTAGCCATGCCATTTGCGGCTACTCAGGCCAATTTCGCTTATGTCAAGTCTGAAGCTGACAAAGCGAACAACTTCATTGAGCGCATTCAGCACATCCACCAATAGGTTCATGACATATTGGATAGATCCAATGCTAAGTACAAGAAACGACATGATTAGGATTGGGAGCCACACAACTTCTAGGTGGGCGAAAAAGTGTGGCTACATTTGTAGAAGGAGTGCCTTGTTGGATCCCACCACAAGCATCGCCTACTCTGATATGGGTCGTACACCATCACCAAGGCTATAGTGGCCAATTCTTTCGAGCTCAATATTCCAACATTCCTTGATGTGCACCTAGTATTCAATGTGGACCGCCTTTGGCCCTACTTCCCACCTCTGACATTGCAGAACAACTCACACCAATAGAGTTAAACCCATAATGCATGGAACATGCCACCAATGATTGTATCATGGACATGCAAATAAAAAAAACTCGCCAACAGGATATCCAACTGTATCGGGTTGTCAAAGCTGGCCAACTCCCACACCAAAGCAAGTGGTTCACCATGGAACAAGTGCAGCAAAAGTTTCCTCATCTCATAGAGGAACTCAACGCAATGAGGACCATTTCTTCCTAAGGCAGGAGGAATGATCCAAGTGGATATTGGTGGCCACCCACCTATTCCACTTGGGGACCCACCATTGTTTCTTTCAGTTTTTCAATTTTCTTAATTATAGCACTGTTCGCTATTTTTAGCAATTTTTCGGGTCCTGAACTTACGAGATTGTTTTGAGGCCCTAAACGATGTTTTTTGGGAAAACCAAGAGAAACATGAAAGTTCCTTAGATGTTGCTCACATAAAAAGCTCTATTCCTCGAATAGATATTTCTAACGAGGTATTGTGCACATCAAACGAAGATTGTATGCCAAAATTACATCCCCGAGAAGTTGATGTACCAATTTACCCAAATAGGACCCATAGTTTTGGCGCTTCATCTCCTAGGGTTAGTTTTGGATTTTTAGGGTTTTCCATTGTTTCTCAATAATAAATAGGCCCTCGAGCCTCATTGTAACATAGTTCAGAGGCCTGTATCCACCACATCTCTTCTTAGAGATAAGCTACCTACGCCCTGGCTAATTTATTTCCATTATGTCTGTAAACAAATTTCAGTTCTTTGATATTAATGAAATGAAGTGTTATTTCCATTTCATTTTTGTATTTATGGTTATGCATGTATTCTGTTGCATTCCTGCATAAATTTGGATCAGCTTTCCAAGCTATAAATAACTCACACATTGGTTGTATAAACAACAATGATGATCCATCCCATCTCACAATCGAATTTTCATACAAGAAGAATAAAATCATCCTCATACAAATGTGAGTGAAACTACACAACAAAACATGATTTCATATATAAAACCAACTCTTACATCCCACTTGATTTATTTATTCTCAATCCAAGTTTCCCCTTTTCATTTCATAAGACATTCTTGCAATCAAAATCTTTAGGATCTACTTATAGTTTTTTACTAAATGTTTACTCTTTAGGAAAAATCACAATTTGAGGTTCAAGGAACCATTTTTATTTTTTTAAACTAACAAGCTAAGGTTCCATACAATCCTCATTGACCCACTTATGTATTTTAGACCATTCCTTTAGTTCCCATAATCTTCATTATTATTCACTTCTATAACTTGAGAATCAATTATGAATGAATTTGTTAGAAGATCTTCATTCCGAAAGAAAATCAATGATATTTTTTTGAAAACGGCTTGTAATCCAGAACAGCTCTCATATATATTCAAATACGATATATATTATTGAATCTACCTTGATAACTGTAAGCCATTTTGTTTTCCAATAATAAAATATCGCATGATTTATTTTCAGTAATTAATCAATTCATTTGGTTTATGGTCTTATTCCTTATTATTAATATGTATACAAAAAAAATCTATGAAAGCCATACATTTCTCAAAATGTGAAGAATATTGTTGAATTTAATTAAGATTTAGACTATCGCAAAGGAATTTGTAGCCTAAAGCTAAACCTTTTTTTTTAAGGAGAATTACCACCCTCTCAAATGATTACAACATTTTGTAGGAATTATAAATACTCATACAACTATACATTCAAGCACAAAATTCCTAAATCCAACAATCTCTTCCATTTCACATACAATACAATCATATTAGGCTTCTAAATCATGCAAGAATTCCAATTCATCAAAATGTGATCTCACTCTCCTTCAATTTCTCCCTCAAAAAATATCACAAGCACATATTCTTATAAAATAAGAACTCAAATAAGCTTTTCATTAATTATAAATCTCTTTAAAAAAAACAAATTTCTCACCACAAAAAATGTTTATCTTATAAACATGTTATTATCTTAACAATTTACAAGTTAATCAAATTCCATGAAAGCAGTTCATCAAGTTGATAAACAATATAAATTTTGAATCTATCACCTAACTAAGAATATTTTAGAGAAGTTCATGAGTTCAATCCTCATAATTTCTCTAATTAATTTAGTTAAATATAATTCAACCAATATGCAATTGATAAAATCATCAAGGAGACTATTATGGTATTTCCTACACCTAATTTTTCTTAAGCCAATAAAAATATATTTCATCAACTTATCACAATAATCTTTTTCTACATTTCAATATTTTGAAAATAAATTTAATTCTACCTAAATCCAACACATACAAAAGAATTACAATACTAGAGAATAGATACCTAGTTCGCACTTGACTCCATCTATCAAAATCAGTTATTCAAAACATCTTAAACCACCAAATGGTGTTCACTATACCAATATTAGTATCTTCATTTGTAATAAAATGAAAATAATGGATTTAAATCTCAAGATAATTCATGTTACAAACCTTTATCCATTTAACTTTAATTACACATAATAAATCCTCCTTAATCATGTCAATGAGATTCCATCAAAATAACTTGTTCATTCTAACCAAAATAATTACTTAGCTCATAGATATATGTTAATATGGATTCCACACCCATACATTAGCTCATAGATATATGCTAGTATGGATTTCACACCCATACAAAACTTAAGGAAAAATAACCTTCAAGTGTTCCTTAAAATGACTTCCACAACCATTCATGCACAAGTCATTTAAACCTCTTGCTTATTAGGAAGGTCATACCACAACCTAGTATTTGAGTAATTTCAAGTTATTTGATGCATATTGTCAACCCAAACTACACAAAATCATGTCAAATAAATCATAGGATTTTTTTTCTTACTTGTTAAGAATGTATCATATTTTAACACATGAAATTAATGCACATACATTACTCGTGAATCTACATTCACAGTTAAAAGTGACATCCTTCAAGGTAACTTTTGTTAAGTTTCCATTAGTGTAGATAAGAAAAGAGTCAAAATTAACATGATGAACTCCATCATAACATTAATCGAATCTCATCCTTACACTTGTTACACATTCCCAAAGCATACACACCAATGTCATCATACTATGGTTTAGATTAGGCCAATATTTTTCTTGAGATATACAATTTCAGCTTGTAAATATGGATAGTAGGCCCATATCACATTGATAATGATGCACTAAACATATATGAAACCATGCATACAATCCACTATCTCACTCACCCATTGAAAATCAAACCATTCACATGCTTGGGTTTAACCCCAACTTTTCAAGAACATCCTTTCCCAGTATGTATTTAAGTCCTTTAACATATTTCCAATAAATTTTGTTTTAACAAAAATATAAAGGAATATAAGAAAATAAAAATTTTCTTTCAGAATTTCTAAATGACATAATAATAATATCCCTTATGCAACCAATATGCTTCTGGGTCAACATACACAATTTTTCAACATGCATGCAAAATCAACATTCATACATCATCAACCTACACACAAGCATGTTGGCCCATTAGGCCTTAATGTTTTAGCTACCTCTGATACCATATGTAAGGTCCCACCTTACGAACCATCAATATTATAGAGAAATATTGAACACTAAACTCAAAATACGATTTTTTTTTTTTTTTTCGAAATCCCAAGACAATCCCAAAGCCACTGTCACACTTAAACCCCAAAGCCAAACTACCAAACAACAAACATCACTTGATCCTCAAGCTCAAAAGTAATATTTAAAATAAAGAGTCTTTAGTGGGATGAATAAATATAAAATTGTACGAGGCACACTTTCCAACAAGCTAATTGTTACTTCTGTCGTGACTAATTTGATTTTATTTTAAATAACATGCTTATGAATTCCTTACTTAAAAGGATAATTCAGCTTCTATGGGAGTGGTATCTAATATTTCTAATTTTATATGTAAGCTAATACTACAACAATTCACTTACCCAAAATTGACTTTATTAGCATGAATTTTAACTCAATGGGATTAACTTAATGAATCATTATGACAAACATTTTGCAAGAATACAATATACAACCATTGAGGCATTTTGTCAAATACTTGGCGACCATCATCTCTTAAGACAATTTTGACAACCATTACCAACATGAATACATGATTCTTGCACAATCTATTTGACTAATAAAATTCATGAATTAAAAATTCAAATATTGAAATATTAAAATATAAACTAAATCTTCTTAATCCCCGACCAAAAACTCGAGAACAAACACCCATAGTTGGCGGCAATAATCTACAAAATCGCTCAGATTTATGATCTGGGCTCTAAAAAGTATATTTTTGGAATCAAATGGGGGGTTACATGATCTAAAGGCATGGATACCCCCTGATGTTGGGCTGAATCAATTTCAAAATGCTTAGGAATGTGATTCTTAAAACAACAAAAAATTAGATCCTTAATGTTTCATTTACGACTTTTGTCAAACACATGGAATGAAAACTTTCATCTACAGCTCTACATGAGGAAAGACAACCTGGAGTTATGCTACTAATATATGTTCATTGATTTCACACATTTCTAAATCCACCATATGAGTTCTTGAAACATTTTACAACCCACAAGCTACTTTATTTAACATGATTTGACAAGCTTATTGCAATCACTGCTACAATTTAATAAACACATAGTAGCCCTGAATGCTACAACCATTAAGTCTTTCTGTCAAAATTCTAACAGTACTATTACAAAAACTTGAATAACAAAACATTTAATTATTGATAACATATGAAACATAAGCCATAACAAAATTATATAATCTGAACTTATCGAAAAATTATATTTTTGTATTTTATTTTTTTAATATGACCATTTTTAAATTTGGAGAACTACATTTTTTTTTAATAATATTCCATATTAAAATTTAAAATACATACCTAAAAAATCATTTTCAGTTACTAGTTGACCACTTGGAAAACCAAAACAGTAGCATAAGTCAGAAGTTTTCATGTTAAATGTTTTATGGATTACCATACTATCTTTTAAAGTGAAATTATAACTAAAAAATAACATAAAACATAAGTTGATAGACATGAAATAACTAATCTAAGTTTTGTATTTTCCTTAAAAGAGATGGCTTGCTTGATCATCATCCAGAAGAGAATCCCACCAAGACAGGTGGTTGTTGCTCACTGTCGAAGAGGAGAAGCCATAGTTTTCCAATTTCTTGGTTAGAATTGAGACTTTCTATATGAGCTTGCCAACTTTGTCCATGATTTTAGCCATGCAAATTAACAATTGTTGTTGAGTGTCATCTCTTTATGTCGGTACTCTCCCCATGAGAGTTTTAATATGCTAGTATAGGTCGATCATATGCATATAGGTCGATTCATTAGTTTGTCTGTCAACTTTATTATCAAGGATAAACCTTCTACTATGTCAGACCTAGTCTTCCACCTCAGATATCGCTCTATGTATTGCTTTAGGGGATGATGTTTCTAAACCTAGCCATAGCAACGTGAGCTACTGATTAGGCTCAAGATTGACAAATAAATGGAGGAAGGGTGTTGGAGGTAGGGGAGGGGCCTATTCATCCTCTTCTCCCTCTATGTTGCGAAGAAGAGAGATGACATCTTGCTATATAGTAGGGAGAGTAGGGATATCATAACTAGAGAAGGGGATCATAGGGAGAGGGGGATAAACAAGGTACAAGGAAAATTGTTAGTATGAAAATTTTGGAGAAGTGTACCAAAATGATTCACTTAAGCTATTCATGATGAATAACCTTAACAACAAATAAAAATGGCTACTAACATGCTTCAAATATGCAAAAAATGTTAGAAAAATTATATATTACAGAGCAATGCAACACATAAAATATGCGGAAAACACAAACATAGAAAACATATAAAACCAGAGAGACACGGATATACGTGTTTCACCCAGTTTGGGCTACGTCCACCTTGAATAGCCAGTCCTTCCTTTATATCCAACAAAATGAAGAGACACAACCTACAACAGATCCGATGTGATATCCTCTATTATCTCTCACAATCTCCCTATTTGTTTCTCGCTCTGAGAATACAAATACAATACAATACCCTCATACAAAACGAGGGGTTTCCTTCTAGGGCAAAAAACCCCAAATTAAACATAACTTCTACTGTCAGATCATCCACCTAATGAATGAACCAGATCGACTAGAAATTACAATACTTTTACAAGGCAATTTTACTTCTACCGTCAGATCAACTACCCCCCCTGGACCCCCCAGGCAACGTTTAATTACGGGCGGCATTGCCACCCCGTTAAGAACAGGTTTCCAATGTTGTGATACAAAATAAAGAAGATAATTAGGCTCCACACCCAACAAAACATTAGTTAGAAAACCTGCAAAAATATGGCATGCAAATACATAGGAACATATAGTAACAAATAATTACCGAAAACCCAATGGAAATAGAATAAATTTGATTTTATTAAGTTGACATTGTTTACACCTAGTGAGGATAATATGAAAACTTGGATATATAGATCCCCCTCCGCGAGATGTGTCCTTTGATACCTTGCGCTTCAACTTCAGTTCTCTCTCTCATGATGCATGCAATGGGAAAATGGAGCTAATGGTGGCTTTAAGTCGAAAATGGGAGCTCAAATCTCATAAGGCGATAATGAGGATGATGAGAATGGTAATGTATAGAATGAGGAGAAAGCCCCTCTATTTATAGTAAAATATTAGGATAGGTTTAGATCTAAAATAATAATAATAAATGTTAGACTAAATCAATATCCAGTCGTTAGGAATATTTTATTATATTTTAGAGAATGAAAGATTATTTGAAATGATCAAATATCTTTATTTAGTAAACCAACTAAATAATAATGATTAATTGAGTTGATTAAGGAAAATGGTTAAAGTAATTAATAAATAAAAATGATTTATTAACTACCTTAAGGGGATAACGTTAAAATAAACTTGAAATAATTATTAAATAATGGTTTAATAATTATCTCATGAGATAAATAAGGGATAAATATGGAATAATAAATAAATAATTTTTTATTTGATCCTGAGTGGTTATGTCAAAATATTAAAAATAATCATTAAATAATTATTTGATAATTATTTTGAGAGAATAATAAATAAACAACAATTTATTTAATTATTCTCATGGGGATTTTTGGATTTTAATGAGGAATAATTTAGGAAAGTGGTTCACTAAATTGTTTCTTAAGGTGAAAGTGGTTTTTAACGTGTAAAAGCCAATTCTACATGGTGTATTTTGATCAACCTAGTAGGAAATGGCTAGGTGATCATTTTTTGGGTGATAACAAAGATATGGGGGGTACTCAAAGAGGAAAAATAGTGAACCTAGAGGGGACAACTGCGAAAGGAATAGGTAGGCACGAGAGGAGAGACAAGATGAAAACCAGAGAGGAGAGTACCCATAGTAAGAAATAAGGAGAAAAAGAAAACAAATCGTTGGCCTATGGAGATATGAGCATACTTGTTGTCGCTGCTACAACATCCTCCAAAATTTCCCTACATTCAAATTTTAGAGCCTGCCCAACTGTTGCATCAAGTGTCTTTTTGGTCTTTAAGTGTAATTTCAAGTCATTTTACACGTTTCAAGTGTTCTTGATCATTCCTAAGTGTCGTTGTGTTTTTTATAACATCTGTGATTCACTCCATGGTCATAACATCGTTGTTTTCCGTAAAACAACACTTTTGGTCGTAGTCACACACTCTTTGTTCATTGTACTTGGGGAGTGTTTGTAAACCGGCATTTTGATGTGTATTTATCATTTTTAAAACTTTTCTAAGTTTTATTGATGAGTTGGTATGTGTCTCACTTAATTCCATGTTTAAACTCATTGTGTTCGCCCCTTGTTATATCTTCCAAAGTTAGACAAATTTGGTTTCACAGGTTAACCCATTAAGGACAGGAGTAGAAAAACACACTCTTAAGCCCTGATTGGGAATCCTTCATTGTTTCAGAGTGCACCTTGTGCCCTTCAAGAGAAAATATCACACTCCCAAACATCATTCCCCTGTCTCGTTCCAAACCACGCCCAAAAAAATTAAGTCTTCCTTTGAGCGCACTCCTTCGACTCGAAGAATTGTTCCCTCCTTGAGTGCATGAACGCAGCCCAAAGCCTTGAAGATTCATCCTTTCATCCTTTAATAGTACGCCCTACATCCTCCTTGGATCTCTTGAATGCATGAGCGCACCCCGAAGCCTCGAAGCTTCATCCCTTTAGCCTCCAATAGTGCGCCATGTGCCCTTCCTGTCTCCCTTGAGCACGTAATGCAGCTTCGAAGCCTGAATGCTCTCTCTTCGTCCTTCATACCCGCACCTTGCACCTTCCCTTCATATTTCTCTCTTCTGTTGAGCACATGAGCACATATTGAATCCTTGAAGCTTCATCCCTTTAGCCTTTCATAGTGTGCCCTTACACCCAGAGGTTTCCTTTCCATTTCCAAGCGCACTGTTAAGTCATGAACATAAAATATGCATGCAACATGTTAGAGTAGGTGATTTTTTAGGTTGATGTTTTCTTTCCATGAGTGATTGCAGTTGCAGTTATTTCAAGAATAACATGGCAAGGATTCCTAAAGAATATCAGGCAAAGAGGGAAATCAAAGGAAGCATTCAAGAATAAATAACACATTGAAATCTTGATGATTAAAGCAGCCCAAAATAATCCATGAGATCAAATACCCTTTGGAGGGTGAAGACATCAACAACACGGGAGCTACATGCAAGATAAAATACATACATGGAAACCTTGTCACCTATCAAATAAATTCCATGTCATCAATCACTAGTCATCAATGTTAGTGACTTTCCATGTCCTCATCACATGGTGACATGGAAATCATGATGTAATTATGTAATTATTGTAAATACAAAGAAGTAGAAGTCCAAGAGACATGTATGGAAAAAATATCCATGTGTAGAAGAACCAAATACATGTAATCCCAAGAGTCATATGTAATTCCAAAATTCATTTGGAAGTTCAAGAGTTTCAGAAGTCCAAAGGTCATTAGAAGTTGAAAAGTCATATGTGAAACTCAAGAGTCATGAGGATATGAAAGGTCATGCCTCAAGTTATAAAAGGAGCCTCATTACTCAAGAGAAGGAATTTTAACCTTGGTTTCTCCCACAATGCATTAGAGATATAGATATAGTACTTTTGGAGAGTAAGTAGTGACTCTAACGGTCAAATATTGGAGCTAGCTATGTTCATTGTACTTATGTATCTTGGAACTTTTGCTTAATACTTGAAGTTATTTGGCCAACACAATTTCATGCATAGATCATGGATCTTTTGAGACTGCTCTTTTAATGTTATCAATTTATGTTGACTTCCTTATGCACTGAAGTAATTGAACTATTTCGGTGAATTTGGTGCTAAACTTGTTGGAAATGTGTTGTGGTGATTTTAATGATCGTTGCATCTATGTGAACTATTTCACCTAATATTTAACAATTCTTCCTCATTTATGTGTTTGTGTCTCCACTAGATTATTACTATTTATTTTCTTATAGAGGATCATTTTCTCTCCCTTACATTGAAAGAACCTTGATACATCCACAATCGAACATTTCACAAGGCACACTCTCTTTCTCATTAAAAATCACATGTGTGCTACTCTCTCATGCTAATTGTTTAAGCCAAGGAAAATATCTAAGTTAATTTAAGTTTGGTCATATTTATGGATGGGAATCCTACACCAAAAGATGTGAAGTCTAATTGGGACCTCATATTGGGGAGATCTCTTGTATTTTGGCGGGTCTATCATTGTCAACAACACCATATAAAAAAACCCTCCCAGGATTAAGAGTATCGAGGAAGAAACGTAAAGACAAAAGCTAATGACACCACAATTCCAGTAGAACACCGATATCAAAGTATCAAAAATTGAAGAATTGTTCAAGAAAAATATTATAATTGTTGCTAACCTGATCCCTCTCCTCCCAATTTTCAATGAACTAGAAATGGTGTGCCCTAAGATGAACAATTTCCAACTGAATACTATTTCCAATCTTGGATGTAGCGATATCTACGTCATTGAATTGGCATTGGTCTTCCTTCTTTATTAGTTCATTTTCTCCATGAATAGAATGTATATATAAGCCAAGAATTTCTCACGAGAAACAAGTGTATTGCATGCAACAAGTAGTTGCATAAACATCAACCCGGCCTCTATTAATATCCTTGGACCATCCAATCTCATGATATTCCATCAATTGTCTTGTAAATTCCATAATTTTTTTTAGAGGTTCCTAGTAACTGACTGTAGGACGGGTTTTCCTTCTTCAGACTCCCACACAACGAAATACATCACTACTACCCTCTCTCACGAACAAACCATATTGTGTTGTAATTGAAGGTGCACCTTAATCCATGCAAAATTCCATTTGGTGGCTACTTTCCCCCCATGCTTTAAATGGTCTTCACTCATTTCAATTTTTTGAGGTTACCCCTCGATATACGCACCCACCTTGGGGATCATTGTCTTTGTTTCTGATTTCTTTGCACATGGTTTTGATAGTTCTGTGAAAATTTTAAGCCAATCCTTATCCACCATTTTTTATTTGTAGTTCAACCCCTCATTGACGAGTACCTTTTCTAGAATATTTCCTTTTTTAGGTATATTGGAAAGAATGAGGGTTGGAATTTTTGCTAAAATATTTTTTGATTCTAATTAAGCCGACCATTATTCTTCAACTATTAAAGTGCTTGGCAGGAATGGAATCAATTTTCAACATTTTAATCATTAATATCATGTTTTTGGAGTCTCCTTCAATTATCAATTTATGAAAACTTAGATGATTGGAAATTATTAGACATTGCTCGAAAATATGAGAGTTATGCCATGTTATTGGTTTCTTTTCCAAGTTATATTTCATAAATATCGATGATTTGGCTATGCTCATTTGTAAACACCCTTCCAAGGGAATCCATACTATGATTCCAAGATAGAGGTCCCATCAAATTTCAACTTTATAAAACCTTCAGGAGGTGGTTGACATTGATCAAAGCTCAAGGGCACAAGCTTGGGACAAGGAAGTTGGATTGCGAGGGATCAATTGAGCCCTAGTAGCATGATAATTTATTATTATTTAGAGTTTCATTCCCAATGTTGAATTGTTTATGGAATTGTAAGGATTTTTTCTCACACCTTTCCCAAAATGGAAATCCTTAAAGAATCTTTTGTTCCTTTCCTTCCATGCTTCCCAAATGATAAAACTTGGGAAAAGCTTCCATACTCTGTTTGTTGTGGTGCTTGAGAAAGGCCCAGATTTCTAATACTATAGAGTTGAATGTATATTGTTCTTATTTCAGCCAGAATGTTTGAAGACTATAGCTAAGAAGTCCCATAGTTCTCTTGCAAAGATACAAATAATATGATCAACATTTTCGATATTGTCGCAACATAGATTACACTGAGTTGGTCCTTGAAAGAATTTTTTTTGGAGGTTTTCCTAGCTAAAGATCTTGTTACGAATGAGAAACCAAAGGGAAAATGGTCACTTTAGGCCAAAGCTTGAAGTCCCATAGCTTCTTCCACTTATGATTGCTAAGTTTCCCTTTAGTACTTGCTAGTAATTTGTATGCTTCCTTTAAAGTGAAAGATCCTTCAGTTCTTGCCTCCATCAAAGGATATCTTTCCAAGGTTGAGCTTTAAGTTTTCTGCTTTCTAATTCTTTTGTGATGACTTCTTATGTTTCTATGCTTATTGGTCGACCAAAGCATGCACCTCTCCCATTGGTTACATTGATGTTGAGATGATGGTTTCTTTACCTTAAGACATTAAGTGGGTTTTTAGGTCATGTAATCCCCCTTATTTTTCTAGCTTAGGCCATTGCTACCACGAATCCTGTCAAAAGAGTGAAATATTACCATCCTTGACTTCCCAGAAACTTTGTTTTTGAATGAGGTGTTTTTTTCTAGGTTGAATTCCATAAATGAGACCCTTTTCTTTCTCTCTCCAGTTAAATTAGTTGGTCCTCTTCTATGCCTGACATATATTTCTCCTTCCTTATTTTTCTCCATATGGGTCCAGGGCTTTTGAACCATCACTACTAAGTTTTGGCTCATAGAGATTCTTTGAGAATTTCAGGGTCTCTGAGTCCTAGGCCCCTTAGGTTCTTAGGATTGCATAATATTTCCTAGGCCACAAGATCCCATTTCATTTCCATTTAACCCCCCCCCCCCCCCACTCCCACACACACACACCACCAAAGGAAGGCTCTTTGTATGTTTCTTATCATTTTCAAAATGGATTTAGGGGTGTGAAAAATCCATCAACTCAAGAATCCTATTGCAGCTATTGGAATATATTCACCTAACTGTTAGTTTTTAACTTAATAATATATTTGTAGTTTACTACGATAAACACTGGATACATCACACTACAACCTAAACTAATAAATTGCTGAAGAAATACAAGCGTGGAATTTTTTTTGAATAAGCATAGATCACACAACCAATCAAAAAAATTATTTTTGGACTAATGTCCCTGGAAAAACCCAATGCGGGAAACCCGATGCAACATATCTGAGGGTTTATCTATTATGCAATAAATATTTATGGGTACAAATCTATGATTGACACATCCGTCAAATCATACAAAGAAACTGATACAAGAGATCTTGTGAGACAAACCTCACTCCTCCATGGGAACGCGACACTGATCTACACCAATACCGGACTGCCCTATGTTGCCTTTGCACAGCGACTGTGTCACCCATGCAGTCTCTGTGTCAAAACTACGATTGCCCTTTTTCCTCTGCTCTCGTCTCACAACTAGCTGGAAACTGAGGCCTTTTGGCCTTTGAAAAATCTCTTCGGGATCTGGCACTGGCACAACGTTGTCTCCTCAGCAGGAAAATGACTTCCATTCAACCTCTACGTAGTGACTGCGTAGGCACTGTGTCACTATCTCTACACTATTGCTATGGCTCTCTCTGTATTTGCTGCTATGTAATCTCTAGCTTAGGAATACTTGAAACTAGACTACTGCCCCTCTATTCAAAATATATTTCGATCAAGTTTTCTTTCTGATCACTGCTCACTAAAGAAATTAATCTCTAATCTTTGCCTTGTGTCTCAAAAATGTGTTTTCCAAATTACCCTTCAAGCCAATCTTATATTATTCTCGTTGAGACTTCAACGACCCATATTAGATCTTTAATCAATGGTTAAGATTAACTTTTGACTTTATCCATTTATTCTAAATCATTCTCTCTAATATTCTATCAATTCACTTTAATTATTTTATTTTCCTAAGTTTAGACTTAGGGTCCCTTTAAAAATAATTAATTATTTTTATAGAATACAATCCAAGTGGAATTTCACCAAACAGTTTCTGGGTTAGCTGAAATACATGTGTCTAAGCCTCTCCACAAAATTTGATACTTAGAGCACATCTGATGCTACCACAAATAAACACTCTCTCTTAGCGAGGAATGTGCTCTAACAATGTGCCCTACTGCACACTGCTCTGACCCTGAAGCATCTTCCTCAGCGCTGCTGATGTCTGACGCTGCTGCCCATCAAATCTGCACAAATGTTGCATGTGCACTACTACTAACACTACCATTGTCAACACTTCATGTTTCCTACAACTCTCTCTGAATTATGCATCCGTGCTAACGTTGACTCTGCCACTGCCAACTGACATTGCACTACAACATAGTTGCTTTCTGCAACTGAAAAACATCTGAAATTGGAAAAGTATACTGCATCTCGGTGATGAATATCTGACTGCTGCTAGCCTTTGCGCTATCCCTATGAAGTTGTTGCGATGTTGTTGCTCTGTACTACGTCCCTCTACGCTACTGCAACACTGCTATGTGCTACTCAGACTCTGGCATTGCTAACTACTACGTTGTCACTTCATCACTCCTCTGCACCAATTGGCACCCATCTATCCTGCTACTGTTGTTTTGGGCTCTCGTAGCAAGGTGATGACCTAAGAGGTGGAATCCTCAAGGATCTTACCCAATCTTGTAGATCTCTGGGTCTACAACTCCAAATCAACCCACTTCCCTCCTGTAGGTATATGAGTAATCATGGAAAAATCCTCCTCCTCTATCATTGATGCTCCGACGTGAGGATCATGCTTCTCATCTTTGTCATTCTTTCTGAGAGGACACTGTGTGGCGTAATTTACCATATCACCACACTGGAAGCACTTGATCTTTGATAGACCCTTCTTCCTCCTACGCTGCTCTGGCTGCCCCTTTGATGCAAGGTCCTCATTCTCTTCCTCCTCCTTCTTGATCTTCAAACCAATGTTGTTTCCGCCCTCAAGTTGACACTTGATTAAGTCTCTCCACATATCTTCTTGCTGAAGAGTTGCCCACATTGACTCTCAGTCTGACAAGTTCTCTCTTCCCAGGTTGATCCAGAAAAAAACTTGATAATCCTCGAACACTGAGTTGAGGTCCAATCTGAGCATCTACGTGGAATTAGGACCTACTCCTACGATTGATAACTGATCTCAGTTTTTCTGAATCTCGACAGGAATGGATCAATATGCTCTCCATTCTGCATCCTAGTGGTCTGCATTTTCTCAATGAGAAACATCTTCCGCTACTCAGAAGACTCCTAATATAGCGTCTCCAGCCCATCCCACATCTCCTTGGTTGTCCCTTTTCTAGATATGTGTGAAACGATGTGATCCCTCACTCCTTCGGGGATCAACCACTTGGCTTTATCCATATTCTTCTTGAAGGTCTGTAATGGTGTTGCATCCATTGGTTCAACTTGAGCACTGTCGATAAAGTGCTTGAGGTCATGCTCATCCACAAGGAAGGAGATCCTTGCCTTCCATATTACATAGTTGGAGGCACCATCTAATTGGTTCTAGTCACGCAATCTACTAGTGGTCATCTCACCCAAACATTGTCGATCTGCTGCCTCTCACCCTCTGCGCAGCTGGATTTATGCACTCCTTGTGGTGCAAGCCACAAAATCTGTTGTTGTTGCACGGGGAATCTGAGTTTCTTGGGAAAGAAAATTCACTGAGGTCAGAAATCCCCAAAACTATGTTTTAGCTATACTTCTTGACACTTTGCACCAAAAATCACTGCTGCGTAGTCAACTGCATCAATCCAGCTGCTGATCCACATAGATATGTTGCACTACTCCCTCTGCCTCAAACAATCACCAATCTGGAAAAATCCTACCTCTCTGTCGACTCACTCAGAGATAGATTTTCCTGCTGGTCTAGCCCTTTTGGCTTGGACTGCACAATAAACTGGGAGATCAGTCTGTTGCTTACACAACTCTTTAATCCTAGCTTCACCAAAAATTAATTTTTTGGATCTGTTCTTCTGTTCCTCCTACACTCAGCTTAAACAAGGTCTCATACCATGTGAATTTTTTTTCAACTCAAGAAGCTTATTGCATCTACTGGAATATATTCACCAAACTGTTAATTTTTAACTTAACAATATATTTGCAATTTACTACAAAGAACACTGAATACATCACACTGCAACCTACATTAATAAACTGTTGAAGAAATACAAGAGTAGAAACAAATCTGAACAAACATAGATCACACAACCATTCAAAACATTTATTTTTGGACTAATGTGCTTGGAAAAACCCAATGCAGGAAAACAAGTGTAGCAAATCTAAGGGCTTATATATTATGCAGTAAATATTTCTAAGTACAAATATATGATTAACACATCCGTCAAATCATACAGATAAAATGACAGAAGAGATCTTGTGAGACAAACCTCACTCCTCCACGAGAACCCGAAACTGATCTACACCAAGACTGAACTGCCCTGCGCTACCTCATCATAGTGATTGCGTCACCCACGCAATCTCTGTGTCACAACTATGGTTTCCTTTCTGCCTCTGCGATGGTATCACTATTGGATGGAAATGGAGGCCTTCTAGCCTCCAGAAAATCTCTCTAGGGTCTGGCACTAGCCCAATGCTCTCTCCTCACTAGGAAAACACATTCCCTTCAGCCTCTGTGCAGTGAATGCGTAGGCACTACATCAATGGCTTGGCGCTATTGTTGTGGCTATCTCTGCACCTGCTGCTATGTACTCTATGGCTCATGAATCCTTCCAACCAGATTACTACACCTCTCTGCAAAAGATCTCTCAATCAAGTTTTCTTTCTGAGCACTTCTCACTAAAGAAATCGATCTTCGATCTCTGCCTTGTGTCTCCAAAATGTGTTTTCCAAATGACCCTTCAAGCCAATCTTATAGTCTTCTTGTTGAGACTTCAATGACCTAGATTAGATCTCTAATCAATGACTAAGATTAACTTTTGACTTGATCTATTTATTCTAGAACATTCTCACTCATATTTTATTAATTCACTTTTATTATTTTATTTTCCTAAGTTTAGGCTTAGGGTCCCTTTAAAAATAATTAATTATTTCTATAGAATACAATCCAAGTGGAATTTCACCAAACGGTTTCTGGGTTATCTGGAATACATGTGTCTAAGCCTCTCCACACAATTTGAGACTTAGAGAAAATATGATGCTACCCCAAATCAACAAGGGGTAGCTAAGGAAGAGAGTATGTACATAGGAATTTCTTAAGGCACTAATTTGAGCGAGGTAATATTTATTGTAAGGCTAAGAGTTCTAAAGGTCAAACAAGAAAGCTTTTTTCTCCATACTTTGCATGAGTTCTTCCCAAACTTTGATTCTGAGAGGATTTCTAACTAAAGGGGAAATAAAGTATTTAAACGGAAGGGAGCTCCTTTATATGCCCACTAATCTTGAGATATGATTTTGAATGGAAATAAGGGTATTAAAGAAAAAAAATTGTGATTTGTCTAGGTTAATATCAATGCCTAAAGATTTAGCAAAGTAATTCAAGATGGCTTAGAAATTCACTACCTATCTTGTCGTAGGTTGTCCCATGAGAAGTGTGTCATTGACAAATTGTTGATGGGTGGATGGAGACGTGGCATCCCCTAAGGGTAGCTCCTTTATATGAACTTGTAATATTGTTGATTTAATGGCTCTTTCTAAGCCATTTTCCATAATGAGAAAAATATAGGATGAGATGAAGTCTCCTTGTCTTATACATTGAGAGGGAAAGAAGATAGTGGAGGATGCACCATTGAAAAGGATGGAGAAAAAATATTTCATTACCAACACCATGAACCAAACTATCCATGCTTCATCAAAGTGGCATGATTTGAGCATATGTAATATAAATTTCCAGCTTAGGAAATCATAAGATTTAGACAAATCTAATTTAATTTTCATCCTTGGGGATTTGGAGTAGGTAAGATAATGAATTTGTTCACGTGCAAGGAGAATATTGTATAGGATTTTTCTATGTTAAAAAAAACTAGTTTGTTCAGGAGAAATCAAAGAGGGGATAAGTGGTTTAAATGATTGGTGATAATTTTGGAGATAGTTTTATTGAGGAAATTGAAGAGGGCAATTAGTGTAAAATCTACAGGAGACTAAGGGCACGAGTTTTTAGGAACTAATGAGATGAAGGTGGAATGAGGGAAGATGGTAAGGAAGAGGATATTCAAGAATCTTTCATAAGGTTCCACACATTTTCTCCAACAATTTTCCAACATTCTCGAAAGAATTCAATAGTGAAACCATTATATCCCTGGGATTTTTTCCTAGGAATTCTCATTACTATTTCCTCAACTTCAATTTTTGTGATTTCCCTTAGAATCCTTTCATTCTGCTCATACATGACAAGCTTAGGTATATGTTTTGTGATTTTACATATATCATTTCTTTTGTCCCTAGTTGGTTCTGTGATAACTCATTTTTAATATTTTTAAATAATTAATTTAATTATTTCATAACTGCTAATTTCCTCCACCTTCTATTTATTCTCCAAGTGACATCCATTCACATCATCTCAAAGTTTGTATGTCTTTGATGATGGGTCGAGCATCCATCTGAAACATTGGATGAACTAAATTTGCAAACATCGTTCTTTTTCCAAAAATCATCTTGTAATAAGAATAATTGTTAACATCAACATAAGATAGTTTAAAATATGTTTTTGAATGCATAAATATATTCTATGCCTTGAAAGAAAATCATCTTATAATACGAATAAATGTTAACCTCAGCAGCATAAGATTGTTTAAAAAATGTTTTTGAATGCATAAATATATTCCAGGCCTTGATTATGTACATTTCATAACTCAAACTTGTAACCTCACTAAATTTCTCCCTAGTTTCAGGTAAAATTGACTAAAAAAATCAAAACATAAAAAATTTAAACTACAATATAATTTACGTTCTCATATAAAATTTAATAAATAAATATTAAAAAATAAAAATATTTTTGTAACATTAATTAAACTG
This sequence comes from Pinus albicaulis, assembly GCA_034641835.2. Classification (NCBI taxonomy): domain Eukaryota; kingdom Viridiplantae; phylum Streptophyta; class Pinopsida; order Pinales; family Pinaceae; genus Pinus; species Pinus albicaulis. Next base: position 630,533,821 of record CM076569.1, read on the forward strand.
ATAGGCATGATCTATATTGAAATTGGAATTCAGAAATTTCAAAATTTTAAATTATCGATGGTGGAGATTTGATAATTTGAAAATATTCGTGCTTTAATAGTCTCTGCACCAAATATTTGCGATGTATAATCAATTGGAGCCATCATACCGATTAGAATCGAATCGTTTGGTTTTGTTTAGTTTCAATCACTTTCTTTTCGTTCTTAGCTGTGACCCATCATTCCCAATTACAACTAGTTGTCTACAACGTTGGGAGGCTGAATCCTGTGATGAAAAACTATAATCTGGAGCATAGTTAGATGCAGTTTGCATTTCCCATTTTATGGACATCCACGAGGGAATACTATCGTGGTGTACGATCCAATTCTGTTTCAACTAGACTGAAGAGTCATAAATTCAACTGCACAAGTTTTCATGTGAATCCAATACAGATTATTTTGAGATTTTGATTGAAAAGGGTCTTCGAGTTCTGCTTGTTTCATGTCCAATTCAATCAACAAAAGATGCTCATAGGCTCGCCCACATTCACAAATAGATTATGCTTGAAAAATAATTTTCCCTGAATAAATTTTCATGCAAGAATGTCAGAAGTATGAAGTGAGATTAATTTCCATGAAACTGAAATACATCTTTGTGCTAGTCTATTGCCATGTTTTGGTTGTTTGATTGTATGCGAAGCTTAGTGACAAATTATATCCTAGTTTTCACCTCACAAGGTTTGACAAGGGAGATTTGATCCTTGTTGGGATTGTACACTTTGAATGATTTTATCCCTATGTAATCCTTGTATGTTAAAATGAATCCTCCTTTATTAATCTTCGTAACAACTGAAAATACAATCTGTTTACATGTTTCTTACATGTTTTGATTGTTTTGTTTTATAAAGCACAGGCCAGAGAATTATAAATACATCTTCATAAAATATTCTGATTGTTTTGTTTTTGTTTCAAATCGATGGGGTAGAATATCATCAATACACACTGATTGCACTAGCTGACTTTCAACCCCTAGATGAAATAAACCAACAACAGGGCCATACTACAACTTTTGAATTAGGATCTAAATATGGCCTCAATATATGAATACAATTTAATGACCGTAAAGTTACCTAGTTCAACAAGTGTCAAGTGCTGAAAGTCACTCGCTGGGTTTCCTTTTGTGGGAAGAGATATAAGTATTACGTTACCTATTTCATTTTATGAGAGCTATTCTAATACTAAAATTCTAGGGAAAAAATGTTATTAAAATGATTATTTATTTCAAATTGAGATTTGTTCAAAAAAAAATCTCGGTATTATTTATTCATCGTATTTTTTTTCAAAATTATTGATAAAAAAAATAATTATAATGATTTTTTTTTGTTTCAAATTGTGGGTAACATGATGACAAGAACTTGAGCCTATTTAACTTTCTAGTTGAATTTGTATACAGTTAAATGGTATTAGTATCTTTATTAATTGAAAACAACATAAGAAAGAATTGATAGAATGAGGTCTACTTTTAGGGGGTTGTGTCATTCGTGGTGATTGGCTGATTTTTTACATTACTAGGAAATTTAGGGAATAAAAATATAAGTAGGTGATTATAAAACATATAATATAATATTTTAAAGATTAATGGTACTGTAAATAAATACATGTCTTTTATGGTAATCAAATATTCTCAAAATTGTAATTTTTCTAATGCAAAATTGTATTATTGATGATTTAATTATAGAGATTTTTAAAGAATTACAATTACATTTACTTAAATATCTATATCAAAATTAATTATATGAGTAGAATGTATCACTCTTCCCATCCATCTTAATACATCACCATTTACAACAGTATTTATCCAAGAATATAATGTTTTTTTCAATTTATGTTTGTGTTGAAAATATATACTGCCTTGGGAAAATGGGGCCTATCAGAGTGTATCAACTACTTTTATTAATGTGGTTGTGTTAGAATAAAATCAAATTGATTTGTATGCAAAGAGAATTTTTTTCAGAGGAAAAAAATCATGCAAAGAGACTTATTTTTATTTTTATATTATTCAGAGGAAAAAAATACTGGAACTTTCTATTAAAAAGGAAAAACTAGTACATATCATCCCAAAAAATTCCATCATGTTCAAAATAAAATGTTAACAGTTTGCAAGTAGAAGTTCCTAAAAGAACATAAGAGATCAAAACATATCTTCCCCTCGCCGGACCTGTGTGTTCCAAGCTAATGATAGTCTCACCATATTTCTTAAGAATACAAGCTCCAACCAAATTCCAAAAAGACAAAAATGATGATGCAACATATTGTATCACCTAAACAGAAAAATTCAAACAAGAGTGATCTCGCCCTCATTCAAAACCACCATGTTTAATTTGAGTCTAAAGTGAAAAGAGTTTGGGATGGCATGCAAACCTTCCTTTGATAACCCATCAACCACATTGTTATGTTTTCCTATAAACTGTTAGAGTTATAAACACGACGGAAAACATAAAACAAATAAGACACATGCACAACATTCAACCATGGAAAAACAGAGATTTTAACGTGGTTCACCCAACCAATCTGGGCTACGTCCACCTAACAGGGCATCGACAATCTCATTCATCAACTGGAGAAAATACAATAGCAGAGTTTCTCTTCTGCTCAGCTCTTCCTCACTACACATTCCTCATCATGCTCACTTGCCTCTACGGGCTTACATTTTATAGCTGTGAATGGAAACAAACTCATAAATTCTCTCACAACAAATATAGGATGCATTAACTCCTCATCAGAAATTGATGGAGCCAATGTAGCAACAAATCCTATTGTTGTCACCTACATGAGATTTTTCTCCAAATTTAATTAAAAATAAGAAATAAAATCTCAACAATATCCACCTTGACAACAATTAGCCTGATACCCTGTTTCATTATTATTTTTATCTTTTCTGCAAGCCAAGAGAAGCCAGACACCATCGTAGCTTCTCTAACAAAACTGGTTTCGTGAACATGTCTGCACAGTTTTCCTTTGTATGCACCTTTTCAAGAGAGACTCCCCTTTAAGTGATAACCTGTCTTAAAAAATGGTACTTGATAGGTATATGCTTTGATTTACTATGATAGGCCGGATTCTTAGCCAAATGAATTGCACTTTGACTATCACAAAATAACTTGATGTTGTCCTGCAACCTACCAAACTCACCAAACAAACCTTTCAACCAAACTGCTTCTTTGCAAGCATGTGAAGCAGCTATGTATTCTGCTTCTGTAGTGGATAAAGCAACAATGTTCTGTAGCTTTGACATCCAGCTAATAGCTCCACTTGCAAGAGTAAAGACATACCCTGAAGTCGACCTTCTCTTATCCAAATCACCTGCAAAATCGGAATCAACATATCCGCAAACAAATTCACTACTCCTGTTATAAGTGATACAATAATTACTTGTGCCTCTCAGATACCGAAGCACCCATTTCACTGCTGACCAATGTTATTTTCCGGGATTTTCCATATACCTGTTGACAACCCCAACTGCATGTGAAATATCTAGTCGAGTACAAACCATCGCATACATCAAACAACCTACTACATTGGCATATGGAATTCGAGACATATATTCCTTTTCTTCATTAGTGTTAGGACATAAAATTGAAGAAAGCTTAAAATGGGAAGCAAAAGGGACTGAAACAGGCTTCACATTGTTCATACCAAACCTCAAGAGTATCTTCTCAACATACTTCTGTTGTGATAGCCACAACTTACCATTGCTCCTGTCTCTGAAAATATCCATGCCCAAAATCTGTCTTGTTGCTCCTAGATCTTTCATATCAAACGTCCTAGCCATCTGAGCCTTTAACCTGTTGATCTCTGTTATGCTTTTGCTTGCTAAAAGAATATCGTCAACATACAACACTAAGATAATGAACATGCCATTACTTAATTTCTTAAAGTAAACACAATGATCATATTCACTTCTTATATAATTTTGACTCATCATGAAAGAATCAAATTTCTTGTACCATTGTCGAGGCGACTGCTTCAGACCATACAATGATTTCTTGAGCCTGTAGACAAATTTCTTGTTGCGATTTTGAACAAACCCTTCCGGTTGTTCCATGTAAATCTCTTCATCTAAATCTCCATGTAAAAATGCAGTTTTAACATCTAGTTGTTGTAATTCTAAATCAAGTAAAGCAACTAATGCTAACACAATCCGAATTGAAACAATTTTTACCACTGCTGAAAATATCTCATGGAAGTCAATTCCTGCTTTCTGAGAAAAACCTTTCGTGACCAGCCTCGCTTTGTACCTATCCCCTGTATCATCAACACCCTTCTTCAATTTGTAAACCCATTTACATGCCACAGTTTTCCTATCTTTAGGAAGTTCCACGAGATCCCATGTGGCATTCCTGGCTAATGCCTTCATCTCGTCCTTCATAGCCTCTTTCCACTTACCACTGTTTGAACCTTCTATAGCTTCCTGATAGCACAAAGGTTCATCATCGTTAGCAGTTAAAGCAGCTGAAGTAACATAATCATCATACCTTTTAGGAAAACGTTTGATTCTTGTAGACCTCCTTAAAGATGTTTCTGGTACTTCTCCAATTTGCTGACTATTTTCTGTAGGAAATTCTTCATGATCAGCATCTGAAACACGTTCATGATCTGAATCTGAAACTTGTTCATGATCTGAATCTGAAACTTGTTCATCTGGACTATCATCAATATTTGAACTGGTTTCAAACTGAATGTGTTGAAGCTTAGGTACATTATCCTATTTCAATTTATCATCTACATCTAGATTTTCAAGTGAAGATTCATTAAATTTAACATCTCTGTAAATGATGATCTTGTGAGTAGTAGGATCCCACAACCTGTATCCCTTAGTCCCATCACCATATCCAACAAAGATATATCTTTTTGATTTAGGATCTAATTTAGAACGCCGATGTTTCGGAACTAGAGCATATGCATCACAACCAAAAACTTTCAGTTTAGAATAATCACATGGATAACCTTTCCATACCTCTTGAGGAATTTTGCATCCTATTGCAGTTGATGGTGATCGATTTACCAAGTAACAAGCCGTAGAAACCGCTTTTGTCCACAATTCCTTTTGCAAATTGGCGTTACTAAGCATACTTCTTGCTCTCTCTAAAAGAGTCATGTTCATGCGTTCAGCAACTCCGTTTTGCTGAGGAGTATATACAGTGGTTTTATGTCTTTCGATCCCAGCATCCTTGCAATAATTATCAAATTCCTTTGAAGTAAAATCACCACCATTGTCAGTTCTTAAACATTTAATGGTTCTTCCAGTGATGTTTTCAACTAATGCTCTAAACTATTTGAAAACTGTAAATACATCAGACTTCTTCTTTAACATGTAGACCCACACTTTTCTAGAGAAATCATCAATAAAAGATACAAAATATGACGATCCTCCATATGAGGTTGTAGGAGATGGACCCCAAACATCAGAATGAATATAATCAAGGATTCCCTTACTAGTATGTTTTCCAATTTTAAACTTCTTCTTGCTTTGTTTCCCAAACAAACAATGTTTGCAGAAATCTAACTTAGAAGATTTTAAACTAGGAAGTAACTTACGATCAGATAAAATTTTTAATCCTCTTTCGCTCATATGGCCCAACCTTTGATGCCATAAACGAATAGAATTACTGTCGTTTTCAGATACTGTAGAAGCATGATCTGACTTTGTTCTTCCTTCTAACTAAAAAAGATTTCCAACCTTCTTTGCTTTCATTACTAGTAAAATTCCTTTATAAACTTTCATTACTCCACCTTGAATAAAGGTTTTATATCCATTAGTGTCTAGTACTCCTAGTGAAATGAGGTTTTTTCTTAGTTCAGGTACATGTCTTACATCAGTTAGAATTTTATTTTTCCCGTCAAACATTTTAATCTGGATGCTTCCAATTCCCACAATATTACATGAGGCATCATTTCCCATATAAACCACTCCATCATTGATTGATTTATAAGTTTTAAACCACTCTCTATGAATGCACATGTGATTTGACGCACCAGAATCTAATAGCCAATGTTGATCATGATTAGACAAACTAACTGATAACACTTCATCACTCATACCTAAAATGGATGCCGAACCTGTATCTGTTGTGTTTTCTTCTTCTTTTCTATCGAAGAGTCTCCTTTGGATGTTTGCTGTTTCTTCCAACAGTCCTTCTTCACGTGTCCTGATTTGCCACAAAACCAGCACTTTACCTTACTCTTCTTCCCTTTTGATTTTGAACATGAGTTGTTGTGCTTACTGAAGTGTCTTTATTTAGAACGATCTCTGACCATCATTGCTTCTGATGTAGAGGTTTCTAAATTTGACCTCTTCCTTGTTTCTTCGGACAACAAAGCTCCAACAAAATCATCAAATTCAAGGGTTTCTGATGAGCTAAGACTTATATAAGTAACAAAATGATCCCATGACTCAGGCAACGAGCATAATAAAGTTACAAATTTATCTTCTGATTCAAATTTTACTTCTATACTTTCTAACTGCACTAGGAGAGTATTAAAGGTATTCAGATGATCAGTTATTGTCGTACCTTCCTTCATGCGCAAGATGTATAACTGTTGCTTCAGAAGAATCCTATTGGTTAAGGATTTTTTCATGTATAGCTTTTCAAGCTTTGTCCAAAAACCAACAGCAATTTTCTCTGATACAATGTTAAACAAAACATCATCCGCCAAACACAGTCGAATGCCGCTTAGTGCTCTTTCATCCAACTCACTCCATTCATCATCTGTCATGGTGTAAGGCTGTTTGGATTTTCCCAACAGCGCCTTCACCATGCCTTGTTGCACAAGTAATCATACAGCTTCACTTTCCAGATCTCGAAGTTGTTTTTTCCATTGAACTTCTCGATCTCAAACTGGGCACTTTGTGTTTTTGCCATATTTAGTAGCTTGTGTCACAAAAAATCTCCAATTGCAACTTTTAATGAATGAAGTTTTTATTTCAAAAAAAAATAAAATGCCCTTCACCTTACAACATGCATTTCCCTTAATACCATATGCAAATGGAATTTAAATTACAAATCAATTTATAATGGGCCATCTCCTCTTAAATCAATAAAGTGCCACCCTTTTTTCAATATAATCGATAGTACACTTTTATAAACCCTCTTAAGATGAAAAAAAACTATTAATTTACCATATGAATTTAAAAAATTACCAATCGATTTTTATAAAATGCACTTTTTTTTTTTTAAAAGGCATATAATAAAAAACAAATCGATTTTTTATTTAAAAAAAAAAAACTTCAAAATCGATGGCATAAAATCGATTTGATTGTCAAATTTATAAAATCGATTTGATTTGACCCATTTCAAAAACGTTTAATACCCACTTCAACAAACGTTTAAATGAAATATCAGTTTACCATGTCTTGGCTATCGGTCAACGGCCCTGAATGCTGGCCCTCACTGAATAATTCAGCATTTCTGGTCATAGCTCACGGCTCTTTGATCCAGCAACTAAAACTATGGACTCAGTTCTACGTACCATACCAACGTTCATCGTTCAACGCTGCCACCACCAACAGCCTTTAGACGTAGTGAATTACACAGTAGTCAGCCCACGGTACTGTGTATTTACAGGCATTCAACGCTCTGGCTTCAACGCCATTCAACGCAGCCAGTTCAACACCGTTCACTTCAAACCCACGACTCCTCCACTTTTATGCTCTACACAAATAGCGACTTCTGCAATAGCTTACACAACGGCTTATACAACACTAACGCGGCACTAGGGAAATCAACCACCATTGACTGAACGCTGTCAAATCACAAATCCAGCCTGAACTGCTTTCAAACTCAGCTTCGGCACACAAGAACAGTGCTAACACAGCAGCTCACGGCTCACAGCCTCATGGCTTCGCAATCACATGCAACAAACCAATGCCTACAACCTGGCTCTGATACCAAGTGTTCAAGTTATTAATACAACAGAAACATAAAAAAATAAGACACACATAGCATTTAACCATGAAAACACAGCTTTTAACATGGTTCACTCAACCAATCTGGGCTACGTCCACCTAACAGGGCATCGACAATCTCATTCATCAACTGGAGAAAATACAATAGCATAGTTTCTCTTCTGCTCAGCTCTTCCTCACTACACATTCCTCATCATGCTCACTTGCCTCTACGTGCTTACATTTTATAGCTGTGAATGAAAAAAAACTCATAAATTCTCTCACAAAAAATATAGGATGCATTAACTCCTCATCAGAAATTGATGGAGTCAATGTAGCAACAAATCCTATTGTTGTCACCTACATGAGATTTTCTCCAAATTTAATTAAAAATAAGAAATAAAATCTCAACATAAAAATACTTAAAGGAGATGTCGAAAAATGATTGAATTTAACTCCTCGATACGAGTCAACTAATTAAACAAGGAAGAGTGATGGTACCTATACTTGCTCCCCTATAACCCTATCAATAATGGTCTTGGAGTCACCATAAACATAAATCTAATCCAATCACATTTCCAGCTACATGGAAAAACCTCAAAGGGTCAAATTTCCCCGCTCTAGAATTTGTGCCCTCCCCCACCAAACCAAAAAAATGTAATTGAAATTGTGGAATAATCATCAACACCGCCCACATCCACATTTACTAAATTGTGACACACCATCAAAGAAACTAGTGGGAAACTCCACCTTAGAAAATTTCGCATAAACTTTAGATGCCCCGTCATCTTGCATTTGTGGTCAAAAACTCGGCCTAACATCTACATTGGCACAAACATTTTCAATATTCATGGGCCCCCTTCAAATATCACCAAGTTCCTTACTCGCTAAACTCCTCCCTAAGTAATGAGTTTTTTGAACAAGGGGATAGATTTGATCCTACCTCTTTTCTTGAACCACCACTAATAACACACTTCCAATGAAGGGAAAGACCGGGTAGGGGAAGTTGGAGAAAATCCTTTACCCTCATCCACACCGGCAATAAAAATATGGCACTATAAAAATAGATGAGTGGTATTCTCCCGTAACTCCTCGTAGAAGGAGCACCAACCCGAACCGAGAATGCCCCTTTTGCAAATATGGTTTGTAAGGATTTAGGTTTTCCACGCCAACCAACAAAAAATGATTATTTTCAGAGGGACATTCCAACTCCATGCCTTCATGTACCAACATTGGTTTATCAGCTGATAAGACTTGCTAGAAATGTATTTGTAAATCTTTAAAACCGCCGCACTTCCAGATCAAATGGAGTCCTTCAAAAATAAAACGTCTCCATGTTCTTTTCTAGCCATACCTACCATCTGAATATCAACAATGTAATGGTTCCAGAAAACTGCATTTGCACCAGAAAAACCAATCTCGACAACATCCTTCCAAGACGGGTAAGAAAAAGAGTCAAACTTGTGTCCAAACACTTGGTCAAGGAAAAAAATACCCTTCACATGCAAGGCATCAATGACACAAAGGGGTGGTTGTAGACATCCCCTATATATAATCAATCCCAATCAAAATTTTGTCACCTTTACCAAAGGACCAATGCAAACTATCAAACAAACGCTTTCTAACTGTAGTGCGACTATTCCATATTTGAGATCCTTTTTTTATTCCAATACCACCATGTTGGTACCATTCCACCAGGGAGATGCGACTCAAATATTGGTCATGAATAACATCTTTCCATATCCCCTTACCAAAAAATTCCCTCCATAGACTTTTTGTTAGAAGTGCCAATCCAAATCTCTTCATATCCAATAAGTCCCTTCCACTGAACTATTTTTCTTTTGAGATGTTATCCAAATGAACTATACGAAATTTATGTTTCTCTCTGGCCCCCGACCATAGGAAATGTGCCATGATGGCCTTGATCCGCTAAATGATCTTCATAGGGACCATGAAAAGGTGCATCCAATACATCGAGATTTGTCGAAGGATGAATTATATGAGAATGTATCTGCCACCCATAGATAACCATCGATGTGACCACAAAGATAAGTGCCTATGAAACTTCTCGAGTAACCATTACCAATCCCCAAGCCTATATTTGTTTGGTTTCAACCTGAAACCCAAGTAGGAAAAGCCATCTTCAATATTCGAGACAATCACACCAAAAGGCCTAATAGAAAAAAGAAGAAGCCTAGTTTTAGCCTGAAACCTAAGTAGGAGAAGCCTAATATCATAATGATGCAATCTAACTAATAGACAAACTAGTCTTTTGCCTAGAATCTCACAGTATAATTTTAGGTTAGATTATGATTCTTGTTATTTGAAATTCGTTTTTGAATAAATAAATGGATTCAAGACCCTCAAAAACTCTCTAAGAACTTAAACTTTGCAAATTAAACAACTTAAACTTACGACTCGTAAAATTTTCTACCAAATTTTAACAAAATTGACCAAAAAATGTTAATAAAAAAATTATTTTATATTTTAATTAGACTCTACTCTACTACATTAAAAATATATTATTATAAATTTAATTAAAAAATTTTAAAAATATATTATTATAAATTTAATTAAAATTTGCTATTCAAAGTGCGTGGTTATTTCGCAAAAGTTGACATCGAAAATATATTATTATAAATTTAACTAAACTTTGCTATTCAAAGTGCGTGGTTATTTCCTAAATGTTATGTGCCATCAAATGTGGTTTACTGCTTACGAGAAACCCAAAGTCCATATACATATTTCGCACAACATCAAGGTTGTCAAGAATTTCCTTAAGAAAATTGTGTTCAATATTTTTAATGACCAATTTTAGCACATGTCAAACAAAGGTTTGTTTAGGGTGAAGAAGATTTAATTTGTAAAATTAAATTAATTATTATGAGATAGTGTTTTCCTCCTATATAAGGTTGTCATCCCAAGGGGTAGGAAGGGCTATTTACTACATTTCCCACGAAACTTTGAAATGCGGGAAAGATTGGATTGAATGGTTAAAACTCTTGAGATTTTTAGTGTGTGAAAATGTGGGAAAAATGATAAAAATGAGAACAGAGAAATTAGAAGAATGCAAAAGAATTTATTATTCTTTAAATTAAAAGTTTGTATGGAAAGAAATTGAGAAAATTATATGTTAGTGTATGCATTGTATTTGTTATATTTTATTGTTGAAATATGTGTAAAAAAATAATGATTTTTTTATTTAATTGTCCTGTACGGGTTGAGAGATGAATTTCATTTTGGGAAAGAGAAGAGTGTGAATATTTAGTTGAATTTATTAAATATTAGTTTAATTATTTTAAGTTTTAATAATATTTAACTATGATACAAGGGTGATTTTGCTTTATTACAAATATTTTTTAATATCATACAAATTTTAACTATGATTTTTATGTGATCACATGAGTCACAATTTGAACCAAGTTATCGAAGCACTTAATTAATCTACAATTATGTGAAAAAATTAGGGATTTAGACTTTGGTGTTGCCCAAGTTTTTACTCTTGAAGCGGGTCATCAATCTTAGTCAAAGAATGTCAGAGAATGATTAGATAAAAAAAATAAAAAAAACTTGTAATCAATAATATGTGCATTAAAATGAGACAAAAAAACACACAACTATAATAAACTAAAACATCACGATAATATTGTACCCATCTTTTATGGTGGCTCCACTCCAGTATAAAGGATAATATGACACCCCTACTAGTCCATCCCTACATACATATAATGTACAATACTGAGGACATGATAGTCTTCACTACATAATCTAATTATAACATCTACACCCATTTCCATACTTTAGTTTACCCTTCTTGGGAAACATCACCCTACACATGTGAATATGCACATCACTAATCAACCTAAGAAGGAAACAATTAAATGGCAACTCAGTCATCAAAAACCTCTATAAAATTAAATAAATAAATAGATAAGGGAGGAGCTATCGAAGAAGGTGGTAGTCCAAAGGCAGGTAGGTCATCAAAAGCCTCTATAAAAAAAATAAACAAAAAGAAAAGGGAGGAGCCATCTCCCCTCCAAAATCTTAAGACAACGATTCAAAGTAGTACATAATCGTCTGTAGAAGAATATAAAACCACCTAAATAGTTTGGGCCATTAAAAAGGACTATCTAAATAATACATCATAGGGTAGTTAATTCATTTCCCATTAGTGGTGGGATGTGTTAGTTTTGTGATGATAATGCACAAATCTCCTTTAGATCCAAAAGAACGTAAGTGTAATCAGGCACCAATAATCTGAAATTTACTATGGCTAGTAATATCTTAATAGACATATCTTTACACATGTTCCCATTGGCTCTCTCTTATAACACTAGGTGGAAAAATGGGGAAATGGGGTAAATCCCCTACTCTCCTAAATCATCTTGGAGTTGATACCATATATTGAGAGCAACCCTGAAGGATGTTTTTCATGATCCTAAATGATGGATCAATAAGATCAACAACTTGTGATCCCATTGAGGGATTTAACCTCAAAGAAAGAGATCACTCTTCTCTTTTTGGCCTTGCAAACATGAAAATCGTTATATGAATTGACCTGTTGCTGCTGTGGTCATCCATTATCATTAGAAAATATAAATATTAATAAACAATTTGTACTAAACTACCATTTCTTATATCCATGCAATATTGAATTTTAAATTTGGTATATTAAAATGTGTAAAAGACATAATGCACCATAGATGATGCACACATGTTTAAAATGAGCAGCTTAGATGCTACGAGCTAGGACATGATACCACAAGGGAAAATTAAGGTTCTCACAAGGTGGTCACATAATCTTAGGTTATTTAGACCTCCAATCCAAAGGTCTCACTATCGATTTATATTGGACCAATATAGCACTCTGGAAGTCCACTACTCACCCTACATAAAACAAGGAGATGGCATTCCTTATTTGTTGCATAGTGCCTCAAAATTCTCTCCCTATAGTGCTCTTCACTGTGTGTATAGAGGTCCCATTGTCTCTGATTATCTCTAGTAGGTTCCTCTTTTTCTCTAGGTTTCCACGACTTCCTATCATTTTTGTTTTTCCACATAGCCCAATAGACTTCTATTTTCTCTAGCTAGCTCATCCTCTGAGCTCTTTCTCTCTTTAACATTTCACTTGGGTTCAAAATGGCCTCATTCCATTCATAAGAGAACATCATTGTCTCTATCATTCATTCTCCATCCAAGGATGACCAAGAATGTGTCACTTATTCTTGATTGTAATTGAATTGCATGCTTCGATAGATGCATGAAAATCATGGAAAAAGGAATCATTTCCTTTTCGCAACTAATTGCTTCCTATGATGTTCAAGTCCTTTTTCTCAACACACTCATGGGTCCTCCAACTCTTGGCCATGTGCATCATTACCTCATAGCAGTTAGTTGCATGCCTCACAATCACATGCCCTCTCCTTCATCACATACATGGGTTCTTTGTAATGTATGAAATGGATGTTTTCCCATGCAATTTTTCATGTTCATGTGTGGGCATGATTTCCAAGAAAATGTAAGGTTGATTGACTATGATCCTGACTCACAAGAATCCACATGCTCTCATAATTGTGGAATTTGTACCCTTGTAACGACCAAGTACTTGTCCCCTTCTCATAGTTGTAGAAGTTGACCTTCCCACCATCCTCATTCACTGATTGGATTTGATAGTTCAAAGGAGGATTAGATGGCTACTGGAAAATTCATTTGGGTAAATGACATAGGGATTATTTGGCATGCATAATTTCACTACGATGCCCTCATACTCCTCACCTTATGGAATCATTTCCTCCCTTTTACACCTACCTCTCAACTTTGGATATTTTCATTAAATGCATATAGACATATTTACAATATTTTCATTTCTCTTGCATGCCTTATTCATGACATAAAATAAAGCATAGTAATTGAAAATCCATGCCAAAACATAATCCTCAGTTAAACAATAGTTAATTACAATCAATAATAGGAATTATAAAATGGCGACATGATAATTAGAAATCTTCCCTTGAAGCAACCTACACTAGAAGCCCCTGATGGAGTTCTCACAAGAAATAATGAACAATGAGTGTAGGAAGATGAATTCTTGTAAGGCCTCAAGAAACCCAAAAACAGGAAAGAAAAAAAAAATAAGGATCTCTAAGAAGAAGAAGTAGCATGAACCAAAGCATTAGATTCAAAAAAAAATTAAGCCACCTTTGAATGGGGAACCAAACCAACACAAGCCATGATTCAAATGAAGGTCCTCCTTTGTGTTTATATAGTGGGAGGTAAAAGAAGCAAGACTACTTCTGTAGACCATTAAGATCAAATATCCAATTTTAGTATTTTTGTAGAAAACCAAATTGGATGAAGTCACTTGAAGAGGGTTAATTCCTTGAATATAGAGAGGATTCCAAGGAGTGCATATTGGTGCTTGGGTATCTTCCAATGGTGGTTATAGTTTAGAACCAATACTTTTTGAATTTCTCTCTCGTATACAAGAGGAAAATTTATATTTTCTCTAAAGCACTCAACAAAACATTTGGTCACTTGACACAAATATTCAACATACACTCCCCAAACAATTACATGGAAACGAATAATGCATCACTCAAATACTTTGATGAATCAATTACCATGAACAATGGAATTATGGTTATTGACATTAATAATGTTCTTGGCCCCTAGGATAAGTTTGGGATCCTTTTTGTCCTAAATCCATGTCATGAAATGGTGGATAACCTCATTTCTCATTAACTTGACCCATTGGAAATACAACCTCATGAAGGGAAGTACACTTAGAGTGACAATTGTTTGGGTCAAGGACACATTTCAGAGTATTTAGAAAAATTAATGGTTTTGATTTATTTCCTCATAAGAGATTATCAACTCCTCGTAGATTTGATCTCCTTAATTTTAGGCAATAAATTGATCTCATTGAAGATTAAACCAATGGAGAGTTATGCCCCCCAACCCTTTAAGTTTAATCTTATGTGTCTTCAACAATATAAGGTGTACTAGTCATGTGAAACTTAGGCTTTTAGTTCTACATAATCTTATATTTAGTAGCTATAAATTAAGACATTGAAGAACAACCTTCAATCCTAGGAATATATATATATATATATATATATACCTACCTCCAACTAAATAATGAAAACTTCAAGAGGACACAAGTAGACATCCAACCACAAATATAAAACAAAAAGGTACTTGGGGTGAAAATGTGAAGTCGTGTTACAGGGTGACACTTTTTGCCCTTTTTTGAGAAAAAAATTTCATTTTTTTCAGTTCTTCAACTTTCTGCAAACTATAACAATTTTTCTGTGTAGAATTTCATTTTGCGATAAAAATAAAAGTCGTGAGAAATTTTGTTAGCTTTCTATTACTTATTTTTTGAAATTTTTTTTTGCAGATTTGATATGTCAACTTAGCATTTATTTGAGTGTGTGTTTCTTAACAATCAAAGGATTCATAAGAAGTCATGTTATGACGCAATGTTGTATTCATTGAAAATTTGTGTTTTTGAAAAAACAAAATGTGTTACAACAATCTAGACAGAGTCTATTTTGTTTTTGTCATATTTACAAAGCCAATGGATACATATCATAATTACTAGAATTTTTTGAACTGGTCCAATACGAAAAACTGCGTATTTTGGATATGTTTCGCGTCGCAAGAAATTTCTTAACATATAAGTTATAAACTAAAAATCTAAAAGCTACCCATTAGAGACGACGGACCAATGTAATGCCCCATAATTTTTTCAAATTTTTTTTACAATATATTTTGGGAGATACAAAAATTTGATTTCACTGAATCACGACGACCCTCAGAAATTGTTTGCACCTATTTTATTAGAAAAATAATTAAAATTAATAAACGTTTATAAAATTCCATAAAAGTTATATTTCCTGAAAGTAGATTCAATTATGAAAATGCTTGTCTTGGTTCCGACAGTTAATTAACAACCTTTCATGGAGTTTAATCAGTCCAAAGTTGCAGAACTGTTTTCAGAGCCTAGTTTTTGTGTAATTGGTGACGCGTTAGTTCGGCCGAACTGTGTTTTCCACTTAAGGGTCGTTAAATCTAACGTCTTAATAGTTCGGCCGAACTTTTGATCAGAAGTTCAGCCGAACTATTGTATAACTCTCCATCGGCCGAAAACTTTTGCGGAGCCCCCTACTAAAACACATTTTGCGTCAATATAAATTGCCGCGAAATGATTCACAATTTTCGCACATTTCGCACACTTCATCTCATTTTACAAAGATCTTGGTTTGGGTTCACAAGTTTGGGTTTAAGAACATTTCTTGGAAGCAAATTGATTTTTTGGAAGACATTTCTTGGAGGTTTCTTCAAAGTCTTGGTTTAAGAACATTTCTTGGAAGCAAATTGATTTTTTGGAAGACATTTCTTGGAGGTATGTACGTGTTTTGAGTTGAAGTAAATCTTTTGAACTTCGTTTCATTTTTATAAAACATTTTTCTCTCGAATTTTTTAAAGTGTGTGTTTTGGATTGGAGTATGTATTTTTTACAA
Organism: Pinus albicaulis; assembly: GCA_034641835.2. Taxonomy (NCBI): domain Eukaryota; kingdom Viridiplantae; phylum Streptophyta; class Pinopsida; order Pinales; family Pinaceae; genus Pinus; species Pinus albicaulis. Next base: position 630,550,269 of record CM076569.1, read on the forward strand.
AAAAATTACACTGAATTTTTTTAAATTAAATATTTTGTGATATTTTTTGTAATTGAGTTATTGTCTAATTTTTTGAAGGAAATTTTTTGAACTTCATACCCTATTATCATGGGAAATCGAAGAACTTGTGTGAGAAAATATGATCGAAAAAGAGACCCTGAGGCACGTAGAGAAGAAACGAGACAATCTCGCAAAAGAAAGTTAGAAGCCCTCTCAAATATTTAAGAGGAAAATCAACCTCAAGCAGAAATTGAAGTAGGTATGTAAATGTAAATATTATGATCTATTGATATATTTTTAAAATTTTCCCAATGTAAATGTGAAGCTTAATTTTTATTTGATGAACTAGTTTGAAAAATATTTTGTTTAATGTAAACAGATAGAGATACTCCTCAAAATATTGAAGAAGAAAATCAACCTCAAACAGAAATTGAAGCAGGTATGTAAATGTAAATATTATGATCTATTGATATATTTAAAATTTTCCTAATGTAAAATGTGAAGCTTAATTTTTATTTGATGAACTAGTTTGAAAAATATTTTGTTTAATTTAAACAGACAGAGATACTCAAAATATTGAAGAAGAAAATCAACCTCAAGCAGAAATTGAAGTGGGTATGTAAATGTAAATATTATGATCTATTGATATATTTAAAATTTTCCTAATATTTATTGACATATTTATTAATTTAGTGATTTATTGAATATATACTATTTTTTCGAATATGTACAGATGAAATCACTATCGATAATGAGATGTTAGAAAATGTTGACACTCACACATATGGAGATAAAAAACCTAACCATGTTATACGATATCGTGTCAACCACATTTTTGAAGAGTATTTCTTAAATGAGCAAGTGACAGTTCATGCTCAAATGTTGAAAGGTCTCCTATCATTAAGAAAATTAAAAGAAGCGACGACACTATTGGGTATTCGAAAATCAACCAAAGATAAAAAAATGAATGAAGAGGTGATAAAAAATATGAGTAGTGCTATAAAGTCAATTAAGAGATCTAGAGATAAAGATGTTTCAAATATACATAGAGGAATATAGATGGCAATAGTTTCACCAAGTACTCAAGAGAATCGTTTGATAACATCTATGGCACGAGCACTGGGAACCTCGCGAAAAACTCTGCACAAACATCGAAAATTTCGACTGCAAATAGATGTAAATGATGAACTCGCTTGTTGGAGAGCTATTTTTAGGCAACCATACAAAGATAGACTTGGAGAAGATGTTAAAAAAATAATATATGAATATTGGAAGAACAATTCGCGTGTTTCACCCACTGCAAGACATGTGATGCGAAGAAGAATAGCACGAAATCAAGACGAAGAACATGAAAAACATCTCTTGGAAACCACTCAAATAGAGTTATTCAACAAGTTCAAAGAAGAGAATCGTCAAATTCAAGTTTCACTCAGTGTTTTTGTTCAACAAAAACCATGGTATGTAAAACCTATCACCGTACGCGACACTTGTTGTTGCCGTTATCATGTGGAATTTGAGTTATATTATGACACATTCCTTGATTTCGATAGAACATTATGGAAGGATTCACCTCCTCCTTCCACTATCTGTGATTTCATATCTCAAATTCTATGTGAAAGAGAAAGTGATGAACTATTTTACAAAAAGAAATGTGTTGGTGATAAAAAATGCGATCATTGTGGAAATTTGACTAAATTTCAAAACAAATATCGTATTGATATAAATGATCAATCATTGTCCAACATGAAAGTGAAATGGAAGAGATATGAATATATAGGTACATCGGTTCAAGGTGCAGATACTGTTAAAAGAATCGAATTACGAGAAGACAAAATTTTTCTGATAGATTTTTTGAGAAAGTTTGAGGCGGAAATTTACAAATACACCAAGCATTCCCATAGAGCTCGATGGCAAGACTTGCAATTCAAAAAATCTCGTGAAGTTTTTCCACCAGGGACCATTTTGTCAGTGATTGATTTTGTAGAAAACTACACATTTGTTCCACAAAAATAAATTCAGAGTGAATAGTATCATTCTGACCAAGTCTCCATGCTCGTCCATATTCTATATAGACATGCTGAAAAAAATGTCGATCATATAGAAAGCACGAGTGAAAATCGACATATAATTAAAGAATATCACTTTTATATCAGTGACGATCGTACACATGATACATGTTTTGTACAACATTGTTTTGGAAGAATTTATGATTCATTGAAATATCGTGGAATAACATTCAATGAACATTGGATATGGTCAGACGGATGTGCAGGTCAATTCAAATCTGCACGATCATTCTTTTGGTTGTGTTGTCTTCATAAGAAAACCTGCATTAAACATTGTTGGAATTTCTTTGAAACTGGCCATGGAAAAGGAGAACATGACGGTGCAGGAGCATGCATAAAATGAGTACTTCGAAGATATCAAATGAACCACTCTGCACGCCGACTTGTGAATGCTAAAGAAGTTGTTCAATGGTGCATCGTTGCTCTAAGCCATGAGAAAAACCCATCAAGAGAAGTGTGAAGGTACATTCAATATAATTTATATTGGAAATCTAATTTTAAACATTGTACATTTATCATGCAATGATTATTTTTAATTGTATTTTGATATCATATTTACAAATTCTTTTTCTAATTTTCCATATAAAGTTTTTTTTGGTATATTGGAATCGGAGACGTAGATAGATCAATTGGAAATGACGTTGAAACAATAAAAGGAACTCGAAAATTGCATTCAATTCAAACAAAGTTGTCCACAAATGTGTTTGCATTGGATAAAAGAAAATATTCTTGTTTTTGTGATGTTTGCATAGACAACACAAAATCCAATGACGTTTGTGAAAACAAAATGTATGTGAACGATTGGAAACATACAGAGCTAAATACAAAGGGAAAAATGTCTGTTGCAATGTTTGAAGAAATTCAATCAGAGGAAACTACAATATCATCCGATGGTGATCGAGTTTCTGATCTTGTTAGAGAAGGTAACATTTGAATTACTTTCTAATGATTTAAAGATCTAGAAATAAATTTAAATATGCATAATTAAATGTTAAATTTATTTTATTGTGCAGGAGATGTTTTTGCTATAATTACACCTATTGAAAACGATGAAAATGTGAAGTATTATTTGATGCATTGCACCGAACGAAAAATGAAATTATTACAAGACTTTAATGATCACGGATTTCAGTATGACAGAGGGTCTATTATATTGAAACGTTATTTTTTCAAACAAACTCATCAAAGTGGAGACTTTGTTTACTTTGAAGACTATGAACCTGATTCCATAAGTTGTCAATATAGTCACTTGGTGTGTGCAGCACGCATAAAGTTGATAGAAGTTCAATCAAAGAAAAAATCGAAAATTAAGAAATAGAAAATGTCAAAATCTGATCATGAATGGATTATTGAAGATGGAATTCCATTAGAATTTTTTTGAGTGAAGTGTCCAACAATTTATTATCTTTGGATTAAATATGTTTTAGAACTTCCAGTACTCAACTAAAAATTGAGTTGCTTATGTTATTTATGGTTTGCACATGTTACAAATTGTTTGGGTACAAGCACGTGCTCTAGTATCAACTGAAAGTAGTTTTTCTATACATGTACATTGATGAAAAATGTTATATGTATTGGCTATATATATATATATATATATATATATATTCTAGAATGAAATTAATTGTTCTTGTATATTAATTTTTCTTGTATATGTTTTCCGACCGTATGGTACAAATTATTTCACTTTATTTTGTAAGGTCAGATTCGGTCCCCATATGGCCTAGCCTCCAAGGGACGAGATAACAAGTGGTTGTCCTCACTTGCCCGAATCTCAACTTTTAAGTACAATTTTACTGTTTATGGCGGGCATCTTACATGATGTCCTAGCCAAGGATAGATTCTCTTTGTTTCAAGTTTCTGGTAAAAGTTGTCACCGAATGACCTACTAGGATATTATAAATACTAGCTTTGTAAGATCATTTGGCATTCGGAAAAATTCGAAAGTCTTAGACTATCAATCAATTTAAAGTATCATTCACCCTAGGGAGTGTAAAATATTCAATGTAGGTTGGTGACGATGCTCACTCCTAGCTTGAAGCAGCTCCAATGACCAATTATTTAATGAATTCCAATGCACTAGACCAAAGTTGGTGACCCACTTGGGTTTTCACCCAAGAAATTCCAAGGTACTATTCTTACCTTTGGCCCCCAAAGCTACAATGGAGTTATAGGAAGGTGAAGAAATTTTTTTTCACTGATAGGAATTTGGTCACATCCCTTATCTCCCCTTATCAAAAAGTTCCTATCTACTACATTATCCAACGTGTACTCAAGATCACTATTTCGTAATTAGAATATCACAATATCATAATTTCTCACAAAAATACTTGGAATTCCATTACGACACTCATCTAACAATGGGGAGCTCAAAACCTAGAAAGCTCCTCGTCCCCTTAATAATAATGTGTTTAATTTAGTCTTTTAGGTGAGGATTAGGTGTGAATCTTGTTTTCACATACAAAAATAATTAATTGTTTAATTCCATAAATTTGTTTATTCACCAAAATACATGTCATATCCACTATTTGTCTCTCCTACAAATTCCCATTATTTTATTAAAATATGATTTTATCTCACCCAACTATCACATGTTCCTAAATTTACTCCTAATTGTTCCCTATGCCCTAAATCTACTCCTAATTGTTCCCTATGCCCTAAATCTACTCCTAATTGTTCCCTATGCTGCTTTTCCCTTACTTATTTTTAGAAATTTATTTTCCTAGATCCATCATAACTATGGATCTATCAAGCGCCGAGAGGGATCAAATATCTAGAGGTGCAAACCTCTTTTTTGAGTTCAAAACTTGAGGAAAGGTTTGGACCTCAAGAGATTTGATCCCTCTCGGCGCTTGATAGATCCGTAGTTAAGATGGATGTAGGTTGGTTTCAGTCGTGTGCAACCAAGGAAAAAATATCGATAAACCATTTTAAATATGCTAAATATGTTTGAGATTTATCAAGTCATTTTAATTTTAAATTTTCTTAGTTACCTCAATTTGTTGAGATGATAAATATTGTAGAATAAATTTAATAATGGAAAATGATCAAATAAAATTTTGAATGCGAAGTGACAATGTAATAATATTGAATGATAGAATGTGAATAATTAGAATGTAATCACTTACAAATAGCATTTATTGTGATCAATCTTAAACTATTTTCTTCTTCTATTCTTATTGTCACCCTTATTAGTTTTGTCATCTTTCCGTATCGATTATATTAAAAAGAAAGTAAAAATCATAAATCATAAGCCATTTAAATATTTAGCTCAAACTCTTGTAGTAAACACCATACCTCAAGTCTCTCTTGCTCTCCAATATTATTAGGTTTAATTATTATAACACAAAAATCGTTCTACATTGTCAATAATTTATTGCGCTTACACTGAAATCAATGAACACTATTAATCCAATGACTTTACAAGTAATGTACCATCATACATGCAATTATATCAAATCAGAAATCAACATATACAATTAAATCAATGGGGATTGTCTTGTTACAAGTAACATAATTTCAATTTACCACATGTGCAAATGTAGGTTGAAACCATCCAAAACTTCAAGTTGTAGATTGAAACCATCCAAAACTTTAAGTTTTAAAACCCTTTTGATTATATATTGTGCAACATTAAAACATTAAACATTTAAATTTCATTAAATATCACATGCAAAATGTAGATTGAAACCATCCAAAACTTGAGTTTTAAAAACTTTACATGCCATGCCAATTATAATTCAACTATCCAACAAAAACATTTAACATTAAATATCACATGCCAAATGTAGTTCAAATGACAACATTACTTCACATTCACATGCCAAAAGTACTAAAACCATCCAAAAATTAAATAAAACAAATTATATAATAACGATGTAATAAAATATGTCCAAAAATTGTAAATCTCACAAGTATCAAACTGTATCATGTTTAACAAATTTTAAAACCATCTAAATTTTGAAATCAAATCTACTATAAATCATGTCCATCAAATGGAGGATCTAGCATCTTCCCTACTAGGGTCTCAGTCTGCACCCTATCCTGTGAATAAGAAACCTACATACACAATGCACATGTACTTGAACATTAAAATTTGAAGTTTTAAAAATGAATGAGAATATATATATCTAAACTTCATGTAAAAAACAAAATATAACAAAAAAATCATGCAATACCTCGTAAGGTTCCCTCTCCATTTGATGAACAGGTTCTCCCATAGAAACATCTGCAGCACTGGTAAACTGTACAATATACATGTACAGTTAAATATATATATATATATATATATATATATATATTAAAAACTTTCAAATGAAAATGCTGCATGTACATATATAAACTTATTTTCAATAATATTAAAAAAAAGGAACTAGAACAACTTGTTCAAATGCGTAGGAATGTTCCTTTATCTCATCCATTAGAGTCCCCGAATTAAAATATTCACATAGGAACCTAAATTCAAAATTTTTTAAATAACTCAATATATATATATATATATATATATATATATATATATATATTCCATTAAAAATTGAGATATATATATATATATATATATATATATATATAAAACTTTTAAACATAAATTTTAAAATTGTGAAAAATTGTCCATACTTGTGGCTCATCTCCCAAGGAAGTAGAAGGTACATCTCCCAAAGAAGAAGAAGGTATCGCCATCCCAAAAACATCAAACAGAATCGGTACCTGTTAAAACATTTTATCAAATTATATATATACATACATGTACATGTGTGGCAACAATTATTTATTTTAGAGTCACTTAAAAAACACTAACATGTGCCGACATATCATGATGGTCGGACCAATCTGCATCGTTTGAGCCCGGAGGTCCCGAACGTGGGTTGTGTGTAGGCTTTCGAAACTTGAACAGGGCTTTCCTTAAAGATAATTATCCCCTTCCTAAAATGGACCACATACTGCAAAAAGTGGTTGGGTCTTCTCGAATGTCCATGATGGATGGATTCTTGGGATACAACCAGGTGGCAGTCCTCCTAGAAGATCAGAAGAAGACGACGTTCACCATGCCATGGGGTACCTTCATGTATGCCCATATGCCTTTTGGTCTGATAAACGCTGGGGCCACCTTTCAGAGGGAAATGGACATTGCTTTCGTGGGAGAGAAAGAGAAGTTAATGGTAGTATATTTGGACGATATCATAGTCTTTTCAAAGGATGATACCGAACATGTGGAACATCTATGCCGGAATTTTGAAAAATGTCATAGGTATGGTTTGTCCCTAAATCCTCAGAAATCCATGTTTGCTTTAGAAGAAGGAAAATTACTGGGGTACATCGTTACCAAAGCAGGAGTAAATATTGACCCAAAAAGGGTGGAAGTGATCAACGACATATCCTTACCTCGTAATAAGAAAGAATTTCAGATTTTCCTTGGGCGAATAAACTTTTTGAGAAGGTTCATCCCGAACTACGCATAAATAGTTCAACATATCACATAAATGCTAAAGAAAAGCAATGAGGTGAAATGGACAAATGAGTCAAGAGAAGCATTTAATAGGATTAAGAGTGCTTTTGCGGAAGCTCCAGTATTAGCAGGATTAGATTACAGTAAATCATTCATGATATTCTCATTTTCCTCCCCGCATACTGTAGCCGCAATACTTTTACAGAAAAACAAGGAAGGGTATGAACAACCCATCACCTTTTTTAGTCAGGTACTTCGAGATGCTGAGCTAAAATACAATATTCTAGAGAAGCAGGCATACGCTTTGTTGAAGTCCTTAAAAGCATTCCAGATGTACGTCCTACAGTCAACCATCACTGCTTTCATACCTACAGCCGCAGTTAAAGATATTTTTATTCAAGGAGATAGTGAGGGAAAAAGGGGCAAATGGATTGCTAAAATCCAAGAATATGAATTAGACATCTGTCCGACAAAGCTCATTAAGGGACAGGGCCTAGCCAAGATTTTGTCTGAGTCTAACTGCCAGGCCCTGGGTATAAACCTATCCATGGAAATTGGGGAATTGTCTAGAGGCATGGAGGAACAACCCAGGATAGAAACAACCGTGCAGAAGACCCAAATGAAGTATCTAGTCAGTGTTTGGTATAAAGATATTGTGGAATATCTTTTAACTCTCAGATGTCATCTGAACTTCGATAAGACTAAATATCAAATGTTGAGGTTGAAGTCGCAGAAGTATATCATTGCAAATGGCCGAGTATATTGGAAGGACCCTTTAGGAATCCTGCTCCTGTGCCTGACAGAAACAGAAGTGGAGGAAGTTATGGCTGAGTTCCATGAAGGCATTTGTGGAGGACATTACAGCTGGAGGTCTACAATCGATAAGATATTGAAGGCAGGTTTCTACTGGCCCAAATTGTTTAGGGATGTGAATGCTTGAGTCAGGGCCTACGAAAAATGTCAGAGGTTCACTGAAAAGAAAAAGTTCTCTCCTTTACCAATGATCCCAGTACACATATAAGAAGCTTTTCAGCAATGGGGGATAGATTTCATTGGGGAAATTCATCCACAATTCAGTGGCCAACATAAATGGATACTAACCGCCACTGACTACTTCACCAAGTGGGTAGAGTCAATACCAGCAAGAAATGCAACTGATGTAGTGGTGATCAAGTTCCTAGAAGAAAATATTATAGCCAGGTTTGGCTGCCTGACTAAGATTGCAACAGATAATGCACAGGCTTTCAAGTCGGTAAAATTCACCAATTTATGTCAGCAATACCATATCACCCTGGGGCATTCCACAACCTACTATCCTTAGCGAAATGGATTGGCTGAGTCTTCAAATAAGACATTGGTAAGGGAATTAAAGAAAACTATAAATGAAAGTTAGAAAAACTGGGATTCCCAACTAAAATTCGCACTGTGGGTGAATAGAATCACTAGCAAACGATCGAGAGGCAAGTCACCATATGAACTAGTCTATGGTAGAGCGGCAATTTTCCCAATACAACTTGCCTTGCCTGTGGCCAAGTTTCTTCAGGACAGTCAGGAAGAGCCCAACAATCTTACCAGAAGAATAAATCAATTGGTCGAGTTGGAAGAGACTCACAGTCAAGTGAATGATCGTTTAGTAGAGTACCAAGAGAAAATGAAGAATCTGTTTGACCAACATGACAAGGACAAAGAAATGCTGACAGGGGATTTAGTACTGAGGTGGGACATTAGGAGAGCCGACAAAGGTAAACATGGAAATTTTGTCCCTCTATGGTTTGGACCTTTCAAAATCGTTGAGGTTAAAGGTGATAACACCTTCATACTGGAGAATTTGGAAGGTAATGTGATCGAGACACCCGTAAATGGGCAGTTCCTGAAGCCCTATTTCCAAAACTGATCCAGGTCCTGGAGACCGCTGTATTATAGTGTATATATAGTTGTCATTTTCGCTTTCATAAGTGATGTTTATTCCGCCATGATAATTCTTGAAAATTTTAAAGAGACTTGAGTTTGCAGAGAATGAATTACAAGTGGTCTGTGAAGTTCTCGACACACCCAAGGATGAACGTGTCGTCCCCAGGTGGAGCCAATGTTGTTATGATAATCCTAATCTCACAAAATTTGGCAAAAAGATAACCCGAGGTAAGCAAAGATATAATATTGGGAAGTGTGAGCGGACCGATAGATACGAGGGAAATATACAATGCCATGCCCTTATAGAGAAAACACGGAAAAAGTGGTTAATGGTGCGTTATAGCTAAGCAGAGAAGTTGCAGGCCATATAATGGAACAACTCGAAAAATGTCACCACGTGGAGGGATTCTGGGGGTACCAGGGAATGTATGAAGGGAATAGAGCTATACCCCCCGGAAACTTATGATGTCATTGGTTGGTGGGGTAGGTTTCGGCCGTTCCGTGGGGTGGTAGCACAGCGTGAAGAGACTTCACAGGTCCCTGCCAGAACTCTACGGTGGAACCCTCGAAAATAATAGCTGGCGCACGTAAGAAACAAAGGTAAGGTAAGTCAGGAAAGCTGGTACACGACTAGTACCAGTATTAACCTAGCTCATGGCTAACACCTACCCGGCTCCTAATAGCCAACAACCAAATGCCATGTGCCTTAGTGTCAATGTCCTTATGACGTCAGCCCTTTGAGTTGTTACCAGAGCCTCATTTTTCGTAAATATATGGCCTGTTTAACCCTATCTGAGACCCATTTGTGGTAAATTATTCTTTTTACAAACTCGCATAGCAGTTAAGCTTGGATTACATCACCAGGTTTTTTTTAGCCCCCGCGTCACTTTCTCTCTTGGGTTTTTTGCACTGGTCACATGTATTTAGCCATTCCTGATCCTTACAGTTTTCGTGTTGCTTTACTCATTCAAAATGGTCGTCGGGAGGGTCAAGTCCATAAATTCTAAACCTGAAACCTCTCAAGCCGCGAAGTTAGGGCCATCCCTGGACCTGAGCCCCTCATTGATACACAGGCTCATATTCGTGACCTGTAGTACCCTTTCAGTGTCTCCCGTGTCAGGCTCGACCTGTTAGAAAGCCATGTGAAAGGCCAAGATCGGTTCAGGGTCGTTCGGTCTGGCCTATATTATCAAATTGTTTCGCCCACCTTTCTAGTCACACAGTTCATATGTTGGCTCAGAGGCGCCTATGACGAACACAGGGATGTATTTCTTTCGGCCCAGGGAAACAAGGTTTTTCATATATCCCCTGAGCTCATTAAAGACACCCTCCATTTCCCAGATAGCCAGGAGTATGTCGAGTTCACAGAATTGTCCTTGTCTCGTCAGTTTTCCAAATTACCCTGGAAACAACAGAGTGAATTCCTCTCTTCCATCTCAAACTCCCACCTCACGTCCATCTCGTCTTCGGACATGGTTCCCTTCACTGCATTCACAGAAGGTCTCCAGCCTGTTCTCGCTTTCATCTTAGGGTTGCTAGGTCTCAGTGAGGTCAAGAGGGTGTCGAGAGAATGCATAGCCCTCCTTTTGCTTATGTCACATTCGAGTGTCATTTTGGATATCCCCACTTTCTTGGCCTCAACCATTCAAACCCAGTTTCAAGAACTACCCTCCACGGGGGCTTTCCGTTTATGTTCCTTGGTGTTTTACCTTTTTCTGTTAGAGCACGTTGACAAGTTCAAAGATTTGGGCCTTGAAAAAATCTCAAGAACGAACAACCAGCCGAGAACCATCTTTGAGTGGAACATCTCAGTACGTTAGCAACCTAATGGGACGGGTTACTCGAGGTTTTTGAACGATTTTATGACCATTGCCTACACCAGACTTCATGACAGCCCCTCGCCCAGGATTTTTCCCGAGTATAAAGACTGGCTACAGTTTGGTGATGAGGAAAGAACAGGGGATTGGTATTTGTTTGATGACTACACCAAGATTAGAGTCTATGGTGTAGATGTACCCCCTTACCACCTGTTGTTGTTCCCTGCTATGCGGGTTTTCACCCTTGAATACATTCACCAAACCATGAAAGTGGACCAGTTCCACTTTGTTCCCACTAATAAGGGCTATATCCTCAAGCTCCCTACCACCATCGGCCCTTTTTACCGTAAACTCAAGACATGCCCTCTCCATAGTGGAGACGCTGCTTCAGGGAATGGATTTAGTGCTGGGAAAAGTCTGGCCTTATGACCCAATAGGAATTCTCTCTAATAGGAAAAGGAAGATTAGGTCCACTACATATGTGCATGATACTAGGTCCTTCATTGAATGGAGAGCTAACCTTGACACATGGCCCTTGGCTTCGCAGATGGAGGCCGAATCTTCAACTGCAGAAGGAAGGGGTGACACCACTTCAGAAAGTATAGGGAGGAAAGGGTGGAATGATGAGGCCGATTTTTCAGAGGAGACAAAAGGTTAGGATATAGGGGAGGGGTCTCAACCCTCAAAAAATCATAGAAGTGATGATGTAGAGATTATCTAGGATGAACCGCCTCAAGAAGAGTTAATCAGAAGAGAAAGGTCGGTTTCAGAGTTAATTATGATGGCACTTCCTCTTCGAAACCATCTGGGATATCACAGGCCGTTTTGGTAAACAGAGCTTAAGTAAGGGAAGAAATTAGAAATAGAAACCGGACATTAAGGGACAAACTCCAAGCGAAATTGGCCAGGTTCGTGGATAAGTATAATACCCGACTCACCTCAGAGCTGGATATGGATAAGGATCAGTTGATAATAGCTATCACAGAGGCAGTGCTAGACCCTACTGCTGATGAATTCAGCTACAAAGCTCTGGAGGTTGCCGTGAATCTATCAAAGGTTCCCTTAATCGACAAACTTGGCCTTCATCAATGCATCAGGGACATGTTAAGGGATGAGGTTGTAAAGCTTGCGCTCGCATTGAGGAAGCTCGAAGATAAATACAAGGAGGTACTAGAGAATCATAAAAAGGAAAGGGCGAGTGCCAAGGGGATCAGCAATAACCTGCACCATCACAGAAGGATAATGAGCGAAAAAGGGAGCGATAAAGAAGGAACTCAGAAGAAAATCATCCTGGACTTAGAGGTCGAAAACTCAGAGTTAAAGAGGAGACTCAACATTCCCCGTGGGGAATACATACAACCCAAGGAACTAGCCCAGGTGGAAAGAGATAAATCGGCCCTCACTGATACCATTGCTCGGGAAAGGGATGAGAATGATGAAACGGTTGCAGAATTGGTTGCCCTTAGACAGAGATTGGACGAATTGCAATCCAAGTGGGATACCCATGTCTGCGTGAATCCAAATTCCAATATAGTAGGTGCTACTTCAACACAATTAACCAAGGCCCTGTCAGACCTAAAGGTCTCATAAAAGAAAGCCCATACAGCGCAGCAGAGAATTCAAGAGTTGATGGCTAGGTTGGAACAAAATGATAAACTAATAGCGGCCTTTCAAGAAGTGGTGGACGGAGCGAAGAGGGAGAATTTGTAGCAAGAAAAAGTTATCAAAGATCTAAACAATCAGATGAAAGAAAATGCAATCCTCCTGGAAGCCAGGCGCCTCTTTTGGACTGACATCAGGTCGGAGGTAAGGAAGCGTTGGGATTTTATTATGTTAATGAATGAGAAGAAAATTTTTGTCCGATTGTCCAAAGGGAAGTTGCAGGAAGGACAAGCGAAAGCCGAAGCAAAAGGGTCATGGCCAAGAAGTATATCACCTACCTAAATGGATTGGGCTCTGAAGAGTTGGCTATCCAAGGGATTGAAGACCGTTTCAGGGGAGTGATGGAAACTAGAAGGGTAATTGAGAAAGAGAGCGCACGTGTAAATGCGTTGAGTGGTTTGGAGCAGGTCGTTAAGGGATTGGGGAAGTTTGAGAAAGAGTGGGATGAGCTGGTGAAAGAAGGCCTCCCATCATGCTGGGATCCTACGACTGCCGCGTTTTCAAGTCTAACTGATTACGAAGAGAAGTTGGTAGCGGTTATGAATCAGAAAAATCTTCCCTATGAGAAAGAAACTCGCCTGAAAGCTAAGACTATAATTGCTGCCCTAGGAAAGGAGATTTCGCTTCTCTGTTAGATCAGATAGCGCTTGGTTGTGCACGTGGACTACTCGAAATTGACTAATATACGGGCCTTAGTGGAGATTTTTTCCACTATGCCCCCGCCAGGGGCAACCATATGGCAGAAATGCAGTGAGTTCGTAAATGTACCAGTTATCACACCGTCCTTCCAGTCCCCGCCTCCTCAGAAGCATAAAGCTGGTTCACCCGCATCATCGGTGCTTCCAACTCAGCTGGCAGCTCCTACACCCCGTTCCTCTAAAAACTAATGATCATGATCTAGCCCTAGTGGCCTTTTTACTTGTTATTTTTACTTTTGTAATATCGGGTGAAATCGTCATTTCACCCTATGCATTTTTATTTTCTGTTTAAGTTGTTTTATTTTTGGTTTGCGCCTATGTTAAGGCCACTGGCATTTTTCCTTATCATCATTTTTGATTCTGATAGAGACAAGTAACATAAAAGGTATTTCTATGAACAAACGTTGGTCCAAAATATATTTTGCTAAAGGTAAATAGGGGATTATAAAAGAAACAATCTGAGTTTATAGAAGGGTTCCAGATTTTCCAGAACAAAGACTGTTAATTGTAAATCCCCCTTTTTTGTAAATTTTTTAGGACTTCTTGTGGTTTACGTCAAAGAATCCCGTTGGGAGATCAAATGAAATTATTTTGTTGTGAGATGGATTCCTGGTGAGATCAGTCATAGTTTGTATTCTCTTAGTTATATTCTAATACAAATGTTTTGGCACTTCATCACTCTTTTTATATTATAAGCTATCGGAATGCGAATGCTTGATTAACTGGAAATGAATTTATCTGTCTAAGATATTCATATCTATTGGTCTATAGTGCTTTAAATATGGCTTAGAGCTTTGATATTGTGTTCACATGTTACATCTCATTTACTCGCCTTTCTTCTGATATTAGCTGGTGATAGATTCTTATATGATAATAAGCCTATCTGTAGTTAATACTCTCTCCACTTTGCTGTCATTGTTACCACGCCTTTATATTTTGATAACTGTGCACTATGTTTCATTTTCTGGCCCTCCTCACAACTTTTTTAAAATCCAGATTCATCTTCGACAATGTATTTATAATACCCTTATCGTTTTACTATTGGGTATTATTGCTGTTATATATCTGTTCCTGAGAACTCGGTCCCACCTGATGAAGTTTTAAGAATCGTTTATAAACCGGAGGATTGATATCCCTAGCCATGGAAAGTTTTCTGAATCCTTTGGACATTAAGATGACCTAGGAATTGGTCCTTCACAACTCAGGGCTATCTCTAGGAGCTACAACAGTTCTCTTGTAAATATACAAAGAATATGATCAACATTTTTGATATTGTCGCAACATAGATTACACCGAGTTGGTCCTTGAAAGACTCTTTTTTGGAGGTTGTCCTAGCTTAAGATCTTGTTACGAATGAGAAACCAAAGGAAAATGGTCACTTTAGGCCAAAGCTTGAAGTCCCATAGCTTCTTCCACTTATGATTGCTAAGTTTCCCTTTATTACTTGCTAGTAATTTGTATGCTTCCATTAAAGTGAAAGCTCCTTCGATTATTGCCTCCATCAAAGGATAACCTTCCAAGATTGAGCTTTAAGTTTTCTGCTTTCTAATTCTTTTGTGACGACTTCTTGTGTTTTTATGCTTATTGGTCAACCAAAGCATGCACCTCTCTCATTGGTTCCATTGATGTTGAGATGAGAGTTGCTTTACCTTAAGACATTAAGTGGGTTTTTAGGTCATGTAATCCCCCTTATTTTTCTAGCTTAGGCCATTGCTACCATGAATCCTGCCAAAAGAGTGAAATATTACCATCCTTGACTTCCCAGAAACTGTGTTTTTGAATGAGGTTTTTTTCTTCTAGGTTGAATTCCATAAATGAGACCCTTTTATTTCTCTCTCCAGTTAAAATAGTTGGTCCTCTTCTATGCCTCACATATATTTCTCCTTCCATATTTTTCTCCATATAGGTCCAGGACTTTTGAACCATCACCACTAAGTTTTGGCTCATAGAGATTCTTTGAGAATTTTAGGGTCTCTTAGTCCTAGGTCCCTTAGGTTATTAGGATTGCATAATATTTCCTAGGCCACAAGATCCCATTTCATTTCCATTTAGCACCCCTGCCCACCCCACCCCTCCCCCCACACCACCAAAGGAAGGCTCTTTGTATGTTTCTTATCATTTTCAAAATGGATTTAGGGGTGTGAAAAATCCGTCAACTCAGGAATCATATTGCAGCTATTGGAATATATTCACCTAAACGTTAGTTTTTAACTTAATAATATATTTGTAGTTTACTATGACAAACACTGAATACATCAAACTGAAACCTAAACTAATAAACCGCGAAAGAATTACAAGTGCGGAAACAAATCTGAACAAGCGTATATCACACAACCATTCAAAACAATTATTTTTGGACTAATTTCCCTGGAAAAACCCAACGCAGGAAACTTGGTGCAGCATATCTGAGGGTTTATCTATTATTCAATAAATATTTATGGGTACAAATCTATGATTGACACATTCTTCAAATCATACAGAGAAATTGATAAATGAGATCTTGTGAGACAAACCTCACTCCTCCACGGGAACGCGACACTGATCTACACCAATACTGGACCACCCTACGTTTCTTTTGCACAGTCATTGTGTCACCCATGCAGTCTCTGTGTCACAACTATGGTTGCCCTTCTGCCTCTACTCTGGTCTCACGATTGGTTGGAAACTGAGGCCTTCTGGCCTCCGAAAAATTTCTTCGGGATCTGGCACTAGCATAACGTTGTCTCCTCAGTAGGAAAACGACTTCCATTCAACCTCTACCTAGTGAATGCGTAGGCACGACATCACTGTCTCTACATTGCTTCTATGGTTCTCTCTGTCTCTGTTGCTATGTACTCTCTGGATCAGGAATACTTGCAACCAGACTACTGCCCCTCTCCGCAAAAGATATCTCGATCAAGTTTTCTTTTTGATCACTGCTCACTAAAGAAATTGATCTTTGATCTTTGCCTTGTGTCTCCAAAATGTGTTTTCCAAATTACCCTTCAAGCCAATCTTATAGTATTCTCGTTGAGACTTCAACGACCCAGATTAGATCTTTAATTAATGGTTAATATTAAATTTTTACTTTATCCATTTATTCTAAATCATTCTCTCTGATATTCTATTAATTCACTTTAATTATTTTATTTTCCTAAGTTTAGATTTAGGGTTGCTTTAAAAATAATTAATTATTTCTATAGAATCCAAGTGGAATTTCACCAAACGGTTTCTAGTTTAGCTAGAATACATGTTTGTAAGCCTCTCCACAAAATTTGAGACTTAGAGCACATCTGATGCTACCCCAAATAAACACTCCCTCTTAGCGAGGAATGTGCTCTAACAATGTGCCCTACTGCACACAGCTCTGACCCTGAAGCATCTTCCTCTGCGCTGTTGATGTCTGACATTGCTCCCCATCAACTCTGCACAAATGTTGCATTTGTACTACTACTAACACTGCCACTGTCAACACTTCATATTTCCTACAACTCTCTCTGAATTCTACATCCGTGCTACCGTTGACTCTGCCACTACCAATTGCTACTGCACTACAACATAGTTGCTTTTTGCAACTGAAAAACATCCAAAATTGGAAAAGTATACTACATCTCAGTGATGAATATCTGACTGCTGCTAGCCTCTATGTTATCCCTATGAAGTTGTTGCGTTGTTGCTACTCTTCACTACGTCCCTCTACACTACTGCAACACTGCTATGTGCTACTCAGTCTCTGCCGTTGCTAACTACTACGTTGTCACTTCATCACTCCTTTACACCAATTGGCACCCCTCTATCCTACTACTGTTGTTTTGGGCTCTCGTAGCAAGGTGATGATCTAAGAGTTAGAATCCTCAAAAATCCTACCCAATCTTGTAGATCTCTGGGTCTACAACTCCAAATCAACCCACTTCCTTCCTGGAGGTATATGAGAAATCATGGCAAAATCCTCCTCCTCTATCATTGCTGCTCCGACGTGAGGATCGTGCTTCTCATCCTTATCCTTCTTTCTGAGAGGACACTATGTGGCGTAATGTACCATATCGCCACACCGGAAGCACTTGGTCTTTGATAGATCCTTCTTCCTCCTACGTTGCTCTGGTTGCCCCTTTGATGCAAGGTATGCATTCTCTTCCTCCTCCTTCTTGATCATCGAACTGATGTTGTTACCACCCTCAAGTTGACACTTGAGTAAGTCTCTCCACATATCTTCTTGCTGAAGATTTTCCCACATTGACTCCCAGTCCGACAAGTTCTCTCTTCCCAGGTTTCTCTAGAAAAAAACTTGATAATCCTCGAACACTAAGTTGAGGTCCAATTTGAGCATCTACGTGGCAATAGGATCTACTCCTACGATTGATAACTGATCTCGATTTTCCTAAATATCGACAGGAATGGATCAATACGCTCTCCCTTCTACATACTGATGGTCTACATTTTGTCATTGAGAAACATCTTCTGCTACTTAGAAGACCCTTGATATAGCGTCTCCGGCCCATCCCACATCTCCTTAGTTGTCCCTTTGCTAGATATGTGTGAAACGATGTGATCCCTCACTCCATCGGGGATCAATTGCTTGGCTTTATCCATATTCTTCTTGAAGGTCCATAATGGTGCTGCATCCATTGGTTCAACTTGAGAACTGTCGATAAAGTGCTTGAGGTCATGCTCATCCACAAGGAAGGAGATCCTTGCCTTCCATATTACATAGTTGGAGGCACCATCTAATTGATCCTGGTCACACAATCTACTGGTGGTCATCTCACCCAAACGTTGTCGATCTGCTGCCTCTCACCCTCTATGCAGCTGTCTTTATGCACTCCTTGTGGTGCAAGCCAAAAAATTTGTTGTTGCTGCACGGGGAATCTGAGTTTCTTGGGAAAGAAAACTCACTGAGGTCAGAAATCCCCAAAAATGTGTTTTAGCTATACTTCTTGACGCTTTGCAAACAATCATTGTTGCTCAGTCAACTACGTCAATCCAGCTGCTGATCCACATAGATATGATGCACTGCTCCCTCTGCCTCAGACAATCACCAACCTAGAAAAATCCTACCTCTATGTCGAATCACTCAGAGATAGATTTTCCTGTTGGTCTAGCCCTCTTGGCTTGGACTGCGCAATCAACTGGGAGATCAGTCTATTGCTTACGCAACTATTTGATCCTAGCTTCACCAAAAATGATTTTTTTGGATCTATTCTTCTGTTCCTCCTACACTCAGCTTAAACAAGCTCTCATACCATGTGAATTTTTTTTCAACTCAAGAATCCTATTGCATCTACTGGAATATATTCACCCAACTGTTAATTTTTAACTTAACAATATATTTGCAGTTTACTACAAAAAACACTGTATACATCACATTGCAACCTACACTCATAACCTGCTAAAGAAATACAAGAGTAGAAACAAATATGAACAAACATAAATCACACAACCATTCAAAACATTTATTTTTGGACTAATGTGCCTAGAAAAACCCAATGCAGGAAAACAAGTGCAGTAAATCTGAGGGTTTATATATTATGCAGTAAATATTTTTGTGTAAAAATATATGATTGACACATCTGTCAAATCATACAGATAAAATGAGAGAATAGATCTTGTGAGACAAACCTCACTCCTCCACGGGAACCCAAAACTGATCTACACCAAGAATGGACTGCCCTGCGCTACCTCAGCACAGTGATTGCGTCACCCACACAATATCTACGTCATAAATACGGTTTCCCTTTTGCCTCTGCGATGTTATCACTCTTGGATGGAAATGGAGGCCTTCTGACCTCTAGAAAATCTCTTTGGGGTTTGGCAATGGCCCAACGCTTTCTCCTCACTAAGAAAACACATTCCCTTCATCCTATGCGTAGTGACTGCGTAGGCACTACATCAATGGCTCTGCGCTACTGTTGTGGCTATCTCTACCCCTGCTGCTATGTACTCTATGGCTCATGAATCCTTCCAACCGGACTACTGCACCTCTCTACAAAAGATCTATCAATCAAGTTTTTTGTCTGAGCACTTCTCAATAAAGAAATCGATCTCTGCCTTGTGTCTCCAAAATGTGTTTTCCAAATGACAATTCAAGCCAATCTTATAGTCTTCTCGTTGAGACTTCAACGACCCAAATTAGATCTCTAATCAATGACTAAGATTAATTTTTGACTTGATCTATTTATTCTAGATCATTCTCACTCATATTCTATTAATTCACTTTTATTATTTTATTTTCCTAAGTTTAGGCTTAGGGTCCCATTAAAAATAATTAATTATTTCCATAAAATACAATCCGAGTGGAATTTCACCAAACGGTTTCTGGGTTATCTGGAATACATGTGTCTAAGCCTCTCCATAAAATTTGAGACTTAGAGCACATCTGATGCTACCCCAAATGAACAAGGGGTAGCTAAGAAAGAGAGCATGTACATAGAAATTTCTTGAAGCACTAATTTGAGCGAGGTAATATTTATTGTAAGGCTAAGAGTTCTGAAGGTCAAACAAGAAAGATTTTTTCTCCATACTTTGCACAAGTTCTTCCCAAACTTTGATTCTGAGAGGATTTCTAACTAAAGGGGAAATAAAGTATTTAAACAGAAGGGAGCTCCTTTAAACACCCATTAATCTTGAGATATGATTTTGAATGGAAATAAGGGTATTAAAGAAAAAAAATTGTGATTTGTCTAGGTTAATATCAATGCCTAAAGATTTAACAAAGTAATTAAGAAGGCTTAGAAATTCACTACCTGTCTTGTCGTAGGTTGTCCCATTAGAAGTGTGTCATCGACAAATTGTTGATGTGTGGGTGGAGACGTGGCATCCCCTGAGGGTAGCCCCTTTATATGAACTTGTAACATCACTGATTTAATGGCTCTTTCTAAGCCATTTTCCATAAGGAGAAAAATATACGGTGAGATGAGGTCTCCTTGTCTTATACCTTGAGAGGGAAAGAAGATAGTGCAGGGTGCACCATTGAAAAGGATGGAGAAAAAATATTTCATTACTAGCACCATGAACCAAACTATCCATGCTTCATCAAAGTGGCATGATTTGAGCACATGTAATATAAATTTCCAGCTTAGGAAATCATAACATTTAGACAAATCTAATTTAATTTTCATCGTTGGGGATTTGGAGTAGGTAAGATAATGAATTTGTTCACGTGCAAGGAGAATATTGTATAGGATTTTTCTATGTTAAAAAACTAGTTTGTTCAGGAGAAATCAAAGAGGGGATAAGTGGTTTAAATGATTGGTGATAAATTTGGAGATAGTTTTATCGAGGAAATTGAAGAGGACAATTAGTATAAAATCTAAAATCTACGAGAGACTAAGGGCACGAATTTTTAGAAACTAACGAGATGAAGGTGGAATGAGGGAAGAAGGTAAGGAAGAGGATATTCAAGAATCTTTCATAAGGTTCCACACATTTTCTCCAACAATTTGCCAACATTTTTGGAAGAATTCAATAGTGAAACCATTATATCCCTGGGAATTTTTCCTAGGAATTCCCATTACTATTTCCTCAACTTCAGTTTTTGTGATTTCCCTTAGAATCATTTCATTCTGCTCATACATGACAAGCTTAGGTATATGTTTTGTGATCTTACATATATCATTTCTTTTGTCCCTGGTTGGTTCTGTGATAACTCTTTTTAATATTTTTAAATAATTAATTTAATTCTTTCATAAGTGCTAATTTCCTCTATCTTCTATTTATTCTCCGAGTGACATCCATTCACATCATCTCAAAGTTTGTATGTCTTTGATGATGAGTGGAGCGTTCATCTGAAACATTGGATGAACTAAATTTGCAAACATCGTTCTTTTTCAAAAAATCATCTTATAATAAGAATAATTGTTAATATCAGCATAAGATTGTTTAAAATATGTTTTTGAATGCATAAATATATTCGACACCTTGAAAGAAAATCATCTTATAATACAAATAAATGTTAAAGTCAGCATAAGATTGTTCAAAATATATTTTTGAATGCATAAATATGATTATGTACATTTCATAAGTCAAATTGGTAGCTTTACTAAATTTCTCCCTAGTTTCAAGCAAAATTGACCAAACAAATCAAAACATAAAAAATTTAAACTAAAATATAATTTACATTTTCATATAAAATTTAATAAATAAATATTAAAAAATAAAAATATTTTTTATCATTAATTAATTAAGCCGATAAGCATGATCTATATTGGAATCGCACTTCAAAAATTTCAAAATTTTAAATTATAGATGGTGGAGATTTAATAATTTGAAAATATTCTTGCTTTAACTAGTCTCTGCACCAAATGTTTGCGCTGTATAATCGATTGGAGCCATTAGACCGATTAGAATTGAATCGTTTGGTTTTGTTTAGTTTCAATCACTTTCTTTTCGTTCTTAGCTGTGACCCATCATTCCCAATTACAACTAGTTGTCTACAACGTTGGAAGGCTGAATCCTGTGATGAAAAATTGTAATCTGGAGCATAGTCAGATGCAGTTTGCATTTGCGATTTTATGGACAAAAAAATTTCCACGAGGGAATACTATCGTGGTGTACGATCCAATTCTGTTTCTACCAGACTGAAGAGTCATAAATTCAACTGCACAAGTTTTCATGTGAATCCAATACAGATGATTTTGAGATTTTGATTGAAAAGGGTCCTCGAGTTCTGCTTGTTTCATGTCCAATTCAATCAACAAAAGATGCTCGTAGGCTCGCCCACATCCACAAATAGATTATGCTTGAAAAATAAATTTCCCTGAATAAATTTTCATGCAAGCATGTCAGAAGTATGAAGTAAGATTAATTTCCATGAAACTGAAATAGATATTGTCATGTTTTGGTTGTTTTATTGTCTGCGAAGCCTAGTGACAAATTATATCCTAGTTTTCACCTCACAAGGTTTGACAAGGGAGATTTGATCCTTGTTGGGATTGTACACTTTGAATGATTTTATCCCTAAGTAATCCTTGTATGTTAAAATGAATCCTCTCTTAATCTTCGTAACAACTGAAAATACAATCTGTTTACATGTTTCTTACATGTTTTGATTGTTTTGTTTTATAAAACACAGGCCAGAGAATTATAAATACATCTTCATAAAATATTCTGAGATCGATGGGGTAGAATATTATCAATACACACTGATGGCACTAGCTGACTTTCAACCCCTAGATGAAATAAACCAACAACAGGGCCATACTAAAACTTTTGAATTAGGATCTAAATATGGCCTAAATAAATTAATGACCATAAAGTTACCTAGTTCAACAAGTGTCAAGTGCTGAAAGTCACTCGCTGGGTTTCCTTTTGTGGGAAGAGATATAAGTATTACGTTACCTATTTCATTTTATGAGAGCTATTCTAATACTAAAATTCCAGGGAAAAAAATAATTAAAATGATTATTTATTTCAAATTGAAATTTGTTCAAAAAAAAATCTTTTCATTGTATTTTTTTCCAAAATTATTGATAAAAAATATAATTATAATGATTTTTTTGTTTTCAAATTGTGGGTAATATGATGACAAGAACTTGAGCCTTATTTAACTTTCTAGTTGAGTTTGTATACGGTTAAATGGTATTAGTATCTTTATTAATTGAAAACAATATAAGAAAGAATTTATAGAATGAAGTTTACTTTTAGGGGGTGTGTCACTCTGATTGGTTGATTTTTTATATTACCCAGAAATTTAGGGAATGAAATTATAAACATATAATATAATATTTTAAAGATTAATAGTACTGTAAATAAATATATGTCTTTTATGGTAATAAAATATTTTCAAAATTGTAATATTTCTAATGCAAAATTGTTATTGATGATTTAATTATAGAGATTTTTAAAGAATTACAATTACATTTACTTAAATATCTATATCAAAATTATTTTTGTGAGTAGGATGTATCACTATTTCCACCCATCTTAAGACATCACGATTTACAATACTATCTATCCAGGAATATAATGTTTTTGTCAATTTATGCTTGTGTTGAAAATATATATTGCCTTAGTTGATATAGTGGAAAATGGGGCCTTTCAGAGTGTATCAACTACATTTATTAATGTGGTTGTGTTAGAATAAAATCAAATTGATTTGTATGCAAATAGAAATTTTTTTTTTCCAGAGGAAAAAAATCATGCAAAAAGACTTATTTTTATTTTTATTTTATTCAGAGGAAAAAAATACTAGAACTTTCTATTAAAAAGGAAAAACTAGTACATATATCATCCCAAAAGAGTCAATCATGATCAAAATAAAATGTTAATAGTTTGCAAGTAGAAGTTCCTAAAAGGACATAAGAGATCAAAACATATCTTCCCCTCACCGGACCTGTGTGTTCCAAGCTAATGATAGTTTGACCATATTTCTTAAAAATGAAAGCTCCAACTAAAATCCAAAAAGACAAAAATGATGTTGCAACAGATTGTATCACCTAAATAGAAAAATTCAAACAAGAGTGATCTTGCCCTCATTCAAAACCACCATGTTTAATCTGAGTCTAAAGTGAAAAGAGTTTGGGATGACATGCAAACCTTCCTTTGATAACCCATCGACCACATTGTTATGTTTCCTATAAACATGCTTAAAGGAGATGTCAAAAAAGGTTGAATTAACACCTTGATATGTGTCAACTAATTAAACAGGGAGGGAGGTGAAAATTTATACTTCCCCGTAATCCCATCAATAATGGTCTTGGAGTAACCATAAACAGAAATCTAATCCAATTGTTACTTCCTAGCCAAGTATGCAAACCCCCAAAGGG
This sequence comes from Pinus albicaulis, assembly GCA_034641835.2. Classification (NCBI taxonomy): domain Eukaryota; kingdom Viridiplantae; phylum Streptophyta; class Pinopsida; order Pinales; family Pinaceae; genus Pinus; species Pinus albicaulis. The sequence goes on from CM076569.1 coordinate 630,574,608, forward strand.
TCAAAGTTTCTGCTCTAGAATTTGTGCCCTCCCCACCAAACCAAAAAAAATGTAATTGAAATTGTGGACTAATCATCAACACTGCCCCACATCCACATTTACTAAATTGTGATGCACCATCAAAGAAACTAGTGGGAAACTCCACCTGTAGAAAATTTCGCATAAACTTGGATTCCCTGTCATCTTTGTTTACTTGTTCCACAAACTCTGGCCTAACATGTACATTGGCACAAATATTTTCAATATTCATGGGCCTCCCTTCAAATATCACCAATTTCCTTGCCCGCTAGACCTCCCAAGTAATGAACAAGGGGATAGATTTGATCCAACCTCTTTTCTTGAACCACCACTGATAACACACTTCCAATGAAGGGAAAGACCGGGTAGGGGGAAGTTGGAGAAAATCCATTACCCTCATCCAAACTGCAATAACAGTATGGCACTATAAAAATAGATGAGTGGCAGTCTCTTGTAACTCCCTGCAGAAGAAGCACTAACCCAAACTGAGAATGCCCCTTTTGCAAATATTATCCCAAGTAAGGATTCGGGTTTTTCATGCCAACCAACAAAAAATGATTATTTTCAAAGGGACATTCCAACTCCATGCCTTCATGTACCAACATTGGTTTATCAACTAATAAGACTCACTAGAAATGTATTTGTAAATCTTTGAAATCACCGCACTTCCAGATTGAATGGAGTACTTCAAAACTAAAATGTCTTCATGTTCTTTTCTAGCTAGACCTACCATTTGAAGATTCACAATATAACGGTTCCAGAAAACTGCATTTGCACCAGAAAAACCAATCTCGACAACATCCTTCCAAGATGGGTAAGAAAAAGAGTCAAACTTGTGTCCAAACACTTGGTCAAGGAAAAAATACCCTTCGCATGCAAGGCATCAATGTCACAAAAGGTGGTTGTTGTTTATTAGACATTCCCTGTATATAATCAATCCCAATCAAAATTTTGTCACCTTTACCACAGGACCAATGCAAACTATCAAACAAACACTTTCTAACCGTAGTGCGACTATTCCATATTTGAGATCCCTTTTTTATTCCAATACCACCATGTTGGTACCATTCCACCAGGGACATGTGTCTCAAATATTTTTCATGAATAACATATTTCCATATCCCCTTACCAAAAAATGCCCTCCATAGAATTTTTGTTAGAAGTGCCAATCCAAACCTCTTCAATCCAATAAGCCCCTTCCACCGAACTAGTTTTCTTTTGAGATGTTATCCAAATGAACTATATGAAATTTATGTTTCTACCTGGCCCCCGGCCATAGGAAATGTGCCATGATGGCCTTGATCCACTAAATGATCTTCATGGGGACCATGAAAAGGTGCATCCAATACATCGAGATTTGTCGAAGGATGAATTATATGAGAATGTATCTTCCACCCATAGATAACCATCGATGTAACCACAAAGATAAGTGCTTATGAAACTTCTCGAGTAACCATTACCAATCCCCGAGCCTGTATTTGTTTGGTTTCAACCTAAAACCCAAGTAGGAAAATCCCTCTTCAATATTCGAGACAATCACACCAAAACGCGTAATAGAAAAAAAAAGAAGCCTAGTTTCAGCCTGAAAGCCTAATATCATAATGATGCAATCTAACTAATAGACAAACTAGTCTTTTGCCTAGAATCTCACAGTATAATTTTAGGTTAGATTATGATTCTTGTTATTTGAAATTCGTTTTTGAATAAATAAATGGATTCAAGACCCTCAAAAACTCTCTAAGAACTTAAACTTTGCAAATTAAACAACTTAAACTTACGACTCGTAAAATTTTCTACCAAATTTTAACAAAATTGACCAAAAAATGTTAATAAAAAAATTATTTTATATTTTAATTAGACTCTACTCTACTACATTAAAAATATATTATTATAAATTTAATTAAAAAATTTTAAAAATATATTATTATAAATTTAATTAAAATTTGCTATTCAAAGTGCGTGGTTATTTCGCAAAAGTTGACATCGAAAATATATTATTATAAATTTAACTAAACTTTGCTATTCAAAGTGCGTGGTTATTTCCTAAATGTTATGTGCCATCAAATGTGGTTTACTGCTTACGAGAAACCCAAAGTCCATATACATATTTCGCACAACATCAAGGTTGTCAAGAATTTCCTTAAGAAAATTGTGTTCAATATTTTTAATGACCAATTTTAGCACATGTCAAACAAAGGTTTGTTTAGGGTGAAGAAGATTTAATTTGTAAAATTAAATTAATTATTATGAGATAGTGTTTTCCTCCTATATAAGGTTGTCATCCCAAGGGGTAGGAAGGGCTATTTACTACATTTCCCACGAAACTTTGAAATGCGGGAAAGATTGGATTGAATGGTTAAAACTCTTGAGATTTTTAGTGTGTGAAAATGTGGGAAAAATGATAAAAATGAGAACAGAGAAATTAGAAGAATGCAAAAGAATTTATTATTCTTTAAATTAAAAGTTTGTATGGAAAGAAATTGAGAAAATTATATGTTAGTGTATGCATTGTATTTGTTATATTTTATTGTTGAAATATGTGTAAAAAAATAATGATTTTTTTATTTAATTGTCCTGTACGGGTTGAGAGATGAATTTCATTTTGGGAAAGAGAAGAGTGTGAATATTTAGTTGAATTTATTAAATATTAGTTTAATTATTTTAAGTTTTAATAATATTTAACTATGATACAAGGGTGATTTTGCTTTATTACAAATATTTTTTAATATCATACAAATTTTAACTATGATTTTTATGTGATCACATGAGTCACAATTTGAACCAAGTTATCGAAGCACTTAATTAATCTACAATTATGTGAAAAAATTAGGGATTTAGACTTTGGTGTTGCCCAAGTTTTTACTCTTGAAGCGGGTCATCAATCTTAGTCAAAGAATGTCAGAGAATGATTAGATAAAAAAAATAAAAAAAACTTGTAATCAATAATATGTGCATTAAAATGAGACAAAAAAACACACAACTATAATAAACTAAAACATCACGATAATATTGTACCCATCTTTTATGGTGGCTCCACTCCAGTATAAAGGATAATATGACACCCCTACTAGTCCATCCCTACATACATATAATGTACAATACTGAGGACATGATAGTCTTCACTACATAATCTAATTATAACATCTACACCCATTTCCATACTTTAGTTTACCCTTCTTGGGAAACATCACCCTACACATGTGAATATGCACATCACTAATCAACCTAAGAAGGAAACAATTAAATGGCAACTCAGTCATCAAAAACCTCTATAAAATTAAATAAATAAATAGATAAGGGAGGAGCTATCGAAGAAGGTGGTAGTCCAAAGGCAGGTAGGTCATCAAAAGCCTCTATAAAAAAAATAAACAAAAAGAAAAGGGAGGAGCCATCTCCCCTCCAAAATCTTAAGACAACGATTCAAAGTAGTACATAATCGTCTGTAGAAGAATATAAAACCACCTAAATAGTTTGGGCCATTAAAAAGGACTATCTAAATAATACATCATAGGGTAGTTAATTCATTTCCCATTAGTGGTGGGATGTGTTAGTTTTGTGATGATAATGCACAAATCTCCTTTAGATCCAAAAGAACGTAAGTGTAATCAGGCACCAATAATCTGAAATTTACTATGGCTAGTAATATCTTAATAGACATATCTTTACACATGTTCCCATTGGCTCTCTCTTATAACACTAGGTGGAAAAATGGGGAAATGGGGTAAATCCCCTACTCTCCTAAATCATCTTGGAGTTGATACCATATATTGAGAGCAACCCTGAAGGATGTTTTTCATGATCCTAAATGATGGATCAATAAGATCAACAACTTGTGATCCCATTGAGGGATTTAACCTCAAAGAAAGAGATCACTCTTCTCTTTTTGGCCTTGCAAACATGAAAATCGTTATATGAATTGACCTGTTGCTGCTGTGGTCATCCATTATCATTAGAAAATATAAATATTAATAAACAATTTGTACTAAACTACCATTTCTTATATCCATGCAATATTGAATTTTAAATTTGGTATATTAAAATGTGTAAAAGACATAATGCACCATAGATGATGCACACATGTTTAAAATGAGCAGCTTAGATGCTACGAGCTAGGACATGATACCACAAGGGAAAATTAAGGTTCTCACAAGGTGGTCACATAATCTTAGGTTATTTAGACCTCCAATCCAAAGGTCTCACTATCGATTTATATTGGACCAATATAGCACTCTGGAAGTCCACTACTCACCCTACATAAAACAAGGAGATGGCATTCCTTATTTGTTGCATAGTGCCTCAAAATTCTCTCCCTATAGTGCTCTTCACTGTGTGTATAGAGGTCCCATTGTCTCTGATTATCTCTAGTAGGTTCCTCTTTTTCTCTAGGTTTCCACGACTTCCTATCATTTTTGTTTTTCCACATAGCCCAATAGACTTCTATTTTCTCTAGCTAGCTCATCCTCTGAGCTCTTTCTCTCTTTAACATTTCACTTGGGTTCAAAATGGCCTCATTCCATTCATAAGAGAACATCATTGTCTCTATCATTCATTCTCCATCCAAGGATGACCAAGAATGTGTCACTTATTCTTGATTGTAATTGAATTGCATGCTTCGATAGATGCATGAAAATCATGGAAAAAGGAATCATTTCCTTTTCGCAACTAATTGCTTCCTATGATGTTCAAGTCCTTTTTCTCAACACACTCATGGGTCCTCCAACTCTTGGCCATGTGCATCATTACCTCATAGCAGTTAGTTGCATGCCTCACAATCACATGCCCTCTCCTTCATCACATACATGGGTTCTTTGTAATGTATGAAATGGATGTTTTCCCATGCAATTTTTCATGTTCATGTGTGGGCATGATTTCCAAGAAAATGTAAGGTTGATTGACTATGATCCTGACTCACAAGAATCCACATGCTCTCATAATTGTGGAATTTGTACCCTTGTAACGACCAAGTACTTGTCCCCTTCTCATAGTTGTAGAAGTTGACCTTCCCACCATCCTCATTCACTGATTGGATTTGATAGTTCAAAGGAGGATTAGATGGCTACTGGAAAATTCATTTGGGTAAATGACATAGGGATTATTTGGCATGCATAATTTCACTACGATGCCCTCATACTCCTCACCTTATGGAATCATTTCCTCCCTTTTACACCTACCTCTCAACTTTGGATATTTTCATTAAATGCATATAGACATATTTACAATATTTTCATTTCTCTTGCATGCCTTATTCATGACATAAAATAAAGCATAGTAATTGAAAATCCATGCCAAAACATAATCCTCAGTTAAACAATAGTTAATTACAATCAATAATAGGAATTATAAAATGGCGACATGATAATTAGAAATCTTCCCTTGAAGCAACCTACACTAGAAGCCCCTGATGGAGTTCTCACAAGAAATAATGAACAATGAGTGTAGGAAGATGAATTCTTGTAAGGCCTCAAGAAACCCAAAAACAGGAAAGAAAAAAAAAATAAGGATCTCTAAGAAGAAGAAGTAGCATGAACCAAAGCATTAGATTCAAAAAAAAATTAAGCCACCTTTGAATGGGGAACCAAACCAACACAAGCCATGATTCAAATGAAGGTCCTCCTTTGTGTTTATATAGTGGGAGGTAAAAGAAGCAAGACTACTTCTGTAGACCATTAAGATCAAATATCCAATTTTAGTATTTTTGTAGAAAACCAAATTGGATGAAGTCACTTGAAGAGGGTTAATTCCTTGAATATAGAGAGGATTCCAAGGAGTGCATATTGGTGCTTGGGTATCTTCCAATGGTGGTTATAGTTTAGAACCAATACTTTTTGAATTTCTCTCTCGTATACAAGAGGAAAATTTATATTTTCTCTAAAGCACTCAACAAAACATTTGGTCACTTGACACAAATATTCAACATACACTCCCCAAACAATTACATGGAAACGAATAATGCATCACTCAAATACTTTGATGAATCAATTACCATGAACAATGGAATTATGGTTATTGACATTAATAATGTTCTTGGCCCCTAGGATAAGTTTGGGATCCTTTTTGTCCTAAATCCATGTCATGAAATGGTGGATAACCTCATTTCTCATTAACTTGACCCATTGGAAATACAACCTCATGAAGGGAAGTACACTTAGAGTGACAATTGTTTGGGTCAAGGACACATTTCAGAGTATTTAGAAAAATTAATGGTTTTGATTTATTTCCTCATAAGAGATTATCAACTCCTCGTAGATTTGATCTCCTTAATTTTAGGCAATAAATTGATCTCATTGAAGATTAAACCAATGGAGAGTTATGCCCCCCAACCCTTTAAGTTTAATCTTATGTGTCTTCAACAATATAAGGTGTACTAGTCATGTGAAACTTAGGCTTTTAGTTCTACATAATCTTATATTTAGTAGCTATAAATTAAGACATTGAAGAACAACCTTCAATCCTAGGAATATATATATATATATATATATATATATATATATATATATATATATATATATATATATATATTCTCACCTCCAACTAAATAATGAAAATCCCAAGATAGGACACAAGTAGACATCCAACCACAAATATAAAACAAAAAGGTAATTCAGCCCTTAAAGATGCAAGGAAAGAAATTTTCTACACAGTTATTTAGAGCTCAACAAAATGAGGATGGAGGTTTGAGTTTGAAATTAGGAAAAAAAAAAAAAAGGGAAAAAAAAGAGAGGAGTAAGATTGGAGTTTGAATACTCAATGGAAAAGATATGAATCCTAGCTCCTCAACCAAGATGATCACCCTATGACTTAATAATCTATAAAATTCTATAAATAAGGGGAAAAAACACAAAATTAAACTTCTTATGTTGTTCTCAAGTACAAGATAAAGTCTACAAAAGAGAGGGATTTATAGACACTATTTTTTCCTTGTGCAAATAAAATGTGGCAACTTTCATCCGTCTATTTTTTTGTGTGGGGTCGCAAAATAGATTTGGAGTGTGGACTTTCATGACTTGCAAGTGGCATTCAAACATCCTAAATATTTAAACAACTTCTAATCTCATGGAAAAAGTTATACCCCTTTAAAGATAAACACATTATATCTTAGATAGAGTATGGATGGTCGTTACTAACATTTCTTATCCTAGAATTTTTTTCTACCTAGAAACTGGTCAATATATCTTCTATAATATTCTCGTATCCCCTAGAATTGTATAAGCCATAAAATATCTATGAGAAGATGCTATCAAAGTCATGGTAAAGGAGTTGTTCAATGCTCAATGCTTCTCATAATCTCCTTGAGAGCTATATTGGATAAGATCCATCCAAATGATCCAAATTAGTAATTTGGAGCCTTCTACACCATATAATATAAAGGTCAATTAATGAGTTTATTTGTATCCCTTAAGATTTTTTCTACCAATTGTTTCAACCTTGGTGTTCTCTTAGTTCAATCGACATGGATTATTTTCTTTACTTATGAAAGAAAATAATATTTTTCTTTCATGAATTTATAAATGACATAATAATAATAATAATAATATCCCTTATGCAACCAATATGCTTCTAGGTAAACATACACAAATTTTCAACATGCATGCAAAATCAACATTCATACATCATCAACCTACATGCAAGCATGTTGGCCCATTAGGCCTTAATGTTTTAGCTACCTCTGATACCATATGTAAGGTCCCACCTTACCAACCATCAGTATTATAGAGAAATATTGAACACTAAACTCAAAATATGACATTTTATTTTGTTTCCAAATCCCAAGACAATCCCAAAGCCATTGTCTCACTCAAACCCCAAAGCCAAACTACCAAACGACAAACATCACTTGATCCTCAAGCTCAAAAGTAATATTTAAAATAAAGAGTCTTTAGTGGGATGAATAAATATAAAACCTTACAAGGCACACTTTCCAATAAGCTAATTGTTACTTCTGTCGTGACTAATTTTATTTTTATTTTAAATAACATGCTTACGAATTCTTTACTTAAAAGGAGAATTCAACTTCTATGGGAGTGGTATCTAATATTTGTAATTTCATATGTATGCTGATACTACAACAATTCACTTACCCAAAATTGAATTTATCGGCATGAATTTTAACTCAATGGGATTAACTCAATGAATCATTATGACAAACATTTTTCAAGCATATAATATACAACCATTGAGGCATTTTGTCAAACACTTGGCGACCATCATCTCTTAAGACAATTTTGACAACCATTAACAACATGAATATATGATTCTTGCACAATCTATTTGACTAATAAAATTAATGAATTAAAAATTCAAATATTGACACATTAAAATATAAACTAAATCTTCTTAATCCTTGACCAAAAACTTGAGAACATACATCCATAGTTGTCAGCAGTGATCTGCAAAATCACTCAGATTTATGATCTGGGCTCCAAAAAGTATATTTTTGGAATCAAATGGGGGGTTACAGGACCTAAAGGCACAGATACCCCCTGATGTTGGGCTGAATCGATTTCAAAACGCATAGGAATGGGATTCTTAAAACAACAAAAAATTAGATCCTTAATGTTTCATTTGCGACTTTTGTCAAACACATGGAATGAAAACTTTCACCTACAACTCTACATGAGTAAAGACAACCTAGAGTTATGTTACTAATATATGTTCATTGATTTCACACATTTCTAAATCCACCATATGAGTTCTTGAAACATTTTTACAACCCACAAGCTACTTTATTTGACATGATTTGACAAGCTTATTGCAATCATTGCTACAATTTGATAAACACATGGCAGCCCTGAATGCTACAACCTTTAAGTCTTTCTATCAAAATTCTAATAGTACTATTACAAAAACTTGAATAACAAAACATTGAATTATTGATAAGAATATGAGACATAAGCCATAACAAAATTATATAATCTAAACTTATCGAAAAATTATATTTTTATATTTTAGTTTTTTAATATGAACATTTGTAAATTTGGAGAACTAGGTTTTTTTTAATAATATTCCATATTAAAATTTAAAAGACATACCTAAAAAATCATTTTCAGTTACTATTTGACCACTTGGAAAACCAAAAAAGCAGCATAAGTTCAAAGTTTTCATGTTAAAGGTTTTATGGATTACCATACTATCTTTTAAACTGAAATTATAACTAGAAAATAAATAAAAAAACATAAGTTGATAGACATGACATAACTAATCTAAGTTTTGTATTTTCCTTAAAAGAAATGTCTTGCTTGATCATCATCCAGAAGAGAATCCCACCAGGATAGGTGGTTGTTGCTCACTGTCAAAGAGGAGAAGCCATAGTTTTCCAATTTCTTGGTTAGAATTGAGACTTTCCATATGAGCTTGACAACTTTGTCCATGATTTTAGCCATGCAAATTAACAATTCTTGTTGAGTGTCAACTTTTTATGTCAATACTCTCCCCATAAGAGTTTTAATATGCTATTATAGGTCGATCATATGCATATAATAGGAAGAGCACACCCTAGTAAAGTTTCCCACATTAGGAATCCATTCATTAGTTTGTTTGTCAATTTTCTTATCAAGGATAAACCTTCTACTATGTCAAACCTAGTCTTCCACCTCAGATATTGCTCTATGCATTTCTTTAGGGGATAATTTTTTTAAACCTAGCCATAGCAACGTGATCTACTGATTAGGCTCAAGATTGACAAATAAATGGAGGAAGGGTGCTAGAGATAGGTGAGGGGCCTATTCATCCTCTTCTCCCTCCATGTTGCGAAGAAGAGAGATGACATATTTCCATATAGTAGGGAGAGTAGGGATATCATAACTAGAGAAGGGGATCATAGGGAGAGGGGGATAAAAAAGTTCTAAGGAAAAGTGTTAGTATGAAAATTTTGGAGAAGTTTACCAAAATGATTCACTTAAGCTATTCATGATGAATAGCCTTAACAACAAATAAAAATGGCTACTAACATGCTTCAAATATGCAAAACATGTTAGAAAAATTATATATAAAAGAGCAATGCAACACATAAAATATGTGGAAAACACAAACATAGAAAACATATAAAACCATAGAGACACAGATATACGTGTTTCACCCAGTTTGGGCTACGTCCACCTCGAACAGCCAGTCCTTCCTTTATATTATCCAGCAAAATGAAGAGACACAACCTACAACAGATCCGTTGTAATATCCTATGTTCTCTCTCACAATCACCCTATTTGTTTCTCACTTTGACAATACACATAGAATACACAACCGCAATACAATACCTTCATACAAAATGAGGGGTTGCCTTCTAGGGAAAAAAACCCTAAATTAAACATAACTTCTACCATCAGATCATCTGCCTAATGAACGGCCCAGATTGGCTAGAAATTACAATACTTTTACAAGGAAATTTTACTTCTACCGTCAGATCAGTCGCCCCCCCTGGACCCCCCAGGCAACATTTAATTACGGGCAGCGTTGCCGCCCCGTTAAGAACATGTTTCCAATGCTGTGATATAAAATAAAGAAGATAATCAGGCTCCACACCCAAAAAAACATTAGTTATAAAACCTGCAAAAATATGGCATGTAAATACATAGGAACATATAGTATCAAATAATTACCAAAAACCCAATGGAAATAGAATAAATTTGATTTTATTAAGCTGACATTGTTTACACCTAGTGAGGAGAATATGAAAACTTGGATCTATAAATCCCCCTCCGTGAGATGGGTACTTTGATACCCTGCGCTTCAACTTCAGTTCTCTCTCTCGTGATGGATGCAATGGGAAAATGGAGCTAATGGTGGCTTTAAGTCGAAAATGGGAGCTCAAATCTCATAAGGCGATAATGAGGATGATGTGAATGGTAATGTATAGAATGAGGAGAAAGCCCCTCTATTTATAATAAAATATTAGGATAGATTTAGATCTAAAATAATAATAAAAATGTTAGACTAAATCAAGATCTAGTCGTTAGGAATATTTTATTATATTTTAGAGAAGGAAAGATTATTTGAAATGATCAAATATCTTTATTTAGTAAACCAACTAAAAAATAATGATTAATTGAGTTGATTAAGAAAAATAGTTGAAGTAATTAATAAATAAAAATGATTTATTAACTACTTTAAGGGGATAACGATAAAATAAACTTGAAATAATTATTAAATAATGGTTTAATAATTATCTCATGAGATAAATAAGGGATAAATATGGAATAATAAATAAATAATTTTTTATTTGATCCTGAGTGGTTAAGTCAAAATATTAAAAATAATCATTAAATAATGATTTGATAATTATTTTGAAGAATAATAAATAAACAACGATTTATTTAACTATTCTCATGGGGATTTTTGGATTTTAATGAGGAATAATTTAGGAAAGTGGTTCACTAAATTGTTTCCTAAGGTGAAAGTGGTTTTTAACGTGTAAAAACCAATTCTACATGGTCTATTTCAATCAACCTAGTAGGAAATGTCTAGGTGATCATTTTTTGGGTGATAACAAAGATATGGGGGGTACTCAAAGAGGAATAATAGTGAACCTAGAGGGGACAACTGTGAAAGGAATAGGTAGGCACGAGAGGAGAGGCAAGATGAAAACTAGAAAGGAGAGTACCCATAGTAATAAATAAGGAGAGAAAGGAAACAAATTGATGGCCTGTGGAGATATGAGCATACTTGTTGTCGCTGCTACAACATCCTCCAAAATTTCGCTACATTGAAATTTTAGAACCTACCCAACTGTTGCATCAAGTGTATTTTTGGTCTTTAAGTGTAATTTCAAGTCGTTTTACATGCTTCAAGTGTTCTTGATCATTCCTAAGTGTCATTGTGTTGTTTATAACATCTCTAATTCACTCCATGGTCATAACATTGTTGTTTTCCGGAAAATGACACTTTTGGTCGTAGTCACACACTATTTGTTCATTGTACTTGGGGAGTGTTTGTAAATTGGCGTTTTGTTGTGTATTTATCATTTTTAAAACCTGTCTAAGTTTTATTGATGAGTTAGTATGTGTCTCACTTAATTCCATGTTTAAACTCACTATGTTCACCCCTTGTTCTATCCTCCAAAGTTAGACAAATTTGGTTTCACAGGTTAACCCATTAAGGACAGGAGTAGAAAAACACACTCTTAAGCCTTGATTTGGAATCCTTTGTTGTTTCAGAGTGAACCTTGCACCCTTCAAGATAAAATATCACACTCCCAAACATCATTCCCCTACCTTGTTCCAAACCGCGCCTAAAAAAATTAAGTCTTCCTTTGAGCGCACTCCTTCGACTAAAAGAACTGTTCCCTCCTTGAGTGCATGAGCACAACCCAAAGCCTTGAAGATTCATCCTTTCATCCTTCAATAGTACGCCATACATCCTCCTTGGATCTCTTGAGTGCACGAGCGCACCCCGAAGCCTAGAAGCTTCATCCCTTCAGCCTCCGATAGTGCGCCATGTGCCCTTCTTGTCTCCCTTGAGCACGCAACGCAACTTGGAAGCCTCAATGCTCTCTCTTCATCCTTCATACCCACACCTTAAACCTTCCCTTCAGATTTCTCTCTTCTTTTGAGCACATGAGCACATATTGAATCCTTGAAGCTTCATCCCTTCAGCCTTTCATAGTGTGCCCTTACACCCAAAAGTTTCCTTGCCATTTCCAAGCGCACTGTTAAGTCGTGAACATAAAATATGCATGAAACATGTTAGAGTAGGAGATTTTTTAGGTTGATGTTTGCTTTCCATGAGTGATTGCAGTTGTATTTATTTCAAGAATAACATGGCAAGGATTCCTGAAGAATATCAGGCAAATAGGGTAGTCAAAGGAAGCATTCAAGAATAAATAATACATTGAAATATTGATGATTAAAGCAGCCCAAAACATTCCATGAGATCAAATACCCTTTAGAGGGTGAAGAAATCAACAAAACGGGAGCTACATGCAAGATCAAATACATACATGGAAACCTTGTCACCTATCAAATAAAGTCCATGTCATCAATCGCTATGAGTCCAAGTCATCAATGTTAGTGACTTTCCATGTCCTCATCACATGGTGACATGGAAATCATGATGTAATTATGTAATTATTGTAAATATAAAGAAGTATAAGTCCAAGAGACATGTGTAGAAGTCCAAAATACATGTAATCCCAAGAGTCATATGTAATTCCAAAAGTCATTTGGAAGTTCAAGAGTTTCAGAAGCCCAAAGGTCATTAGAATTTGAAAATTCATATGTGAAACTCAAGAGTCATGAGGATATGAAAGGTCATGCCTCAAGTTATAAAAGGATCCTCATTACTCAAGCAAAAGAATTTTAACCTTGGTTTCTCCCACAATGCATTAGAGATATAGAGATAGTACTTTTGGAGAGTAAGTAGTGACTCTAAAGCTCAACTATTGGAGCTAGTGATGTTCATTGTCCTTATGTATCTTGGAAATTTTGCTTAATACTTGATTTTATTTGGCCAACACATTTTCATGCATAGATCATGGATGTTTTGAGACTACTCTTTTAATGTTATCAGTTTATGTTGACTTCCTTATGTACTAAAGTAATTGAACTATTTGAGTGAATTTGGTGCTAAACTTGTTGGAAATGTGTTGTGGTGATTTTAATGATCGTTGCATCTATGTGAACTATTTCACCTTATGTTTAACGATTCTCCCTCATTTATGTGTGTGCGTCTCCACTAGATTATTGCTATTTATTTTCTTTTAAAGGATCATTTTCTCTCCCTTACAGTGAAATAACCTTTATACATCTACAATCGAACATTTCACAAGGCACACTCTCTTTCTCATTAAAATCACATGCGTGCTAATATCTCATTCTAATTGTTTAAGCCAAGGAAAATATCTAAGTTAATTTAAGTCAGGTCATATTTATGGATGGGACTCCTACACCAAACAATGTGAAGTCTAATTGGCACCTCATATTGGGGAGATCTCTTGTATGTTGGCGGGTCTATCACTGTCAACAACACCATATAAAAAACCCTCCCAGGATTAAGAGTCTCGAGGAAGGAAATTAAAGACAAAAGATAATGACACCACAACTCCAGTAGAACACCGATATCAAAGTATCAAAAATTGAAGAAATGTTCAAGACAAATATTATAATTTTTGCTAACCTGATTCGTCTCCTCCAAATTTTCAATGAACTAGAAATGTTGCGCCCTAAGATGAACAATTTCCAACTGAATACTATTTCCAATCTTGGATGTAGTGATATCTCCGTCATTGAATTGGCATTGGTCTTCCTTCTTTATTAGTTCATTTTCTCCATGAATAGAATGTATATAAAAGCCAATAATTTCCCACGAGAACCAAGTGTATTGCATGCAACAAGTAGTTGCATAAACATCAACCCGACCTCTCATAATATCCTTGGACTATCCAATCTCATGATATTCCATCAATTGTCTTGTAAATTCCAAATTTTTGTTTAGAGGTTCTTAGTGATTGAGTGTAGGACAGGTTTTCCTTATTCAAACTCCCACATAATGAAATACATCACTACTACCCTCTCTCACGAACAAACCAATTTTGTTGCAATTGAAGGTGTACCTTAATCCATGCAAAATTCTATTTGATGGCTACTTTCCCCCCATGCTTTAAACGACCTGCACTCATTTCAATTTGTTGAGGTTACCCCTAGATATACGCACCCACCTTGGGGATAGTTGTCTTTGTTTCTAATTTATTTGCACATGGTTTGATAGTTCTGTGCAAATTTTAAGCTAATCCTTATCCACCATTTTTTATTTGTAGTTCAACCCCTCATTGACGAGTACCTTTTCAAGAATATTTCCTTTTTTAGGTATATGGGAAAGAATGAGGGTTGGAATTGTTGCTAAAATATTTTTTGATTCTAATTAAGCCAACCATTATTCTTCAACTATTAAAGTGCTTGGCAGGAATAGAATCAATTTTCAAATTTTTAATCATAAATATAATTTTTTTGGAGACTCCTTCAATTATCAATTTATGAAACTTAAACGATTGGAAATTATTAGACATTGCTCAAAAATATGAGAGTTATGCCATGTTATTGGTTTCTTTTCTGAGTTATATTTCATAAATATGGATGATTTGGCTATGCTCATTTGTAAACACCCTTCCAAATGAATCCAGACTATGATTCCAAGATAGAGGTCCCATCAAATTTCAACTTTATAAAACCTTAAGGAAGTGGTTGACATTGATCAAAGCTCAAGGGCGCAAGCTTGGGACAAGAAAGTTGGATTGCGAGGGATCAATTGAGCCCTAATAGCATGATAATTCCTTATTATTTAAAGTTTCATTCCCAATGTTGACTTGTGTATGGAATTGTGAGGATTTTTTCTCACACCTTTCCCATAATGGAAATCCTTAAAGATTATTTTGTTCCTTGCCTTCCATACTTCCCAAATGATAAAACCTAGGAAAAGCTTCCATACTTTGTTTGTTGTGGTGCTTGAGAAAGGCCCAGAGTTCTAATCCTCTAGATTTGAATGTATATTGTTCTTATTTCAGTTAGAATGTTTGAATACTATAGCTAAGAAGTCCCATATCTCTTGTTGTTATGATAATCCTCATCTCACAAAGTTTGGAAAAAATATAACCCGAGATAAGCGAAGATATAATATTGGGAAGTGTGAGTGGACCGGTAGATATGAGGGAAATATACAACGCCCTGCCCTTATAGAGAAAAAATGGAAAAAGGGGTTAATGGTGCATTATAGCTAAGCAGAGAAGCCACGGGCCATACAATGGAACAACCCGAAAGATGTCACCACGTGCAGGGATTCCGGGGGTACCAGGGAATGTATGAGGGGAATGGAGATATACCCCATGGAAGCTTATGACGTCATTGGTTGGTGGGGCAGGTTTCGGCCATTTCATGGGGTGGTAGTGCAGCATGAAGAGACTTCACAGGTCCCCGCCAGAACTCTGCGGTGGATCCCTCGAAAATAACAGAAGGTCTCCAACCTGTTCTCGCTTTCATCTCAGGGTTGCTAAGTCTTAGAGAGGTCGAGAGGGTGTTAAAAGAATGCATAGCCCTCCTTTGGCTCATGTCCCAGCCAGGTGTCATTTTGGATATCCCCAATTTATTAGCCTTGACCATTAAAACCTAGTTTCAAGAACTACCCTCCACGGGGGCTTTCAGTTTCTGTTCCTTGGTGTTTTACCTTTTTCTGTTTGAGCACGCTGACAAGTTCGAAGCTTTGGGCCTTGAAAAACTCTCAAGAATGAACATCCAGCCGAGAACCATCTTTTAGTGGAACTTCTCAATACGTCAGTAGCCTAATGGAAGGGGTTACCCAAGGTTTTTGAATGAGTTTATGACCATTGCCTACACCATACTTCACGACAGCCCCCCGCCCAAGATTTTTCCCGAGCAGAAAGACTGGCTGCAGTTTAGCGATGAGGAAATCATAAGGGATTGGTATTTTTTTGATGACTACACCGAGATTAGAGTCTATGGTGCAGATGTACCCCATTATCGCCTGTCGTTGTTCCCTGCTATGCAGGTTTTCTCCCTTGAATACATTCGCCAAACCATGAAAGCGGACCAGTTCCATTTCGTTCCCACTAAGAAGGGCTATATCCTCAAGCTCCCTACCACCATCAACCCTTTTACCATAAAATTAATACATGCCCTCTCCACAGTGGAGACGCTGCTTCAAGGAATGGATTTAGTGCTGGGAAAAGTCTGGCCTTATGACCCAAAAGGAATTCTCTCTAATAGGAAAAGGAAGATTAGGTCCACTGCATATGTGCATGAGACTAGGCCCTTCAATGAATGAAGAGCTAACCTTGACACATGGCCCTTGGCTTTGTAGATGGAGGCTGAATCTTTGGCTGCAGAAGGAAGGGGTGACACTGCTTCAACAGGTATAGGGAGGAAAGGGCAGACTAATGAGGCTGATTTTTCAGAGGAGCCATAAGGTTAAGATACAGGGGAGGGGTCTCAACCCTCCAAAAAGCATAGAAGTCATGATGTGGAGATTTTCTGGGATGAGCCACCTCAAGAAGAGTTAATCAGATACAGGGAGCCCAATAAGAGAAAGGTCGGTTTCAGAGTTAATTATGATGGCGCTCCCTCTTCAGAACCATCTGGGATATCATAGGCCATTTCGGTAAACAGAGCTTAAGTAAGGGAAGAAATTAGAAATAGAAACCGGACAGTAAGGGATAAATTGCGAGCGGAATTGGTCGGGTTCGTGGATAAGTATCATACCCGGCTCACCTTAGAGCTGGATATGGATAAGGAGAAGTTGATAATATCTATCATGGAGGCAGTGCTAGACCCTACTGCTGATGAAGTCAGGTAAAAATCTCTAGAGGTTGTTGTGAATCTATCAAAGGTCCCCTTAACCAACAAACTTGGCCTTCATCAATGCATCGGGGACCTGTTAAGGGACGAGGTTGTAAAGCTCGCGCTCGCATTGGGGAAGCTTGAAGACAAATACAAGGAGGTACTAGAGAATCAGAAAAAGGAAAGGGCAAGGGCTGAGGGGATAAAAAATAACCTACACCATCTCAGAAGGATAATGAGTGAAAAGGGGAGTGATAAAGAAGGAATCCAGAAGAAAATCATCCTGGACTTAGAGGTTGAAAACTCAGAGTCAAAGAGGAGACCCAACATTCCCCGTGGGGAATACATACAACCCGAGGAACTAGCCCAAGCGAAAAGAGATAAATCGGCCCTCACTGATACCATTGCTCGGGAAAGGGATGAGAATGCTAAAACTGTTGCAGATTTGGTTTCCCTCATATAGAGATTGACCAAATTGCAAGCCATGTGGGATACCCATCTCTGCGTGACTCCAAATTCCGATACAAAAGGTGCTACTTCGACACAGTTAACCAAGGCCTTTTCAGACCTATAGGTCTAAAAAAAGAAAGCCCATACAGCGCAGCAGAGAATTTAGGAGTTGGTGGCTAGGTTGGAACAAAATGATAAAGTAATAGCGGCCTTGCAAGAAGAGGTGAATGGAGAGAAGAGGGAAAAGCTGCAGCAGAAAAAAGTTATCAAAGATCTAAACAATCAGATGAAAGGAAACACAATCCTCCCGAAAGCTAGGCACCTCATCTGGACTGACATCAGGTCAGAGGTAAGGAAGCGTTGGGATTTTATTATGTTAATGAATGAGAAGAAAACTGTTGTCCGATTGTTCAAAGGGAAGTTGCAGGAAGGACAAGCGGAAGTCGAAGCAAGAGTGGTCATGGCCAAGAAGTATATCACCTACCTAAACAGATTGGGCTCTGAAGATTTGGCTATCCAAGGGATTGAAGACCGTTTCAGGGGAGTGATGGAAATCAAAAGGGTAATTGAGAAAGAGACCGCGCGTGTAAATGCGTTGAGTGGTTTGGAGCAGGTCGCCAAGGGAGTGGGGAAGTTTGAGCAATAGTGGGATGAGCTGGTGAAAGCAGGCCTCCCATCATGCTGGGATCCTACCACTGTAGCGTCTTCAAGTCTAACTGATTACGAAGAGAAGCTGGTAGTAGTTATGAATCAGACAAATATTCCCTATGAGAAAGCTACTCGCCTGAAAGTTGAGACTATAATTGCTTCCCTAGGAAAGGAGATTTCCCTTCTCTGTCAGATCAGACAGCGCTTGGTCGTGCATGTGGAATACTCAAAATTGACTGATATACAGGCCTTAGTGGATATTTTTTCCACTCTAACCTCGCCAGGGGTAACCATATGGCAGAAATGCAATGAGTTTGTAAATGTACCAGTCATCACAACGTCCCTCCAGTCCCCGCCTCCTTAGAAGCATAAAGCTGGTTTGTCTGCATCATCAATGCTTCCAACTTAGCTGGCAGCTGCTATGCCCCGTTCCTCTAAAAAATGATGATCATGATCTGGCCCTAGTGGCCTTTTTACTTGTTATTTTTACTTTTTTAATATCGGGTGAAATCGTCATTTCACCCTATGCATTTTTATTTTCTGTTTAAGTTATTTTATTTTCGATTGGTGCTTATGTTAAGGCCACTACAGAGATGATGAGAGGTGTTTTTCCTCATCATCATTTTTTATTATGATAGAGACAAGCAACAGAAAAGATATTTCTATGAACAAACGATGGTCCAAAATATCTTCTGCTAAAGGTAAACAGGGGATTATAAAAGAAACAATCTGAGCTTATAGAAGGGTTCCAGATTTTCCAGAACAGAGACTATTAATTGTAAATCCCCCTTTTTTGTAAAGTTTTGAGGACTTCTTGTGGTTTACGTCGAAGAATCCCATTGGGAGATCATTTGAAATTATTTTGTTGTGATATGGATTCTTGGTGAGATCAGTCACAGTTTGTATTCTCTTCGTTATATTCTAATACAAACATTTTGGCACTTCATCACTCTTTTTATATTATAAGCTGCCGGAATGTGAATGCTTGATTAACTGGAAATGAATTTATCTGTCTCATATACTTATCTCTATTGGTCTATAGTGATTTAAATATGGCTCAAAGCTTTGCTATTGTGTTCACATGTTACATCTCATTTACTCGCCTTTATTCTGATATTAACTGGTGATAGATTCTTATATGATAATAAGCCTATTTGTAGTTAATACTCTCTCCGTTTTGCTGTCATTGCTACCACACTTTTATATTTTGATAACTGTGCACTGTGTTTCATGATATGGCCCTCCTCACAGCTTTTTTAAAATCCAGATTCATCTTCGATAATGTATTTATAAGACCCTTATCATTTTACTATCGGGTATTATTTCTGTTATATCTCTGTTCCCGAGGTCTCGATCCCACCTGATGAAGTTTTAAGAATCGTTTATAAACCAGAGGATTGATATCCCTGACCATGGAAAGGTTTCTGAATCCTTTGGACATTAAGATTACCTAGGCACTGGTCCTTCACAACTCAGGGCTGTCTCTAGGAGCTAAAACATCTTTTTGGCGTCGTTGCCGGGGAAAAATTTGAATATATTATCCCTGGGTACGAAAAAATCATATTCACCCTTCAAAATCAGGTGAGCATGAAGGTTTGAGAGTTGTATATCCCTCACCTTGGCGACTCCACAGTCTTTCAAAGTTTTAAATCTATTTGTAGACTTGGTTTATCAAAAGCCTCACTGAAGGTCAGATACTTCTCAGTTGAGAACACCCTCTGTATCTGATCCAAAAAAAAATTTATTTAAGAGAATCTGGAAGGAAAAGCAACCTGCACATACAGACATACCTAGATTCTCCCTAGAAGACTCTCCGTCTTCCTCCCAACAAGCTCAGGTTCAAGGTCCTGGATCTACTGCTAGAATGCTTAAATACCCACCAAATAACCTTATCCTTGAACAGTTGGAGGTAAAAGACGAGGCAGAGTCTTTAGATACATCCAAATTTGTCTTACATCCTACCCCAAAAGCTGAAGAAATAAAGCAAGTAACTACCCCTCAAATCCTACTTGGCAAAGCAAATTTACAGACCACAGTTCAACATATTCCCAGTGTCACTCAGCAAAACCTGCCTCTAGTTCCACCACCTCTCATGGTTGTTCCTAGTTTCTTGTTAAATAAATATGCCCCTCTAGCATTACCGCAGATTCTGACTGACATGCCCCAAGACTACATGAAGCACTCGCCCTGGTTTACTAGGTGTTGGGAAACCAGCTCCAAAAATAGAAGAAAATAGATATCAACGCCTTAGAAATAAGCCACTTCGAGGGGGAAAACTCCAATACATTACATGAATGAAAAATTCTTGGATGATACAAATTACAAAACCTCTTTTCTATATATAGAATTCCATGGGGCCACAATGTAATCCTAGCCGACCTAACAATAATAATTTAAGGGCACAATAATAACAATATGGGGGTTACAAGGGTACAATAATAACAATAAGGGGGTTACAATAACAACAATAAGGGACTGTAATAGTAATATAGGGACCTAACACCGGGGAAGACATCAGTACTGCACAGAAGCATTTGGAATATTTATGTGCCTTTGCAAAGAATTTCAATGTAGAACAGTTGGATGTAGTTCTGAGGTTATTCATCCAATATTTGGATGGAGAAGCAAGGAAGTGGTTCAAAACTCTTGGGGACAACTCCATCACTAACTGGGAAGAGATGGAAAATGCTTTCACCCGGAAGTGGGGAGAGAAAAGAGACCATGGTTATTGTCTCATAGAATTCAATACATCCAAGAAAAGACACAGCGAGGACCTAACAGAGTTTATAAAGAGATTTAATAAGTTGTACACCAACCTACCAGCTGATATAAAGCCACTTCAAGCCGCTGCTAAGGTAGTTTTCGTGGGAGCTTTTGAATCTGAATTCGGGTTCACTCTAAGGGAGAGAAAATATGCTTCTCTCGACCAAGCTCAGACAAATGCTTTAGAAGTAGAGGCTAACTTCACTTCTACAGGAAATTCGAAAGGTAGATTGGACCATGATTTCAGGCGAAAGGGTAAAGAAGAAGCCTCTTCTTCGAGTCAAGAAAGGGAAGTCTCATATTATAAAATCGAGGAGATGAATAAAATTATTAAAAATATTTCTAGCAAGCTGGTGAAATTGGAACTTGAAGCGAAGAATGCCTCCTCTCGGCCGGCTCAGCCTACTTTTAACAGAGGGTATAATCAACAGAATAGGAAACCGCCTCTTCAGATCCTACAAAGGGACAGAAAAGAGCAACAAGATCACATACAACCCCCCTTATCTGGAAGGGAAAATGGAGGGCCCTGCTGAGGATGCTCCAGAAGGGTAAGATGATCAGTGCTTCGTTTATTCGGAAGGAGAAGAGGTAGAAATTTCTCTACGACAAGAAGAAAAAGAGGGAGGGAAGGTAAAATCCACTGAAGAACCTAACATAGATGATTACTGCAGGCAGTTTGTTGATTTTATGCAAACCCAATTCCACAAGAAGTACGACCTTCGGTCTTCCAGGAAGTGGACACGTACTCAAGATCAAGAGGAAGAGTCACCTTCCAAGGAATCAACCCTCCCAAAGGCTGATAACAAAGGTAAGGAACTCGTCGAAGAACCTTCCAGACAGAAGGGTGCTCCTGCATCATTGTCCAAATCTATACCCGACCCTCTTACTCATGCTAAAGGTATGTCTACTATCGAAAAGCATCCTATATTCATCAAGGAAATAAAAGAGACCTTTGTAGAAAAAGGGTCCACTGTGTTCAATCTCCAAAAAGAGCTAGAGAAAGTCAAAGTCCCTGTTCCTTTGGTTGAACTCCTAAAAAAACCCTCCTATAAAGCTCAAGTCTCCCAGTTCATGCTCCCTCATAGAGTAACTTCACCCCCATATTCCCTTAACCTTCAAGAAGAAAGGCCCATGGTAGTTTTTGGCCCCCATGTAGAAGAATTAGACTCTGCAACCCCACCCTTTTATGTCTCTTTAGTCATTAATGATTTGTTGTTGTATAATTGTATGTTAGACTCAGGAGCTTCACATAATCTGTTACCGCTTTCAGTCATGGAACAGTTAGGTCTACAGATCACCCGACCCTACAAAGACCTCTATTTGTTTGACTCCAAACGGGTAAAATGTCTCGGGATGATTAAAGATCTAGTGGTAAATTTGGCTCAGATCCCGGCCAAGAGTGTCATCATGGACATAGTAGTTGCCAATATCCCAACCCGTTTTGGAATGCTTCTCTCCAGATCATGGGGTACTAAGATTGGAGGGTCGATCAAGCTGGATCTTACTTATGCAAGTATTCCAGTGTTTGGAGGACAAGAAAGAAGGCTGTATAGGGAATCAATATTTGTAAAAGTGGTGACCAAATCCGATGGCTCAGTAAAATCTCCAGTGTATAGCAAGGGAGGAGAGTTCTCTTCTCTAATGCTTGAGGAGGACCAAGAGTTTTTGCAAGAACCATCATTCAACTTATTAAAATCCCAACATTCCTCAAGTGATAATGAAAGGGGAATGTGGACCTTACACTTTGATGGAGCAAATTATAGAGAAGGAAATGGAGCAGGGGTCCCCCTAATATCCCCTAATGGACAATTAGTGCCTTTCTCATTCAAGTTGGAGTACGAGGCCACTAACAATGTGGCAGAGTATGAATCTTTGCTTTTGGGCTTGAAAACTGCCAAGAGTATGAAAATTTAGAGCCTAAAAGTTTTTGGAGATTTGGAGTTGGTGGTGAGGCAGATAAAAAACCAGCGTCGAGCCAAACATCCTCAGCTGAGGGCATACAAAAATGAAGTGTGGGACCTAGTGGAAATTTTTTTCTTAGCATTCAACATACAGTTTATGCTGAGATATCATAACAGGATAACAGATTCACTAGCTGTGGCAGCAAGAAATTTCTGCCCACCTCAGAATCCACTTCTGAGATATGAAGTGGAGGTACGTTATCGTCCTTTTATCCCAGACAATGTCAAACATTGGCAGGTGTTTGAAGATGAAGAGAAAATGAAACGTTTCATGGATAATATTGGGGAATTATCTAACTTGGTTATTGATAGCAGAGAGGAAGAGTAAATTGAAGAAAAACCCCAAAATAAATGGAAAGAGACGGTGGCTGGTCACAAAGTGCTGCAGCTAAAAGGAAATGTGATTCCCAAAGGGTTAGTACCCTAGGAGAGGTTGTTTGATAAGAACGACATTCCCGTTAGCCCCAACAAACAAACAAAGGAAGCCTAGGTGGAAGATGTTAACATTGGGACGAAAGAAGAACCTAAGATAGTCAAATTATCTAAAGGAGTCCTGGAAGAACACAAAGAAAGGTATGTGTAGCATTTTCACTCCTATAAGGATGTTTTTGCTTGGTCTTACCAAGATCTTAAAACATTTGACATAAGGCATCATCCAACACCAGATCCACGAGGTGATTTGGCCAATGCCGCATACGCGATGAAAGCTACGCAGATTAAACCGCTTCACGCTCCCCACTGTAGAGAAGGAAATCAGCTGGCAGCAGAGCCAGATTCATTGCCACCTCGTGACATTCGGGAGAATGGGTAGGCTAACACAGTGCCGGTCAAAAGAAAATTAGAGAAATAAAGGTTGTGTGCTCAGGCTTTCGGAACTTGAACGGGGGCTTCCCTGCATCGATACCCTCCCCTTCCCAAAATGGACCACATCTTGCACCGTGGTTGGGTCTTCTCGAATGTCCATGAATGGATGGATTCTCGGGATACTGACTGGGTGTGCAGTCCTTCCGGAGAGATCGAGGAAGAAGATGGCGTTCACCACACCATGGCGTACCTTCATGCACCCATATGCCTTTTGGTGCGATCATGACGTCAGGGCCACCTATTCGAGGAGAAACGAGTAAATCACTTTCATGGGAGGGCAAGACAAGTTTGTAGTGTGGTATATTTTGGGCCCGATGTCATAGTCTTTTTCAAAAGGATGATGTCGAACATGTGGAACATGTTACGCCGAGACTTTCTCAAAAAGTATGCGGGTATGATGTTTCGTCCTTAAATCCTCGGAAATCCACGTTTGCTTTAGAAGAAGAGGAGAAATGCCGCGGCATAACGTTACCAAAAGACGAGGAGTAAAGATTGACCCAAAAAGAGTGGAAGTGATCAATGGTATATCGTACCTCATAATGAGAAATAAGTTCGGGTTTTCCTCGGGCGCATAAACTTTTTTGAGAAGGTTCATCTCGAACTGCGCGAGAAATAGTTCGATATATCACCGAAATGCTTAAGAAAGAAAATGAGGTGAAGTGGACAGAATGAGTTGAGAGAAGCATTTAATAGGATTAAGAGGTGCTTTTGCAGAAGCTCCCGGTATTAGCGAGGACCAGAGTCTACGGTAAACCATTCTTGATCTTTCTCATTTGCCTCACGGAATCACTGTTCCATGAAGTACTTTTACAGAAAAACGAGGAAGGATATGAACAACGCATCGCCTTTTTAGTTAGGTACTTCGAGATGCCTAGCTAAAATACAATATTCTAGAGAAGCATGTCATGCACTTTGGTGATGCCTTTGAGAAAGGTACGGATGTACGATCCTACGGTTAGCCATCTCTTTAGCTTTCCGTACCTACGGCCACGAGTAAAGATATTTTTGATTCAAAGGAGGATTAGTGATGAGGAAAAAAGGGGAAAATGGATTGCTAAAATCTAAAGGAAATGAATTAGACATCCATCCCACAAATATCATCCAAGGGACGAGGGTCTAAGCCAAGATTTTGTCCTGAGTCCAGCTGTCGAGGCCCTAGGAATGTAAGCCTATCCATGGGAGTGGAATTGTACTGGAGACACGGAGGAATAGCAGATAAGCAGCGACCGTGCGAGAAGACCCATATGAAGTCTCACGAGTCGAGTGTTTGGTACAAAGATATTGCTGTGGCATATCTTTTAACTCCTAAGAGTGTCCTACGAACTTCGATAAGGCTAAATATCATGTGTTGAGGTTGGAAGTCACGAGAAGTATATCATTGCAAATGGCGAGGTATCATTGGAAGGACCCTTCGGGGAGATCTTGCTCCTGTGCACGACGGAAACGGAAGTGGAGGAAATTATCGGTGAATTCCATGAAGGCATTTGTGGATGGCATTATAGGCACGAGGTCTACATCCCATAAAGATGTGAAGGCGAGGCTTCTCTTCAGCCTTCGTGGTGTTTGGGGATGTGCATGCTCGAGTCAAGGCATCGGCGAAAAATGTCATAGGTTCATGAAAAAGCAGAATGTTCACTCCTACCTATGATTCTAGTACACATAGAAGAACCTTTTCAGCAATGGGGGGTAGATTTCATCGGGGAAATTCATCCACAATCCGGTGACCAACATAAGTGGATATTAACGCACTCTGACTACTTCACCAAGTGGGTAGAAGTAATACCGACAGAAACACAACTAATGTAGTGGTGATCAAGTTACTAGAAGAAAATATTATATCTGAAATGGTTGGCCGACTAAGATTGTAACGAGATAATGCACGGAGCTTTCAAGTCTGTAAAATTCACCAACTTTTGTTAGCAATACCATATCACCCAGGGCATTCCACAACCTGTTATCCTCGGGAAATGGATTGGCTGAAAGTGTTCAAATAAGACATATGGTAAGGGCATTAAAGAAAACTATAAATGAAAATCGGAAAAAACTGGGATTTCCATATTAAAATTCACAACGTAGCTGAATAGGATCACAAATAAACAATCGAAGACAAGTCTCAGTATGAACTAGTCTATGGTAGAGCGGTAGTTTTTTCCAATACTGACTTGCCTTGCACAGTGGCCGGGTTCATGGGGACGGTCGGGAAGAACCCAATGATCTTGCAGGAAGAATAAATCAATTGGTCGAGTTGGAAGAGACTAGCGAGTCAAGTAAATGGTAGTTTGGCGAGTATCAAGAGAAAATGAAAAATTCTGTTTGAACAACATGCCAAAGACAAAGAAATGATGACGGTGATTTAGTACTAGGTGGGACATCAAGAGAGCCGATAAAGGTAAACATGGAAATTTTGACCCCTCTGTGGTTTGGACCTTTCAAAATGATGCTTTGAGGATTAAAGGTAATAATACCTTCATGCTGGAGAATTTGGAAGGTGATGTGATCGATATGCACGTGAATGGGCAGTTCTGACCCTATTTCCAAAGCTGATCGGGTCACGGGAGACCTTTATGATTATAGTGTGTATATGAGTTGTCATTTCTACTTTCATAGCTGATGTTCATTCCACCATGATAATGCTTGAAAAATTTTTAAGGGACTTGAGTTTTCAAAGAATGAATTACAATTGGGTAGCTGAAGTTCTCGACACTTCCAAGGATGAATGTGTCGTCTAGGTGGAGCGAATGTTGTTATGATAACCCTCATCCTACAAAGGTTTGGCAAAAGATAACTCGAGATAAGCGAAGATATAGTATTGGGAAGTGTGAGCGGACCAATAGATATGAGAAATATGCAACGCCCTCCCCTCATAGAGAAAACGTGGAAAAGGAGTAAATAGTGCATTATAGCTACGAAACACGAAATCAGGGCCATACAATGGGACAACCGAGTAATGCTACTACATGTGGATGGATTTCGGGGGCACCAAGGAATGCATAAGGGAGCGAGCTTTGACCCACGGAAACCCATGACGCACTGGTTGGTTGGGTCGAGGTTTCGGCGATTTCCGTGGGGGTAGTGGTGCGACGGGAAGAGACTTCACAAGTCCCCACAGACTCGCGGTGGACCCCCTCGAGACTAACAGGTGGTGCACGCAAAAAGAAAAGGTAAGGTAAATCGGGAAAGCTGAGTACACAACCGATACCGGTATTAAGCCCGACTTGTGGCTCACACCTACAGGCTCGCTAATAGCCAACAACCAAATGCCACGTGCATCGGTGTCGATGTCCTTATGATGTCGGCCCTCAGGGTTGTTACCAGAGCCTCGTTTTTCGTAAATTTATGGCTTGTTTAACCCTACTCGATTCCCATTTGTGGTGAAATTGCTTGTTTTTACAAACTTGCCTAGTAGTTAAGCTCGGATTACGACACTGGTCGCTTTCAACCCCTGCGTCGCTCTCCCTCTTGGGTTCTGCACCTTTGGTCACAAGTATTTAACCATTCTGTTCCCTTACGGTTTTCCTTCTACTTTACTCATTCAAAATGGTCTTAGAGAGAGTTAGTCTAGAAAGTCCGAGACACGAAACCTCAAGCCGTGAATTTAGGGCCATCCCTGGGACACGAACCTCATTAACACACGGGCTGGTATTTGCGCCCTCTGGTGCCCTTTCGATGTCTCTCCCGTGTGAGGCAGAGCCTATTAGAAAGCCATGTAAAAGGCCAAGGCGGGTTCGAGTTGTTCGGTCCCAGCCTATATTACCAAGTTGTTCACGCCCACCTTTCATTCATAGAGGTTCATATGTTGGCTCGAGAGATGCCTATCATGAGAAAGCGGGGATGTATTTCTTTCAGCTCGAAACAGGTTTTTGGTATAACCTCTGAGCTCATTAAAGATTCCTCCATTTCCCACAACCAAGATTATGTCAAGTTCATGAGTTGTCCTTGTCTCATCAGTTTTCCAAATTACCACAGAAACCACGAGTGAATTCCTCTCTTCCATCTTAGACTCATTGCCTCACGTCCATCTTTGTCTTCGCACTGGTGCCCTTGACCGCATTCAAAAAATGTCTCCCGGCCTCGTTCTCACTTTCATCTTAGGGTTGCTAGGTCTCAGAGAGGTCGAGTGGGTGTTGAAAGAGTGCATAGCCCTCCTTTGGCTCATGTCCCGGAATGGGTGTCGTTTTGGATATCCCCAATTTCTTGGCTTCGGCCATTCGGACGAGTTTCAAGAACTACCCTCTCTGAGGCTTTCCATTTCTACGTTCCCTTTGGTGTTTTACCTATTTCTGTTTGAGCATGCTCGACAAGTTTGAAGCTTTGGGCTTTTGGAAAAAATCTCAAGAATGAACAACCAACCACGAACCATCTTTGAGTGGAATATATCAATAATGTCAACGATTTAATGGGAGGTGTTACTCAGAGTTTTTGAATGAGTTCATGACCATTGCCTATACCATACTTCGAGAAAAGCACGCGGGATTTTTCCGAGTAGAAAGAGACTAGCTGCGAGTTTGGCGATGAGGAAAGCACAGGGGATTGGTATTTGTTTGTCGACTACAATGAGATCGAAGTCTATGGTGCGGATGTATCCCCCTACCGCCTGCTATTGTTCCCTTTGTTATGCGGGTTTTCCCTTGAATACATTCACCAAACCATGAAACCAAACTGGTTTCCACTTCGTTCCCAGCTAAGAAGGGCTATATCCTCAAGCTCCCTACCACCATCGGCCCTTTTACCATAAACTCAGAACACACCCTTTCTACATTGAAATGGCACCTGCATAGGGATGGATTTAGTGCTGGAAAAAGTTTGGACCTATGACCCAAAGGAATTCTCTCTAATAGGAAAAAGGAAGATTAGGTCCCATGCATATGTGTATGAGACTAAGCCCTTCATTGAATGGAGAGCTAACCTTGACACATGGCCCTTGGCTTCGTAGATGGAGGTCGAATCTTTAGGCTGCGAAGGAAAGGGGTGTGCTTGCTTCATGGTACGAGAAAGGGTGAGGCGGTGGTGACTTTTGAGAGGAGTCAAAATGTTTGGACACAGAGGGAGGGGTCCCATCTCTCTAAGCATAGAAGTGATGAGGTCGAAATCATCGCAGGATGAGCCACCTCAAGGAGTTAATCGGATACGGGAGCTGATAAGAGCAAGGTTGAGTTTAGAGTTAATTATGATGGTGCTTCCTCTTTCGGAACCCTGCGGGATATCACGAGTTTGTCTTGGTAAACGAGCCGAAAGTAAGGAAGAAATTAGAAACGGAAGTAGAAAGTAAGGGAGAAAATCCGAGAGAGCTTTTGCGAGGTTCGTAGATAATATCATACCCGAGTCCACCTCGAGTTGTATATGGATAAAGAAATAGTTGATAATAGTTATCACATAGGCGGTGCTAGACCCTCTGCTTTGATGAATTCGGCTACAAAGCTCACCGAGGTTGCTGGTGAATCTATCAAAGGTCCTTAACGACAAACTTGGCCTTCATCGGTGCATTAGGGACATGATAAGGGATGAAGTTGCTAAGCTTGTGCTCACACAAAGGAAGCTAGAAGACAACTACAAAGAGGTCTTGGAGAAATGAGAAAAAAAGAAATGACAAGTGTTGGCAATACTGTTTGCACCAACTCCAAAGGATAATGAGTGAAAAAGGAAGTGATAAGGAAGGAATCGAAGAAAATTATCCTAGATTTAGAGGTCTAAAACTCGAGTTAAGGAGGAGACTCAACATTCCCCATGGGGAATATATAAAACTTGAGGAATTAGCCCGGGATGGGAAAGAGAAAAATTGGCCCTCTAGATACCATTGCTCGGGAAAGGATGAGAACGCTAAAACGGTCGTGAAATGCTGCCCTCGAACTAGAGAGATTGGTCGAATTGCAATCCAAATGGGATACTCACGTTTTGCATGTCTCCAACTTTCTGATATAATGGGTGCTACTCCAACACGGTTAACCAAGGCTAGTCAAACCTAGGGTCTCAAAAAATCAGCCCATACGGCATAACGAGAGAGTTCGGGGAGTTGGTGGCTAGGCCGGAACAAAACGATAAAGTAATAGCGGCCACGGAAGAAGAGGTGGATGGAGCAAAGAGAGAGTTGCACGGGATAAAGTCATTAAAGATCTAAACAATCGGATGAAGACGCAACCCTCCTGGAAGCGGAGTGCCTCATCTGGACCAACATCATATCGGAGGTAAGGAAGCGTTGGAATTATATTATGTTAATGAATGAGAAGAAAAGCTGTTATCCGATTGTTCAAAGGGGAGTTGCAAGAAGGACAAGGTGAAGTCGAGGCAAAAGGGTGTTCATGGCCAAAAAGTATATCACTTACCTGCGTAGATTAGGCTCACGAAGAGTTGGTTGTCACTAGGGATTGAAAGACTATTTCCAAGAGTGATGGAAATCGAAAAGGGTAATCGAGAAAGAGGCCGAGTGCGGGTAAATGCATTGAGTGGTTTGGAGCGTGGTCGCCAAGGGAGTGGGGAGGTTTGAGCAAGAGTGGGATGAGCCGGTGAAAGCATGACCTCCCATCATCGTTTGGGATCTTACGGCCTCGCGTCAGGACCCTGCTTGATTACAAAGAGAAGGGCGACGGCGGTTATGAATTAGACAAATCTCCCTAACTGAAAACCACTGCTCTGAAAGGATTTGAGACTATAATTGCTACTAGGAAACGAGATTTGCCCTTCTCTTTCGGATGAGAGCAAAATTCGCTTGGCACGCACACATGGATGCTGGAAATTGCAGGCTGACATAAATGCCTGAGTGGAGATATTTGCTACCTATGCGACGGCGCTACCATATGGCAGAAAATGCGGTGCAAGTATGTACGTGTGCCGGTCATCACCGCAGTCTCTCCTGTCACCTCCTCGGAAGCTTGCAAAGGCTTTGGCTCATCGTAGTCGTCGGTGCATTTCGCCAACTCGTGGCGGCCTACACTGGTTCCTCTAAAGTGATGATGATGATGCGGCCCTCAGTGGCCCTACACTTTGTTATTTTTACTTTGTATAATACAGTTGTATCGTCATTTCACCCTATACCGTTTATACCATTTAATTTTTCTAGATGGCGCCTAAAACTGTCATGGCCACTTTTCGCGTTGATGAGTAGGTGTTTTTCCTAATCTATCGGTTTGCAATTACTGATATGGACAAGCTTAACGGAAAAAGTTATTTACGTGAACAAATGTTTGGTCGAAAATATCTTGCATAAGGCTAAGCGAGAGGATTATAAAAGCAATGACTGAGTTTATAGAAAGGTTTCCATATTTTTCTAGAACGAGAGGTGTTAATTCGTAAATCTGTAAATTTTTGGCGTCTTGGTGTGTTTACAGGCATTGAGAAATCCCGTTGGAAGATCATGCATTATTTTGTTGTGAGATGGATTCCTGGTTTGAGATCGAGTCATAGTTTGTTTATTCCATGTTATATTGCTAATACAAATGTTTTGGCACTTCATCACTCTTTTTTATATTATAAGCTATCGGAAAGTGCGAGCTCTTGGTCCTGTGAAATGAGTTATTTCTGTGCAGAAAATAAGCCTATTACGTAATTAATCCTTTCCTCCATTTGCTGCCATTTTTACCACGCTTTCATATTTTGATAGCTACGTGCGCTACGTTTCCATGAGTCTGAGTCACTCTCGCGGCTTTTAAAAATCCGGATTCATAACTTCAATAATGTACTCATAAGACCCTATATCTATCTGGGTAATTACTCATCTGGTATATCTCTGTTCTCGAGGTCTCGGTCTCTTATGAAGTTGCCATCATGGTTTATAAACAAGAGGATTTGTACCCTTGACCTTGGAAAAAGTTTTTTGAGTCTGTGTGACATTAAGATGACCTAGGCATTGAGTCCTTCACAACTGAGAATTTCGTCTTTCAGGAGCTACAACGAGAGATAGGAAGAATCTAACTCAAGACAGAAGAGCATAATCAATTTTGTCACGGTTTCACCTAATACGGCTCTTCAAAAAGTGGAGGAGCTGTAGGTTAAACCAACCAAAATAGCAATTTACGTTTCAAAAATCGCGTGGTCCAAATTTCTCTGTGAGCTTCTATCTATGGCCTTTAAATAGGCGATTTGTTGGAAAGATGTCCATCCCGTGAGAGGCAGTTAACAATGGAGCGCGAGATTCTATGTAACCAGTTTGGGGTAACCACCGCATGAAAAGTCGGAAAGTGTGGCCATGAAAGCGTCTTTGATAAACGCCGATGGTTGCGGGTTTAACTATTGGTGTCAAAGCCCCTTGGATTTGCTAAAGGCTTGTTGGGAGGGGTTGGCGCGAGGGGCTAGACTCTAGCTCCCCAAACACAGAGAAATCAACACACTTTAAATAAAAGTCGACTTTACCATATCGTCAGAAACAACACGGCAGGAGAGTGGTAAAAAGGACTATGCGTACGCACTCGAGGGTCATGCGATCGGTCTGATCTACTCACACCAACCTAAACCAATTTCTTGGAGCCACGCTAGGTGGCCTCGCGACTGCCACTGGCGGCTCTTGATTGGATCAGAAAATCTGTGTGCCCAATAACAAGGTGTCACTTTTCCTTCAAAACTACTATACTAAAGAATATTTGGAATGATAGGAATATTCTAGGAATATTCCTTGGAATGTTTCTTTTGTGAGATATTCAAATGCAGGTCAAAACATTGTAGTTTCTCTTGCAGACTCTAAAAATCGATGATAACTTCTTCATACTGGTGTACTGTTTCGAACAACACGCTTTGCGGCACCGAAATCAGGAAGGCAAGATCTATCCCAGGTCACGTCAGGTTTGAAAGCTTACCTTACAAACACTGTAGAGTTTGAGCTATCACTTGAGGTCCTTGGTCAAAATACGATCACACCTCCCCATTAGGAATCTTTGGGACCCTAAAGAGCGGATTACCTGATTTGTCCGGTAGATGATGAGTACAGAACCCTCACTTTTTCATCCTCCACACCACCTTTTCCTTTATGCTTGTCAGTGCCTTTGAGCGCCTGACTCGAAAGGTGGCTATACACTCCTATCGTGAATGCTCTCTATGTCCTCCTCTGAGAGCTTTCGTGTTTTCCCTTGCTCCATCCCGAAAATTTCTGGCGAGAAATTTATAGAAGGTAGTTGAGACATCATGTCCTTGAGTCTTCAGTCCAAGGTGGCTCAAACAAACATAAGTTTCTCAACGAAATGCATACATGAATAAAAGTGCTACATGTACTGAATGAATGTCTCGTCTTTGGCG
Organism: Pinus albicaulis; assembly: GCA_034641835.2. Classification (NCBI taxonomy): domain Eukaryota; kingdom Viridiplantae; phylum Streptophyta; class Pinopsida; order Pinales; family Pinaceae; genus Pinus; species Pinus albicaulis. Next base: position 630,607,804 of record CM076569.1, read on the forward strand.
AGATTAAGAAGTCCAAACCCCTTCTTGCAAGCCAACCTCCTTGGTGACGCTAGCCTTTGCTAAAAATCTACTTCGCCGTCTGTGCATCCTCTTGCTTCCAAATGCTTGGGATGATTCAGTTAGATGTCGATGCCAGCATTGCATTGACATGTCATCTTTCTCTGGCAGTGTGTAGAAAAGTCCTTTCGCACCTTTTGAGCAAGCCTTTACTGCAACTACTTTCTGTACGCTTCATCCTCTTCCCATCATTTTGAAACTTCATGCGTCTGAGGAAGTACCACCATAGGAACAACAACTCTTTCTTCCATTTTTGCATGTAGATTTTCCATGCTTAGCCAAAAACTATAATCAACCATGACTATGGGGAGATTTCTACCTCAAATGCTGCTTTGCATGTCCTTCAAACACCTTGACACGCAACATAGGCCTCTAAACTATGGCAATCCAACTTGAAAGCAAAACTTGACATGTTTGTGGTTTAGAAACTTGGATCAATAGTTCTTCTTGAGGTGTCTCAAATGCACTTCGTGCTGTGTAGAGTTCTACAAAGATTGAACCTTAGCCTAGACCAGAACTTCTTAGGCCTTTCCTCAGCAAAATAGGATCAATCATGCCTTATGCATGTTTTTCCTAGACCCTTGCCTTCATAGCCCATTTTTACCATCAACTTGGCCCCTATACCTCTCATGTGCCTTCAGTAATGAACCTACATCTTTACGAAGGAAAGTGAAGACAATTTTTGAGGGTTTTACCTACCTGCTTCAAGCATGTTCTTGGTTAAGGCCTCTTGGGCTTGATGGAGCTACATTTCCATCTCATGAATTCTCTAAAGAATTTCTTCTTTCTCTTAATTCATAGCAAACAATTACTCATGAAGTCTAGTGCTTTCCTTTCTATCTTCTGACGAGAATTTGTACCCTATCCTTTAGGGATGTAGAAGTCTCGCTTCATGTCTTCATCGAAGAATCTTGTGAAGGAGGAGGATTTGTGAAACCTCACTTGAAGAATTTGTCATCATTATGTAAATGCACTCAAATAACTTCAAAAAAAATTCACAGCTTTTCAAAAACAATTGACCAGAGCTTGACTAAACCATGGTTGTAGAGTTAAGCTCTTCTTAAAGAAAGCTGACCTTTCACAAACAATCCTCTTGTGCTTAAAGGTTTCCTTGAGGTCCTTTAGTGCAGGAAAGATGCCTTCATCTCTTCTTGCCGGAATTAGCTAACAATAGCTTTCCCTTCACCTCTAGCACTTAAATCGATCAATTTGCAAATAGTTAAATTCTTTGCACCTTGTGTAAAGCACCTTTCTAGTCAAAGCGAAGCAAGCTAGCAACCCTGGTGCTCATCCAAAGCGAAGCTTAGCTAGTTCTCCAGATGCATCCTAATGCTGAAAAATCTGAGGTTGGATAACTCTGTGCTTTTTCGAGAACCTCCCACTCATTTAAACAAATTAAGAGTCTAGCTTTATTCTTGGCTATGTCTTAGAAAATGAATACTTGAAACATGTGTATGTTATTTTTACTATTTAAGTGCTTTAAGAACATTTGATTTTGCTGACATTAAGCATGTGAAACAACCATGAAAGTGTAGAAAATAAGCATCGACACATAAAAGAAAATTTAATATAGGAGTTCACACGAATCTCGTGGGCTACGTCTCCTTTAGCCATTGCCAATTGACTTGGCTCTTTGGGATTATGATGAAAAAATTATTTTAAAAGTAAATAATTAACTCCGATGGTTATTTTTGGTTGTACCATTGGGTTTAGAATATCATCATACTGGATTGGATGATCATCACTCTGAAGATGCTCTCAGTTTCCTTAGACTTGGCTTCATCTGTGTCAGTGCCCTTAAGAGCTGCTAGGAAGGCTTATCTTTGCCCTGAGAACTCCCTAGAAAGTCTTTTTCTATCCTTCGTACCTCACACTCTTGTCTACATCACGTATCTTCAGACCTCCAAAATATACTCGTCTTTTGGCTACCGATGAGCACTCGGCTCCCCGATCTAGGCCTCCATCCATTGTTGGCCACAGGCTCACAGAGCTTCCCAGTGGCTTCTCGACATTCAAAACGTCTCAAAATGACTCCAAAAAATCCCTTCAATGGAGTTAACGAATGTAAAAAATAATCGGGAATATACTATTCATCATGCGAAATTGGCCTCTGGACGCTTTCGGGTCTGCGCGTCCGACACCTAGTGGCACCCCTGTGGCTCTAGGTTCAGTGAAAAACTCTCTAAAGCATATCAGCCTTCAAAAAGTCCTTCAAAAGCTTCGAAAATCCCTCCATTAGATTGATAAGGCTCAAAATAGTTAGAAATCGACTGCTTTGATTTTGCTTAGAATGGATGCTTGGCTACACTTTGGATGAGGACTCATTCTCCTGTCTTGGCCCTTGGAGACTACTGCGAAAGGCTAAATAATGCTCAAAGTCCTCTACGATGTCTCTGAAAACCCTTACCAATGAGTGCGGAATGTACGAGATAGAGTTTGAAATTGACTATTCACTTGTAGACAGTGGCCTTGACTCCTTTGGGTCAGCCTCCAACACTAGTGGCACAGGTGGCCTGCAGGTTCCTTTGAGAAACTTCTACGAAGCATCTCGGCCTTCAAAAGCTTATGAAAATCCACCCATTTGATTCGGAGAAGGATCAAAATGTTTAGAATAGACTACTAGTTTTTCGAGAATGGATACATGCTGCTCTCGATAGGCCTCTCTCTCCTGTGGCCACTTTTGGTGTGCCCTTGTGGCCCTTGGAACTTCTCACGAGCTAAATCACAACTCATAAGTCATTTTATGGATCTAAAACCCTTGCAATGAATATGGAATGTCTGATATAGTCTAAAATTGACTATTCACACTCTCGGAAATGGACGAATATAGCTCAAGATAGAGCCTAATCAATTTTCAAATTTCACCCTAATCGCCTCACTTAAAAGTGGGAGGAACTATAGTTCAAACCAACCAAAATACGTAAATTTCCACCAAAAAAATAAGAACCAAAATATTAAGAAAAAGAAACCTACTTCAGAGATGTAGCACCTAAACATGAGGCAAACTGACATCCATCCAATGCATCCTTTTCCAATCTTGTCGAGTGTTCACTAACAACTCTTAACCCAAACAAGTTTGCGATGTGCAATGGAGAAGTGTTCCTATCATAATGTTCTACAGACTTCCAAAACAACCAATTTAAATGGACCCAGAAGCGAGTATTAGAGAAGCTAGTTTATCACGGATGTTGCTATGCAATTGGCTAATTCCATGTGAGCATGTCCCTTTGATCTGAATTCTGGTGAGGCACACAGCCTCTGGTGTACACCAAAAAGTTAAAAGAGATGTACGTACACTTTGTCTGAAAAGCATGTGCTCAATTAGAACTTCTCCATAGTCCACAGTACGTGATCGTGAGATCAAGGACCTAAGTGATAGCTCAAATTTCAAAGTGTTCGAAAGTTTATTGAACCTCGAGCGCTAGGATAGATATTTTCTTCCTGTCGGATTTGCCATGAACGATTCGAAGAGCTGGAAAGACACCCTCTGAAGAAGGTGTGCATTTTTGAAAAAGTCGATGCATTGCAAATTTTGACATTTGACAAGGGTTGAGGGCGCGGGGGACGATGCACGGCGAGCAAAAGAATATTCCGGGAAATATTCCTAGAATATTTCTCAAAATATTCCCAGAATATTCATTCTAAGCCGATAGCATGGTGACGTAGTGGCGAGTATTATTGGACGGTGGTTTACGTTTTGTATGGGAGGGCGATGTAAAGGTGCCACATAGCCGGCCACGAGGCCGCCACGTGGCCCTTGAACTGCATTCAAAATTTTGGTTTGGCGTCCATCGGGTTCAGCCATCGCGACCTCCGGCAAAGTACACACACCACACCCGCATGGGTTATGAGAAGTTCTTGCCATAATGGGGTAAAGGGTTTAATTTCAGTGCTACACTGCAGTCGCATTTGTGGTTGGAGGGGGCCAGCCCTCCCCATATGGCCTTAGTCTAGGGCAAGCACCAAATACATAATGCGATGGCGATAAAAGCGCAATGGTTTTACCCAATCGATGTCCACATTGCAATGGTCACGATAGTCAATGTTTCCGTGTGGTTTATACTTACGTGACTACAAACTTGGAGTTAACACCTTATCTCACGATTAAAAGTCGAGTTTCGCTCCATAGTGAACTAGCGCGCGTTTGGGGGTTGACATGCTGTGCAAGCGCTCAGCCTGCGCTTTCCTTCCTCATTATAGTTAGGACATGGCAGACTTTTAGCCTGGTGCCATGCGGATTTTGCAATTTGTCTCTAGTTAAGCTGAAGTCCTCTACATTTAGTGGGGCTATTTTGAGGTGAAATTTGGACAAATGAGTGAGACTCTATTTTTCAACCATTACGAGAGCGTGAATGGTCAAATTTCGACTATCTTGAGCATGCTTGGAGCCATTGGAGAGGGTTTGAGGCATCGGCAGGAGAACTCACGTGAACGTGATTTTGCTTGCGAGGAAGCTCCAAGAGACCCTTTAGGGCCACGCAAGAGCGATGAGCGAATGGAAGGCCCTAGCCGGAGGTAGCTAGAGGCCCTTGCACTCGGGAAACCAATAGTAATTTTTGTTTATGTTTTCGGACATGTGCTGGAGCCATTGGTGATGGTTTCCAGATCCATCGGGAGGAATTCGACCATGCGTTTTCCCGAGAGAAGTTACAGGGCCACTTGGGAGCCAGGTAGGAGAAAGAGGCCTAGCCGAGATCAGCCAAAGGAGCATTCTCAACAAAACCAATATCTATTATGACTATATTTTACCTTATGAATTCAATGGAAGGATTTTCAGATGCGTTTGGAGACTTTTGAAAAGGCCGAGATGCTACGAGAATTTTTCATTGAGCTACATGTCCCACGGGGTACCACCGGGTGTTGGAGGTGTAATTAGAGCAACCACTAGGCACTCGGCAAAGGGAATAGTGTATTCGACTATTTTGGACATTATGAATCCAAAGGAAGAATTTTCAGAGCCATTTGGAGACTTCACAACCGAAGAAGCCACAGGGAAGTTTCGGGAAAGCCCGAGGTCGTTAGGGCTTGCAGGCCTAGATTTCGAACGAGACTCATTTGGAGCAAAATGAACGATCTATTTTGGATAGGCATTTGATATACTTTGAATAGTAGAATAGGGACATAAAAGTGACTTCTAAGAGAGTTAGTTCCACCTGCCAGAGAAGCTCAGGAATCTTAAAGGGCATCAAACGAAGGAGTGAGTCCCAAGGGATCCCTACGTCCATCTACTGAGAGATAGAAACCATTCCCGATTGTGATGGTATTCTAAACCCATTGGTATAGCATAAATAACCATTGGAGTTATGTAGAAACTTGTAAAATAAATTATCCATCATAATCCCAAAGAGCCAAGTCAGTCACAGAGGCTCAAGGAGGCGTAGCCCACGACATTCGGGTGAGACTCCTTTATTAAATTTTACGTATGTGTTGATGCTTATTTGTTTGCACTTTATGGGCATGTTTTTACATGCTTATTATCGGCAGTAATATCGTTAATTTCCACACGCTTAGAGCATTAAAACATTTTCACACATACACTTGAACCAAGAATTCAATCCACGCACGATCCGAAATTATAAGCAGAGATGCTATTTTGTCTAGCTGAGTGGGCGGTGCTTCCGTAGCATAACGAGGTCGGCCACCCATTTCGGATCGGGTGGTATCGAGCACTAGGTTGCTTGCTTGACCAGAAACGTGGGACTTTCTTGCTTGGCGACAGAGCACTAGGTTGTTGCCCGTGTTGTATCATCGGTGGCAATGGACGCGAAAGAAACGGAGACGAGAACAAAGGGAGCGGCAAAGAAGCGAAAAAGGAAGCAAAGGAAGACGGGCGGAAGAAGGCGTCGAAGTAAGCAGTCAACGACGAGCGGGCGGAGCAAACGGTAAGGATGAAAGAAGCAGTAGGCGGGCGGCGAATGCGCCAAGACGGCTGAAGTGAGCCATTATCTGTGAGCGGGGCGGTGAATATAGAGGCGAGCCGTTATATGGAAAGAGCGTGAACATAGTGCTATTTTTTATGGAATGGAACCATGTACAGCGACATAATATTCGAGATACAGTAACCGGGCGGAGGATACATAAACACAATTCCGGGAATCTTAACCCAAGCGGCAAAGTATATATATAAACCTTATTCCGGGAATCGTAACCCAGGCGAGAGGATACATAATATTCCAGGAATATTAACCCAAGTGGAAAAGTATATATATACCTATATGCAGCACTTTTATATATATGGGTAGCGCCTTTTAACAAAGGATCAAAAAGTATATGTATACATATACATATATGTGAAGTACTCACTCGGGCCAATGACGAAACCCAAGTTTGTGGGACCATCATCCAATCGCATCGGAGAAAAGGCGGCGAGGACTTGGTATCAAAAGATTGCGATTGCGGTGGGTCGGACCCGATTCACTATACACGATGACTCATGTGTTGAGTCCGGCCTAGTTATGCCATCGCATGGAATATTTTAAGGGCAGGGCAATGTTGACAAAATTCCGTCTTGAAATGCGGACTAGGGATCCAATAAGTCATGATTGTTATGTGTGTTTGAGTTACGGACCCTACATCGCATCGGCAAAATACGATTGAACGATTAGTCAATCACATCGGAAATGTCGATTGAACGATGATTCATCGCATCGAATCTGATGAATCAGCGGAATCCCGAGCATGTTGAGCATTGGAATGTTGATACATTCAAATGGAAATTGCGATTGCGATCAATCGCAATCGGAAGAAGTCGAGGAGTAATGTATAGCATCGGAAAGCATGGCAAGTGGGCCCGGATATATGATATTCTATTGATTAAATGGAATCGACCCCTAATATTAATGTCTATAACACTTGACTCGGGGAATATGCATACATGGTGATATATTTATATATTGTGCTAAAGTCGAAACTTATAGAAAATGAGGTGCGTGCTGGGCATTCGCTAAAGTGAATTCATGGGTCTTTACATTCTGTTGGAGAACACACACACACACAAATATATATATATATATATATATATATATATATATATATATATATATATATATATATATATATATATATCTTGTCTATATATAATATGCAGTATTTAATATAATGAAGTTTTTATAAAGTGCACGGATGGGTTTATTTCAAGAGCACAGTAAGGGTGAAAAAGAGAAAAGCGAGCTGCTGAAAAAATGCGATAATCAAAAATCACAGAAGGGTTAGTTGAAAATAAATTATATAGGCGAGAGGAAAGTAATGGGAGGCGGCGTAGGCACGAGAGGCTGAGTGAGCGGTGTGCCCGGATATATATATTTAAGAATAAAACCTGAAAAGCGGTTACACATGTGGCTGGTGCACACAGGTACAGTAAACAGATGAATAGATGCAGAAGTGAACCAAATATACAGAACAATCACTCAATAGCAACAGAAAATACAAATCCAGTAAAGCCAAGTCCCGAAAAGGAGCTGAGTGGAATTTAAATGTGTAATTGAAAATGTAAATATTTTTGTTTTATATTGTTTGTGATGCAAAGGCAAGTGTCCAAAGGAAAAAGAAAAATCCCATTGTAACATTGAAATTTGTACATGTTGTTATAATTTTAAAATGAGTTGGAAAAAGGAATGAGAAGACAGAAGCTAAAGAGTCATGACTGTTCACTCCAATTTCCTTGTGAAATTCAAACAGTCATGTGAGGAACTCTATATATAATATCAACTGGATATGCATAAAAGAGATTAGAGAGAGTGAGTATAGAGAATACATGAAAATTGAGGTAGAGGAGATAAGGAAGAGAGGATCAGAAAGAGATGCTATAGAACAGAGCTGATATATGAGGTAAATCAGCAAAAAAATAATTAATTGAGGAAGTTGGAGCTTCCCTATCAAGTTTAAGCTTGATAGCTATCAGTTGTAGCTAACTGAGGTTGGAGCCTCCTGTAGGTTGGTGCATGCAGAAAAATAGTGGTGAAAGGGAGTTGGAGCTTGCCTTTGCATCACAACAATAATAAGATGTGTTTTTCTCCATTTATGGGTTTCCACTTAAATCTGCTGTCTCTATGTGTGTTTCTTATGTGTTGATATGATTCTTTCAATCTGCTTAATTGTTTGCTGCTCTCAACATAAGTATGGTGTCACATTAATTTAATATTGGCTGCAACATTTTAAGACTGTTCACATATTAAGCTATAAATAAGTTTGGTGAAAATTTTTAAAAATCTTATGTATGTATTAAACTGATTCACCCCCCCTCTCAGTTTAATTAAAGATTCAACAATTGGTATCAGAGCCAGTTCCTTTTGTACCAGGCTACCCACTGAAAGGAGATCCTAGGCACCCAGGATGGCTAGTTAAGAAGGAAGCACGTCCAATAAAGCTCCTTTTTTTACCGGTGCTAATTATGCCTTCTGGAAAATCAGAATGAAAGCATACATAATGTCTTTAGGAATAGAAGTTTGGGATGCTGTGGAATTTGGATATGCCACAAGGTCAACTGATTCAGAGAAAGAAGCTAAACAAAGCTTTGTAGCTAATACAAAAGCCATGAACGCAATCTTAAATGGGCTATGTGAAGCTGAGTTTATCAAAATAATGCACAGCAAGACTGCCAAAGATATGTGGGATACTCTAGAAAATATCCATGATGGAAATAAAAAGGTAAAGACTGCCAAACTTCAAGTATATAGAGCTCAGTTTGAAAATTTAAAAATGAATAATGATGAAGATGTTGGCAGCTTCTTCTTAAGAGTTGCAGAAATTGTTAACAATATGAAAGCTCTTGGAGAAACCATACCGGAAAGTGTAATTGTACAAAATATTCTAAGATCTCTTCCACCCAGTTTTAACCCCAAGGTGTCTGCAATAGAAGAAAAAGCTGATTGGGAAACCTTGACCATGAACCAGTTACTTGGAAATATTACAGTCTATAAGATGAGACTCCCACAGAAGAAGCCAAGTGCAAGGGAGGTAGCTTTTAAAACAGAAAATAAGAAAGAAGAAAAGGAAGATGCATGTTCTTCCTCTGATGAAGAAGAGGCTAAATTTGTCAAGAAACTGGATAGAGGCTCAAGTAAATACAAAGGCAAACTTCCTTTCAAATGCTTTAACTGTGGAAGAGTTGGACACTATGCTGCTAAGTTTCCTCACAAGAAAGTAAAGAATCAGGCTCAAGAATCAAGGCAAAATACATCATAGAACTGGTAGAAAGGAAAGAAATTTAGTAGAAAATCCTTCTATGCTCAATAAGACAACAGTGCATCTGAAGACTCGGATGAACCCTCAAGTGAAGAAGGAACCTCTGAATTTTTATTGATGGCCATAGAAGAACTTGAAGGACTCCTGCTAGAAGATGTAGAAGAAGAAGGTGAAGTCGACCTTGAGGGGGAGCTAAGAAGTGCTCTGGAGGAGATTGACAGACTCAAACTAAAGTGCAGAAAACAAAAGGACATTCTGTATCAGAACAATAATAAAGAAAGTTCAAGTGATATAGACAGACACAAGTAAGAAGATAGAAGACATGTTACTTCAGCAAATCAAGGATAAAACTCAAGAACAAGAGAAGCTGGAAGAATAAGTTGTATGTATGAGGAAGAAATTAGAAAATTCTTAGAGGAAAATATCTACAAATTCCTCTCAAACAACAAGCTCTAGTAAGTTGAATGAAATTCTGGATGCTCAAATATCTCCTATGATAAAAACGGGAATAGGCTATGAAGGAGAATCAAGTAAAAGCAAAGAAAAGGAAAACAAAGAGATTATTTTTGTAAAAGCAAAGAAGAATGATGAAGCAACTCAAGCAATTCCTACAAAAGAAAAAACATGTAATGAGGAAGACAGAGATCAGAAAAAACCTCTAATAACAAAGAAGGCAATAAATACTAAGACAACAGAAAAAGGGGCATATGCCTCTGAATATGTCAAATTTGGAAGCCATCAAAGGATATTCTTCCCTCCTATGAAGAATGCCACCTATTATGTCTACCACAAGTTGGGACACATTGCTGCATATTGCCATGCAAGTAGGAGTAATTCAAACCAGCAAAAGATGCAAACATTGAAGAGACTGCCTCAAGAAAACAAATGGAAAAGACAACCTTACACCAGGTATGCAAATATTTTCTATGGTTACTGTTTTTATTGTAAGGAATTTGGCCATAAAATCATTGAGTGTAGAAAGTATGGACAAATATTGTTGTTCAACACCTCAAGGAGGTTTATGAATCAAAGAAATTTTTTTCATACTCACAATTCTGCAAAAATTATGACCAAATGTTGTGTATGCAATCAAGTTGGACATATGCCTTCCAAATGTCCTCTCAGAAGATGTAGTTCATCACCTCACAAAAGATACCAAACAAAAGGGTGCCTCCAGTGGATAAAGAAGGTGAATAAATGTGACTTGGCTCTAACTTCTCAAGACCTGAAAAGCCAGTGGTATTTGGATAGTGGCTGCTCAAAACACATGACTGGGGATAGAAGCAAGTTTATAACTCTTGATGAAAAGAAATCTGGCAATGTTACTTTTGGCAATGATAAATCAGGTAAGATCAAGGGAAAAGGCTCAGTCAGCATAGAAAATGGTAGAGGAAAGGCCCAAGATGTACTATTTTTAGATGGGCTGAAAGAAAATTTACTAAGTGTCATTCATATGTGTGACAAAGGCTGTGAAGTTATTTTTAGAGCACAAGATTGTGAAGTTAGATCAAGCACCACAGGTAAGACTCTGCTCAAAGGAGTTCGAACAGAGAGTAATGTTTACATTGTGAAAGAGGAAGATGAAGCATGTAATCTTAGCAAACTAGAAGAGTCATGGTTATGGCATAAAAGGTTGGGACATCTCAGCTTCGATCACATCATCAGACTAAGCAAGAAGAAAGTTGTCAGAGACATGCCAGAAATAAAGAGGCCTTCTAATACCATATGCAAATCATGTCAATTAGGCAAACAGAATCGCACATCCTTCAAGGCCAAAGATGAGTTATCAACAAGAAGACCTCTACAGCTTGTGCACATGGATTTGTGTGGACCCGCAAGAACCAAAACTCCAAGTGGAGAATCCTAATTCATGCTGATAATAGATGATTTCTCCAGAATGACATGGGTTGCATTTCTCAAGAATAAATCAGAAGCTCTGGAAAAATTTAAGATCTTCAAAGCATTAGCAGAAAATCAAACAGGATGCAAGCTGAAATGCATCAAATCAGAAAGAGGAGGTGAATTTATAGATTATGACTTTGTTGACCTATGCAATGAACATGGATAAAGCAACAATTTACTATTGCAAGAACACCTCAGCAAAATGGAGTAGCAGAGAGAAAAAATAGGTTTGTTCAACAAATTTCTAGAGCCATGATGCAAGAGAATAATATTGCTCAAACCTTCTGGGCAGAAGCAGTGCACACAGCAGTACATATCCTTAATAAAGCTCACTTAAGGCCAAGTAGTGACAAGACTCCCTATGAACTATGGCATGGAAAGCCAGCCTCAATCAAACATTTCAGAATCTTTGGAAGCAAGTGTTACATAAAGAATAATGATGAAAATCTTGGCAAATTTGATGCAAGAGCAGATGAAGGGATATTTCTAGGATATGCTTCCAAAAGCAAAGGGTACATGTGCTACAACAAGACCCTTCGGAAGATAGTTGAAAGTATTGATGTGAGATTTGATGAAGAACTTCCAAACAATACTATAGATACAGACTGCTGCAGTACATCAGACAACAATGAAGAAGAAGATCAAAATGATGATGAAACAAGCTGCATACCAGAAGATGCGTAGCCGAGCTCAAAAGCTTCTCAAGATATACTCAAAAGAACCATCCTAAAGATCGATCATTGGAGACAAGAGAGTAGGGGTCCAAACAAGAAGGCACGAACCGTAACAAATCAAGAGGTATACATAGCCATGTTGTCACAACAGAGTCAAGAAATGAAGAAGTCAGAGAGCTATAAAAGGGTCTCTTTCACCTCTAATTACCTCACATTAATATGTCAACCCGAGAGCGTTTTTTCAATACAAAGAGGACTCAATCCGAGGCTCATTTGTCGCAGCAATGCCAGTAGTACAAAGGTTTTCCGTAACACAAGAGTAAAAATCTGACAAGCTAACTGAAATCAAATTACTTTAAAGAAAATAAATCACACACTCGAAGAAAACTTAATAACTTATCGAGTCAAGGGTTCGGTAATGATAAACCATCCCTTCGCAAACCGATGGAAAAGGAACTAAATCATAGATCACAAGCACTGGGAGCTAGGCAGTGGCTCACGCTATCGCTCACTACTGACCTTAGACTTCATACTCTCACAACAAACCATCAAATGCAGAGATAAATAGAACGGCAAAGTAAATAAAGGATTAAACCACGATTCCGAAATGGAACAACAACTCTAAAATGGAACGAGCAATTGAATACTAAGCCCCGCGGGTTATAATCCCAAAACTCAATCTATACACTCATTACAATCAAAGAACATTACTTGTCATTCTAAAGGCGAATCCCACACAAATCATATTAATGGAACGGCAATAACGATTAATGAATTATGGAACAATGCTGATTCATTAGAAACGCACACAACACAAATGTTAATATAACGAAATTTCTACGTAACATAACAAAGAGTAAGGATATGCGATTAACTCTTGGGGGAAAGGAATAATAACGTAATGCGAGAGTTTAAGCACACAAGTCTCGCAGTCAGAGAAACTCAATGATTCAACCTCGAACGCAGCATGTAATATGAACTTGTAAAAGCATATCAAATAATCAAATAACGAATAAACACACACAGAAACGAAAGCCATAGTGGTATGAAGCAAGTGTCCTTCGGGGAACCGGGCCCTTAGCCTCCAAGGATACACCGCTTTAGAGTTAATGCGTACACGAAGATGGAATAATCACCAGGCTTTCATTAATACATTGATCAAAAATACGGCGAACCGAGTTCTCAACAAAGCTTAATAACCAAATCGATCGCTGTTTACAGATTACATAAAACGTATCTTATCTCGCCATTATCTCCCCTAAACTAACGATCACTTGTCTCTTTCTTTTTATAAAAACGATGGCGGAGATGTCCAAGCAACTAGATAAGTAAAGCGCTCGATCCCTCGGGATCTTCGATCCCGAGGGATTCGCCAAAGCTTGATTAACTCTTCATCCCTAGTCTTTGCTATTGCGCTGAGGCGGTGTCCTTTCCTTCTTTCCCGAGCCGATTCACGCTTGATCTTGTTTCCCTATGTTTGCGTTCGGTTCTCATCTCGAGAGACAACGATTACTCTCCACTTCGTTCTTTCCTTTAGAGCGGAAACTCTTCGTTTTCTCCTTCCCCCGTATAGAAAATAACCATTATTCATTCGTGGCTAAGTTATACACATCGATTCTCACATGTTTTGTTATAGTTCCTTATGACTTTCCAAATTCACATGATACAAAAGGTTCACAAATTCCATTAAAAAGTCATTAAAGTAATCATCAAAATCATACCTTTTTAGTACTCCACACACACACGCTTACACTTGTTTCATGTCCTCATGAAAACATTGCTAGTTGACATCGTAATGCGGTGAGAAAGTATCTTTGGAGAAGGAGTCTCATGCGGAGGCCTGCGCAACCATGTTGAGTGATTAAATAATCAAAGACCCGACTCCGTTGCCCCTCGAGTGCATATCATACGGGAGCCTGGTATCCATGTGCGGATGCCAAATAATTGGAGCGCGAAATCTATACCCTAACCAAGATGACCACCGCTTTCGAATGCTCGGCCATAGAGATTCAAACGGTGCGACAGCCTAACTCAAAGTTCTCATACTTAAATGGTTCTCTCGAGACTGGATGTGTGGATTAGAGATTCGATATCGAAATTTGGCCGCATTAATGGCCAAGTCTTTGATGGAAAAGAAATACTCTAAACCCTCTGAATGAGTGCCTCATGCATAGGCCCTAATGTTACAATGACTACTGGAGTCCTTATGTGGTTTTTATATGAAATTTTATTCATAACTCCGTACTGGGTTCCTAGGCTCATCCCCTAACTCTTAAATCTAGACCATTTTCTTGACTACGAAAGGTATCATAGGCTTTCGGCCCACTTAATCTCGATTAGCCCCCGAATAGAAATGAATTCTGGAATTGAATATCACCAATGGAGGGACCAGTGGTTCAATTCTGGAGTCTCTGACTTAGCACAAGGTCGTGTAAATAAAGTTCACACAACAATCTCACGGACTTTCACTCCATAATGTTTACAACATTCGATAAAATCATTGACATTGTTGATGCAGCGTATAGGGGTGCACATCGCTTAACGATCTTTTTATTTGTAATTGTAAATATCGTTCTAATAGAAACGAGCATAGTTTTTAGCAGTGGGCCCTACATGCTAAAACATTATTATATAAAGAACACAAGTCATTCATCTCGTTTCTGATAGTAGTATCTAGTTTACAAGTTACTCCGTGTGACTTCCTCTTGTTCCTCTCATCCATCCTTCAAAAACTCCGTCTTTTTGGATTGGATCGACATCCTCTTTAGTTCTGCTGCTGCAACTCTTCATATTTTTCTAGGGGGAACCGTTTTTGCTCTTTAAGTTGCTCCATTTCTTGCTTGTGCTTGTTTCACCATCTTGTGCAAGGATTTTGTCTTTGGATCTTTCTTCCATGCATCGGTGGAGGCCGAGAGTTTTACCCGAACCTTTTTGTTATCTTTGTGCTTTGGAGTTCGGGACCCACGATTACCCCCGAGGGTGGTGCCTGCGTCCCGAATTTGCTTATCATCCTTTTCATGCCTTAATTCGATTCAGCGGTTGGATCCTCGGGGTTTTGGTCGACGTGTCGTTTGTTGGCCCTCTTCCTCTTTACCTATACGGTTCTTTTTCAAAAAAATCCCTAATTTGTTGCTCGAGATTTCGGGTTATCGTGTTTAACAAATTTAGTCCGTTCCTTCGCAACTTCTTGATTTCCATTGTTTTCCTTTGGAAAGGAACGGCGGTCCGACGATGGTGGACTGGATCATGACCGGTTGCTAACTCTTCCTCCCGGGGTTCTTCCTCAACCTTTGCTGCGCTCTCACGGCTGTTATGGTGCTATGCACCCTCAGCGGATTCCCCGATTCTTCCCTCACGGGGTTCTTCCTCTAGATTTTCCTGCGGGGTGACATGGGAACCAGGTGCTTCCCGTTCCCGCATGTTTCTTCCTCTTCATCATGAATGGGCATGTTCTCTTCTTATGAATTTGGTAGGGTCGTGGGGATTCTCACGAACTCAGAAGGGTCGTCGTATCTTTCTCATATCGCTAGGATGAAGCGGCTAGATCATATCTTCTCTTAGTAGGTCTTGTAATGGGCTATTCTCCTGATGTCCCATTTCTTCCTCCTGTTCGGTTCTGCTTTGCTTTTTACGTTCCCCGAAGGCGTTCGGAGTACTTCTTCTTCGGGTTGCTCATCTTCAATTATTGCGGTTGCTGGTGCTTCCTCGGGCTGTTCCCAGCCCTTCCCTTATTCGAGCGAACCGGTCGACTGACGCAGGTTTATTTGATTGCTCGGGTGAATCAACCTGGCATGCTTTCGCTTTACGGATTCTTGGTGTGTCTCGCGGGTTGTTGTGATGTACTAGCAACATTTTCTCTGTGTTTTGCGGTTGTTACGGTGAGTTTATAGAATGTCTACGTTTCGGGGATGGTTACGCCGATCCCCCCTTCAATCGATGTGAAATGAGTCTTTCCCGTGCTGCTTCTGCTCGCCGGGTAAGACTATAACTAACAACAAATGTCGAATTAACCCGTGGTGACTAACAATTGCCTCTACGTGTCGTGCCCTTTTCATACTTTGTACGGCATCATGCAATAACGAGTTTAAGAGTGCCGGTAAATTCAGCGAGAGCATTTCTGTTTTAGAACGAGCCTAAAAGTTTAAGGTGTCGTGGTCTTACCACGTCTTTTCTTCCTTCTCACATGTACATGTAGCTCTATACTATTCTTGCGAGCTCGTCCGGTGGTTCGCTTAGGGTCGCACGTAGAATTCCCTTCCCTTTGATTGTCAAATGCTGGCCTTCATCTGGAAGATGTCGATGACCTAATACATGATCGTTCCTTTTTGAATGTCCATACTCAGGTCCGATGAGTCGGTAGTCTGAGACTTCTCGCAATTATGGCATCATTGACACTATTCGTTTCCCTCTTACTATGGAGTGGTCATCTTGTAAGTGTCGCAGAAATCCATGCTCACCGTCTCATTACCCTCCCGTAAGCGATTGAAATAGTTCAACCATCCTCGCCCTTTCCGGGATTTCTCAGTAAATGACGGAGAGATGCGTCTATACGTTGAGGCTCACTACGAATTGCCTTTCCCCCACATGATTTTCATTTACCTTGATTTTCTAAATGGAACAGCAAAAAACGTTTTTGGTTTGAAACACAGAGAGCAAGAGTTTTCACGAAAGAAAACACGTAGTATGCAACAGTCAGGCGTAGAAAACAACTTGTGCGAAAAATAAAAATACATATGCCTATGCCGTGAAACCATGCCAAACCGTCGTAAATCTAATTGTTTCGAATGATGGATTGCCACGTAATACGGGGAATGATGAGGTTAACCTCCGATTGTGATGGGCGTCTGTCCCATCAAACGCAAATAAAGGAGCGGCACCCCGGTACGCGCAATCAAGTCGAAAGGAGCTAACATGTGGATTTATGCCATGTTGAGAAAGGACAACCGATTCACCGAAATCGAGGCAGGGGAATGGATCGCGTGTTATATAAGAGGCATCTTTGTTGTGTTGTGATTTCGAGGTCGATGGATAGGGCATGTATTGTACTTGCCAATCTTAAGCGGTCATGGTCACCTCCGTTGCCATGATTGGTAATGATAAATATTCATGCGGTGTATAAATCGGGAAATAACATATGTATTAGTGCCTAGGAAAAAAAACAAAAGTGTTAATATCTTACCTATTGGGTGTAAGCATGGTGACTTCGATACCATTAACATTACTCTGCTGCATATACGGTGTGTCCATAACCTTGGCAGTAGTTGTTTTTCACCCTTTGGAACCATGATCCCTGTGTGTATACTTAGGGATCGTTATTATGTCGAGAATGTAGACCATTATGGCCGGCTTGGTGACCGATTAACCATAATGCCATTCTACCTGAGGAAAGAGCGAAAGCGTAGGCTGAGTGCCGGCTCTTGATGAGACCTCCCCGTTCCCAAGGTTTGTTTATTTTGATACACCTTTTTGGACCATATCCCCGGTGTGGTGGCGGAATGGGAATGCCACTTCACTTCCATCCTCATGATCATGGTAGGCTGGCTCTCGATGAGACCCCTATCCCTGCATTTGACATTTGACATGCTCTTTCTTTTTTCATAGAATTCTTTTCCTTATTTATACACAAAGGGTGGTTCAGCACTCCTTAAGAGTAGGAATGGTGGAAGAAGTCTTATTATCTCAATCAGGAAGATATAAACTCTTTGCTCTTATTCCCAAGTACTAATAAAAAATTTTAAGGGAATTAGCATGATAAAGATAACCAATCAGAGGCAAAATTAGTAAAACCATGTCAACAAAAGGTAAGAAATAAGTATGTCCTTCCATTTGTCCTCTTATTAATGTCTGAGCCTTATAGATACGGCGATTTATGGTTTGCAGATTTCGGTATGTTGTGTTTTTATATTTCATCGCTACGAAATACATATCGAAGCTTTGAAGACTAGAAAGAAGACGGGCAAAAAGCATCCTCAATTTAAATCAACAAAAGAGATCAAAAGTATGCTAATGGTGTTCCCGTTGGAAAAGAGACAACGATGGATAAAAGAACAAGATGCAGAAATGCCGTTCCCTTTTGGGAAAAGGAACGGCAATCATACTATCAAACACTCAACTATGCCATTCAAATTGAAAAAGGTAAAAACGAGATAAATAAAAAGAACATTTGTTTCTTTGAAGGAAAAAGGAGCAAAGTGGTAACCAAAGGAACAACGACAAAACGTAACAATATCGTTTTTTTGAAAAAAGGAAACAAGCAGAGATCCGAATGCGCCGTTCCTTTAGAAAAAGGACGTACGCAGAACAAGCAAAACCAATATGATAAAAACATACATATGCTATTAGAAGAGCAAAAATCAAACTTTGTGGAAGAAAAAGAGGAATAGCAAAATGACAAGAATTTATTCAAATCAAACTTATGTACAAGAATCACTCAAAAAAACAAAAACTTTATGTAACAAATTGCAAAAAGAAATAGACCCTTAATGAATTACTGTGTGAGGAAGATTTCTCTTCCTCTCCTAAGATCTCCGCAGTCAGATGATCTCGGCGTAGTCTGGCTCGTCGTAAGGATTCCCGAGTAAGTGGTTTGACGGTAGAGACGGACTCGCGTGGCCATTTACCTTGAATGCATATCCGTAACCGTCAATAGTGATTAGAGTAAGAGTTCCATTGTCATGTACTACTTCCGGATTTCGTATGGTCCCAACCATCGAGTCCGAAGTTCTCTCGAGTGGAAGTCACACTGAAAACCGAGAATCGTATAACAGAGCTCAGTCTCCCTCGTGGAAGACTTTGTTCTTAATGAGCGCATCATGCCATTTGGCTCGCTCGTTGTTGAATTAATGTTGTATTTTGTAATGCGAGAGCGCGACTTCGTCTAATTCATTGATCTGTTTGCGGTCGATTGAGTTGTGCCTCGGTTAGATCTAGTGCCAACTTCTTGTGCTGTCCTTAGTGTTTGGATTTCGAATTCTATGGGAAAAATGGGTTGTTTTCCAAACACTAGTTGATAAGGTGAGTAACCGGTGGTGCTCCTCCATGTGGTTCTATATGCCCCGAGTGCTTCGGGCAGATCGGGTGGCCCAATCACGCCTATGTGAGGCAATGTTTTTTGTTAGGATTGATTCTATTATCTTATTGCTACTTTCTACCCGCCCATTTTCACGTGGGTGATATGGAGTAGTGATCTTATGTCGGACATGATAATTGTTAAGTGTTGCGGCTAATTTATGCCCAACAAATTGTGGTCCTCCATCCGTAATTATTTCTCCGGGAAGGCCATAACGAACAAATAGATGGAACAAAGGAACTGTATAATGCAATCCTCTCGTGGCTCTCGCAACATGCTTAACCTCAACCCATTTGGTGACATATTCTCATTGCCACCAAAATATATGTTTTCTCGATTTGATGAAGGGTTGATGGGTCCAACGAAATCCAGGCCCACCGTTCGAATGGTTACGATGACTAGCTGCGGGTTTCAGAGGCATTTCATACGTTCAGACTGATCCGTCATCTCGCCGACGGCAAGCCTGTCATGACGTTCGACGAACTTCTTTGCATCTTCTTTTCGAAGATTGTAGGCCCGACAATATCCCGTCCGCAATACTTTATGTCCAGTCCTACGCTCGGCGAAGTGCCCCCCCCACATGGTCCATCGTGAGAAACGTGTTTAGGATGTCACAAGATTATCATCTTCTCTAACACACCATGATATGTCATGTACTCTGTGTGAAACAAATAACCTCCAATCACGAAAATCGAGAACTCTTCGCGAATACATGCTTTACGCTCATTAGGAGTTAAATGTTTTGGTAATTTACCTGCGCGAGGTAGTTGGCAACATGCGGCATACCGAGGTAGCTTTTGAGCAAACGAACGACGACGTGTGCTCATCCGGGAAATTGATCTTCCACTCGCTGATTGCATCGCTTGATTTTGGTATTCTTGAAAGAAAATTCCAGGCTACGGGGTTTTCTTTGCCAGGGGCGGTCCTTGAAATTGTGATGTCGAATTCCCGTAATAAGATTAACCATCGAGTTACTTCCGGCATTTGTGACGAGCTTATTTGCTAAATATTTTATGTGCGGAATGATACGTATACAAGATAACGAGGGTAGCCTCGTGATATAATGTCTAAATTTATTGACGGCATGTATTACAGCTAGGAATTCTTTTTTCGATGAATGCGGTAGTAATTCAATTCAGGTAGGGGATAAATTTTTGCCGATGTAATAGATGGCATATGGTTTTAGTATCCTCTTCCCCGCTTAAGGACTTTACCAATGGGCGTATCTCGAGGCATCGGATGATATCCGGAATGTAGTAAAGGTCCCAGGTTTGGTCCTCGAAGGATCCGACGTGGATACGAAAAGCTTGCTTTAGATCCTCGAAAGCATGGTCACATTTTTTCGTCCAAAGAAAATCAACGTTACCAACGAGGTCATTGCATATAAAGGAGCAGAGCAATGTGCGAATAATGCTCTATAAATCGTCTATAATAACCTCGAAAATCCAAGAAAAGCCGCGTACCTCTCGTTTCGAGTAGTAGGAGTGGGAATAAGCAAAAGTATTTGGATTTTGGCGAGGTCTACTCGAATGCTAGTCTCTATGAGACATAGTGTCCTAGGATAAGTCAACTTCGGTCATCATCAAGAAACATTTTTCATTGCTTAAACAAAGTCTAGTAACAATGCGAGCGTTGTAGGACTTTCTCTAGGGTGTCTAGAGCCGGATCAAAGTCATCTCCGTATGGTGTAAAGTCATCCATGTAAACTTCAAGTCCATCATTGATTAAAATCACGCAAAAATACTAAGGATAGCCCTCGCAAATGTAGCGGGGAGCATTACATAAGCCAAAAGGTAAAACTCGATAGGCAAATGTTCCCTAGGGGCAAGTAAAGGTAGTTTTATCCCTGGTCTTCGGGGGCAATGCGAATACGATTGTATCCACCGAAGCCATCCAGGAAAGAAAAGAACTTCTTTCCCACTGCTAAAGTGTCCAATACTTGATCTATGAAAGGAAGAGAGGAAAATGATCTTTTTGTGTTGCCTTGTTAAGTTCCCTATAATCCACACAAATTCTCCATTTCCCATTCTTTTTTGGTACCACCACAAGTGGAGAGACCCATTTACTATCGGAGATAGGGTAGATAAAATTCACATCTAAAAGTTTCTCGAAGTTCAGCTTTTTACAACATCTTTTAGATGGGGGATTAAGTCTCCTTTGCGGGCCGAGCGCACGGTGTACGGCATCCTTTTCTATGTAAATGTGGTGTGTACATAGCGGGGATCGATTCCTTTTCATATCGGGGTAGTCCCATGCAAATGCTTCTTGATATTTTGTTAACGGATGGATGAGCTTTGTTTCTTGTTCGAGTGTGAGATTAGCATCGATGTTTTAAAGTTTTCCCGTGCAATTTGGCTGAAGTTTACCATATACTGCGAGACAGTATGACGAGGTATTATTTGATCATGAATATCTTTCGTAGGATCTTCTTCTAATTCATTATCAAATGCTGCTTTTATCATGTGACATTGTGTGCGAGAGTTCAGTTTGAGTAATGAAATTATTAATGGCATCGTCTTCTGCTTTGATCTTTGAAATCGAGTGCCTCTTGTATAGTTAATGGAGATGCGATGTTATTAGTAAGATATGATACAGGGTGCTTATTTGTTTTAATCATTGTGACACTTGGCTGCGGCTTGGAGGATATAGAACTAAATTTTTGCTATTTGGTCCCTTCCGGTTATGGTCATATTTTTCCCTGCCGACGACCCCTAATGCCCTAGGCATCGGCGATAGCGAGCCTAAGGTCTACCTAAAATTAGCGGGTGTCCATCAAGTCGGGTTTTTGGATTAATTATCGGGAAATCGGTTGGATACTCCCAGAGTTCTACAGAGACCATGACATCATGCGAGTGCCCTGCGGGCTCACAACCACCAGTTGTCATCGACTCCAATTCCAACAGAGTGGAGGTGGAGTTCTACGGATGTAATCAGAGCTTTGGCAAGTTGTGGTTGTGTAAATATTAATCGTTACGACCCCTAGATCAACTAAGGCATTAGACGGAGTCCGACCATAAATTTGAACGAGTTTATAATTGGGTTCCTGGGGTCTTCATATTTAGGGGGTGTTTCTCTTCCGGACAATAGATCAGATAAAGTACCGACTACTTGGACTCTTGGATTATTTGTTAGAACAGTTCCTCCTTGGTTTCTTTATGCACAATTCTTTTATAGTTTTTTTGCGTATATGGGAATGTCTTGAATGGCTTGGAGGAATGGAATTTTTATGTACTAGCATTTTGTAATTCTCCCAGAATGTCAAAGTCGGGGTATTAGTATGGATCGTGGTATGGCTAATCGTTACGGGAACGGAGGAGAGGATGTGGTTGCTTGATTATGAGTTTGTTGCTTATTTACATCCTCTTGTTGTGGCTCGATATTCTGCGGGTAAAGTCGATCTTCAATATGAACTATTTTATCTCCCCGAGTTTCAATTATACGCCCGAGATCTTAAGCGAAGGTCATTGCACTCCTTAAGCTCGGGTCACAGTTCCGTGATTCTATATGATTTGAATAGATTGGACACTCGCCCTGTTGTTTGGATTGGGATCGGGTTGGGCCGGGAGTTGCGGCCTCAAGTTAGACAGGGGGATTTTGTTGTAAAAGGCGGGCAAAGTAGGTTGAGGGAGTGAATAGTTCCATTTGGGGTGAGGTACATCGGTCTTGCTACTGACTTGCCTGCGCGAGTGAATCTGTTGTGAAGTAGAGGAGTCCACTTCGTGAAGGATACTGGGTCACATTTTGCCAATATGGTGGAGTGTAAAGGGAAGTCGGCCAACCCAGCTTGGCTTGTTTGATTCATCCATGGATTTGAAGAAGGGAATGATTGTGGTGACCGGTTGGTAAATGGGGTTTGAGATTGATTTTGCTCACATACCATATTGTTGAGCATTATACTCGTGGGTTTTGAAAGAAAGAGGTTGGGTCCGGAAACACATACCAGGTTGTCTTAGGCACGCCACACGGGACGGCGTTTGGTTGATTGAATTCACCCGATTCCCAGTTCTTCTTACTGCGCCTTATATACCGCTTTCAATCCGTGAAGTGAGGGGCGGCCTCTCCGTAAGGTGATCTTTTGTATGCATGGCAGCATGTTTGGACTTTATCTAATGGACACTCCTTGTGGCTATGTTTCTTTACGCATCGGGGCAGTTAAGATTGCCATATCTACGTTCGTCCTCCAGTGCATACGCTTAGCCCTGCACCATATCAAGTTGTGTAGTTAGTGTCCCCATAATATCGGTTTTAAAATTTTCTAATAAATTTCCAATTTCTGCGCGTGTTACTCCTTCGCCGATACTTTGTTATCTCTTGCAATACCGATCTATATTCTGTCGGTTTTATTCTTCTACCGCCTCTCGAACTCCCGATACATAAGCAAGGATGTCGATGAAAATTTTCTTGATAAATATCCCCTTTGCCCATAATGTTTAATGTTTCAATCCATTGTTCCTTCACTGCCCCTCATTAATGTAGTTTTTAACACATTATCGAGGTAAAGATAGCGATGCATAAGGAGATCTTTGTAAATTATACGGAAACGTTCCACATACTCTTCTAGTGTTTCATTTGAGTCTTGGTGACATTTGAAATATCTACATCTTTTAATTCTCTAGACCTACAATAATCCCGGTATTTCTTTAAGAAGGATTCTTTCATCTGATCCCAATTGTTGATAACCCCGCCACCTAGCCCCATAAACCATCTTAAAGCGGCCCCTTTCAATGTAGAGGGGAATAATTTCGATTTTGGGGATCGGTGGTGTAATCGTACCTTCTCTACTATAACACATCGAATTGACGAATAGGAATGCATCCGGATCTTCCCTGATGTGAGTCCGTGGAATGTAGGGATATGCCGAAGAGGGATAGCTTTCATGGGTGCATTTCTTTAGCGAGAATCCGCTATAGGATATTGTAATGTAGAGGTTTGAGTGTTTGGCTGGTTTTGAGCGTTTTGGTTGGTTCTGAGCCATGGAATCTAGATATATATGCCAATAACCTTCGGGATATCTAGGAGGGTATTCCCTAGGTTGGGTGGGAATGAGTTTGCGGGATCTTTTTTAATAGCGCTTCCTTTATACGGAATAATGGGAATACCAGAGGTGTACGAGGGAGATTGAATTCCTTCAACAATGATTTTCGCCGCACTCCCCTTATCCGGGCTATCTAATAGGCTGATTTGTTTCAAGAGGAGATTTTGGTTCCTTGGTTTCCCCCTGTTTCTCCTTCTCCTTCGCAAAAGTTGCTAGAGTTCCCTTCTGCGACACATTACGGAGTGGAATTTTCAAACTTCTTGAAAGTCCCTGCTCCTCGCCTTGCTATGCACCTCGGCACGGGCTACGGATGGTGATCCGTGGCCTCGTGAAGGGAACTATCGTAGGGTGGTTTGGAAGTGTTTTTCTTGAAACCTACTAGGTGAGTGAGACTATGTTTTCTTATAAATTTCGTATATGAGAGGTCGGCTTCGGCAAGGGTCACCCTGCCCCTATAGCTTTTTCAAAGGGTTTGGATGGGGGTTTTGATATTCTTTCTACTGTTTTTTACGCTGAGTCATGCACTCTAAAAATAAACTTATCAACTTCTATTCAAACAAGCAAAAAACAAATTCGTTAGGAAAGCGATAGTAATGAGTGTGTCTTACATGCTTCCGCACGTAGAGTTCTTACCTTCCGTTTTTAGGATCCAACTCCTCCCCTAGTCGAGCTTGTACACCACTCGAAAAACAAATGGCTTCACTCTTTCCCCGACAACGTGCGCCAAAATGTAGAGCTATAAAAAGGGTCTCTTTCACCTCTAATTACTCTCACATTAATATGTCAACACCGAGAGCGTTTTGTCATTACAAAAGAGTGACTCAATCCCAGAGGCTCATTTGTCGCAGCAATGCTAGTAGTACGGTGCTTCGTAAATACAAGAGTAAACAGGATGCTTACATCGAAATCAAATTACTTTAAAGAAATAAATCACACACTCGAGAAAACTTAATAACTTATCAATTACAGGGTTGCGGTAATGATAAACCATCCCTTCTGAAACCCGATGGAAAAGGAACTAAATCATGAGATCACAAGCCTGCAGAGCTAGACAGAGTGGTCGCATCGCTCACTCACTCTGACCTTAGATCATCTCTCACAACAAACCATCAAATGCTGACATAAATAGAACTAGCAAAGTAAATAAAGGATTAAACCCACAGTTTCAAATGGAACAAACGAACTCTAAAATGGAACAGCAATTGAGATACTAAGCCCTCGCGGGTTATAATAAAACTCAATCTATACACTCATTACAATCAAAGAACATTCCGTCATTCTAAAGGCGAATCACACAAATCATATTAATGGAACGAGCAATAACGATTAATGAATTATGGAACAATGCTGATTCATTAGAAACGCACACAACACAAATGTTAATATAACAGATCTCTCCGTAACATAACAGTAAGGATATACGATTAACTCTTGAAAGGAATAATAACGTAATGCGGAGTTTACACACAAGTCTCGTCGTAGAAACTTCAATGATTCAACCTTGAACGAAAGCATGTAATATGAACTTGTAAAGTATATCAAATAATCAAATAATGCGAATAAACAAACCATCACGTAAAGCTTGAAAGCACGTATTGGGTACGGATACACGTGTCCTTCGAAGTCTGGGCCCTTAGCCTCCAAGGATACACCGCTTTAGGTTAATGCGGTACGCGAAGATGGAATAATCACCGAGGCTTTCATTAATACATTGATCAAAAATACGGTGAACCGAGTTCTCAACAAAGCTTAATAACCAAATCTCGATGTTTTCACGAGAAGATTACATAAAACGTATCTTATCTACTCGCCATTATCTCCCCTAAACTAACAAGATATCTTTGTCTCTTTTTTATAAAAACGATGGCGGAGATGTCCAAGCCTTTAGATAAGTAAAGCAGCTGATCCCTCGAGGATCCGCGATCTGAGGGATTCGCCAAACACGCTTAACTCTTCATCCTGTCTTTGCTATTGCGCGCGAGGGCCGGGTGTCCTCTTCCTTCTTTCCCCGAGCCGATTCACCTTGATCTTGTTTCCCTATGTTTGCGTTCGGTTCTCATCTGCGAGAGACAATAGATTATCTCCCACTTTGTTCTTTCCTTTGGAGCGGCAACTCTTCGTTTTTCTCCTTCCCCTATATAGAAAATAACCATTATTAGTGGCTAAGTTATACACATTCGATTCTCACATGTTTTGTTATAGTTACTTATTACTTTCCAAATTCATGATACAAAAGGTTCACAAATTCTATTAAAAAGTCATTAAAGTAATCACCAAAATCATACCTTTTTAGTACCTAAGCGAAGCCAAGGACAAGTCTTGGGTGAATGCTATGAATGAAGAATTGGACCAAATTGAGAAAAATAATACCTGGGAACTAGTGCCTAGACCCACTGAGAAAAATTTCATAGGTTCAAAATGGGTATTCAAAAACAAAATGAATGAAGAAGGACAGGTAATCAGGAATAAAGCCAGACTTGTCTGTAAGGGATACTCACAAATTGAAGGACTGGATTACGATGAAACATTTTCCCCTGTAGCCAGAATGGAAGCTATCAGAATGTTTCTGGCATTTGCTTGCTACCAAAACTTCAAAGTATATCAAATGGATGTAAAATCTGCATTCCTGAATGGAGACTTGGAAGAAGAAGTCTACATGGAACAACCAAAAGGCTTCTCATTGACAGACAAAGAAGACTATGTGTGCAGACTGAAGAAGGCCCTATATGGACTGAAATAGGCTCCTCGTGCTTGGTACTCAAGACTAGATAAATATTTGCAAAAACAGGGTTTTAAGAGAGGTGGAGTAGACAACATCTATATATAAAATCCCATGAAAATGAACTCCTGATTGTTGTAGTATATGTTGATGACATTATGTTTGGAAGCAACAGAGAAGAACTAGAAAAAGGGTTTGCTGATGAGATGAAAACAAAGTTTGAGATGTCTATGATTGGAGAGCTCAGTTTCTACTTAGGACTTCAAATTCAGCAAAAGAACACAGGTACATTCATCTCACAGGAAAAATACTTAAAATAAATGTTGAAAAAGTTCAAAATGGAGGAATGCAAACCTGTGTCAACTCCCATGATCACGGGATGCAAGCTGTGTGCTGATGATGGATCTGCTGATATAGATCAAAAACTCTACAGATCCATGATAGGAAGTCTGTTGTATCTGACAGCATCAAGACTAGACATCATGCTAGCTGTAGGACTAGTGGCTAGATATCAAGCAGCACCTAAACAAAATCACCTTCTTGCAGTCAAAAGAATATTCAGATATCTACAAGGAACAACACAGTATGGACTTTGGTATCCTAAAGGCAAAAGCTTCACTTTGACAGCATACACAGATGCAGATTGGGCCAGCTGTGTAGATGACAGGAAAAGCACAAGTGGAGGTGCTTTCTATCTAGGAGAAAGTCTGGTGGCATGGTTAAGCAAGAAACAAACATATATCTCTCTATCTACAGCAGAAGCAGAATATATAGCAGCAGCAGCATGTTGTACACAAGTCATGTGGATGAAGAAAACCCTCCAAGACATGAAGGTAAGCATTGATGAACCTATCTCAATCAAATGTGATAATACAAGTGCTATAAGTATATCTAAAAATCTTGTGCTTCACTCAAAAACTAAACATATCCCAATCAAGTATCATTTTCTCCGAGAACAAGTGGCTCAGAAGATAGTAAAACTGGAGTATGTACCAACAAAAGAATAGACAGTAGATATATTTACCAAACCACTTGCTAGAGAACCATTTGAATATTTGAGAGACAGACTAGGGGTAGTATCGGTAGATGCTACTCTCTAATATAAAGAAAAAGCACAGTTTTAGGGGGAGAACAGAAACGAAAATATCATTCCAAGGGGAGATCAACCAGCAAGGGAAGCATGAAACAGGTCCTTCGAATCAAAAGGAGTATGGCAAGAATACATCCAGCATAAAAGAATCAATAAAAAGGCTAAAGGGTTAGTGGTGAACACGACGTGAATCTAATCCAAACCCCTTGCCATTGATGTCAAAGGAGGAGGAAGAGCAAGAAACAAGAGAAAGGACCCTAACAGGAAAACAAAGGAAGTGCATTGCCATCAATGCCAAAGGGGGATACTGTTGGAAGTGTTGTCATTGATGGCAATGGAGGCAGAAAAGACAGAGACAGACAAAGGAGGCAGCAAAGAAGCGAACAAAGGAAGCAAAGGAGACAGGTGGAAGAAGACTGTCGAAATGTAACAGTCAAACAGCAGAACGGAAGCAACGGAAGAGACAGAGAAAGAAGCATAGCAGAGGCAGAGACAGAGGCAGTGAATATAGATGCAGAGCCATTATCAGAGGCAGAGGCAGAGGCAGAGGCAGAGCTGTTATCAGAGGCAGAGGCAGCGAACATAGACGCGCCATTTTTATTGAATGGAACCATGTGCAAACCTATATAATATTCCGGGAATCTTAACCCAAGCGGCAAAGTATATATATAAACCTTATTCCGGGAATCGTAACCCAAGCGGGAGGATACATAATATTCCAGGAATCTTAACTCAAGTAGCAAAGTATATATATATAAACCTTATTCCGATAATCATTACCCAGCCGGAGGATGCACTAAAGGCGGAAGCGGAAGCATATATATATGCAGCGCTTTATATAAGTGTTGCGCCTTATGCACAAAGGACCAAGACTACAATACAAAGTTTATGTATTATATTCTTGTGCGCAATATTAAGTGACTAAAGGTCTCATTGTTCTATTTTTAAAACAAACGAATTAATATAAGGTGGGACCCTTATGAATTGCATCGGAGAATATAAAGGCAGCGGAACAGGTTAACAACAGAAAGTTGCGATTGCGATTGAGATCCGGACCCGATGGTCATATAAACTTTGATTCATATATGTTTTAGTTCCAAAGAATTGATTTAATTGGGACCCTTTGTTCATCGCACCGCACTTTTGAAAGATGTGACTGCGATTAATCGCATCGCAACCATCGCAAAGGATCCAATCGCAATCGGAAGAATTAAACTGCGATTCATCGCATCGGCAAAATAAAGAGAAGAGTCGTTCATCGCATCGGCACAATTGAGTGAACAGTAATCCATCGCATCGGAGCAAGCCAAGATTGCGATTGCGATGAAGTCATGGACCCAATGGGCTTATAAACTATGATTCATGTAAGGTTGAGTTCCGGTCAACAATGAATCATCGGAATCGGAGCATCGGAGCATTGGAATGTCGATACATTCAAATGGAAATTGCGATTGCGATAAATCGCAATCGAAAGAAGTCAAGGAGTAATGTATAGCATCGGAAAGCGTGGCAAGTGGGCCCGGATATATGATATTCTATTGATTATATGGAATCGACCCCTTATATTAATGTTTATAATGCTTGACTTGGGGAATATGCATACATGGTGATATATTTATATATTGTGCTAAAGTCGAAACTTATAGAAAATGAGGTGCGTACTGGGCATTCGTTAAAATGAATTCATGGGTCTTTACATTCAGTTGGAAAATATATATGTATATATATGCTGATCCATATAATAAATACGCTAGTATTTAATATAATGATTTTTATAAAAGTTCACGGATTGGGTTTATTATAAGAGCCTGCAAGGACGAAAAAGAGAAAAACAGCTGCAGAAAATGTGCAGTAATCCAAAAGAACAGAAGAGGGTTGATTTGAAAATAAATTATATGGACAGAGAATGTGTAAGCAGGCAGCCGGAGCACAGAGATTGAGAGTGAACAGACATTGCCCAAACTCATATATATTTAAGAATAAAACCTGAAAAGCGGTTACATATGTGGCTGGTGCACACAGGTATAGTAAACAGATGAATAGATGCAGAAGTGAACCAAATATACACAATAGTCACTCAATAGTAGCAGAAAAGACAAATCCAGTAAAGCCAAGTCCCGAAAAGGAGCTGAGTGGAATTTAAATGTGTAATTGAAAATGTAAATATTTTTGTTTTATATTTTTTGTGATGCAAAGGCAAGTGTCCAAAGGAAAAAGAAAAATCCCATTGTAACATTGAAATTTGTACATATTGTTATAATTTTAAAATGAGTTGGAAAAAAGGAATGAGAAGACAGAAGCCAACGAGTCATGACTGTTCACTCCAAATTCCTTGTGAAATACAAACAGTCATGTGAGGAACTCTATATATAATATCAACTGGATATGCATAAAAGAGATTAGAGAGAGTGAGTATATAGAATGCATGAAAATTGAGGCAGAGAAGATAAGGAAGAGAGGAGCAGAAAGAGATGCTACAGAACAGAGCTGATATCTGAGGTAAATCAACAAACAAATTTTTAATTGAGGAAGTTGGAGCTTCCCTATCAAGTTGAAGCTTGATAGCCGTCAGTTGTAGCTGACTGAGGTAGGAGCCTCCTGTAGGTTGGTGCCTGCAGAAAAACAATGGTGAGAGGGAGTTGGAGCTTGCCTTTGCATCACAACAAATAATAAGATGTGGTTTTCTCCTTTTATGGGTTTCCACTTACATCTGATGTCTCTATGTGTGTTTCTTATGTGTTGATGTGATTATTTCAATCTACTTAATTGTTTGCTGCTCTCAACATAAGTATGGTGTCACATTAATTTAATATTGGCTGCAACATTTTCAGACTGTTCACATATTAAGCTGTAAATAAGTTTGGTGAAAATTTTAAAAGGCCTATGTATGTATTAAACTGATTCACCCCCCCCCCCTCTCAGTTTAATTAAGGTTAACAAAAAAGGAATTGGAGTCCGTTGGTCCTCCAAAGAGGGTGAACAGGGAGGGTGTGCCACCTGAGCGGTTTTGCAGTTATGTAGCCAAGACTACCAACATTGTTGACTCTAAGCCTACTAGCTATGAGGAGGTTTCCATCCAGGAGGTATGGAGAGAGTCTATTGTGGAGGAGTATGCCTCTATCATTAACAACAATTTTTGGGAGGTGGTGCCTAGGCCTGAGGGAAATTCAGTTGTGACTTCCAGGTGGATCTACAAGATCAAGCATGTTACGGATGGCAGCATTGAGAAGTTCAAGGTGAGGTTTGTGGCTAGAGGGTTTTCACAGATATTGGGAGTTGAATATGATGATACCTTCACTCCTATAGCTCGGTACACTTTTATGCAGTCCCCTATTTTTGTTGCTGCAGAAATGGTTTGGCAGATCCATCAGATGGATGTGAAGACCGCATTTCTGAATGAATTTATAGAGGAGGAAGTGTATGTTGAGTAGACACTGGGCTTTGAGGTACTTGGGCGGGAGACCCATGTATTCTGGTTGAGGCGAGCACTTTACGGACTGAAGCAAGCTCTAAGATCTTGGTATTCAAGGATTGATACTTACTTGCAGCAGATGGGTTTCATGAAGAGTGATGCAAATCCGAACCTATACTACATTGTTGTAGGGGATGATCCACTCATTCTTATGCTATATGTTAATGAATTTTTCATTACTGGGGCATAGAGACTGATTAGTGGTTGCAAGGAGGATCTTGCTATGGAGTTCGAGATGAAGGAAATTTGGTTGATGCATTACTTTGTGGGGCTTGAGGTGTGGCAGGAGGAGGGGCATATATTTCTAGGGTAGGGGCAGTATGTTGTGGATGTGTTGAGCATATTTCACATGGCAGACTGTAGACCCATGTCTACACCTATGATCACCAACTGGAACAAAATTCATGCTCCAGATTCTAGTTTGGTGGATCCCACAATGTATAGGCAACTTATGGGGTCCTTGATGTATCTGGTCAACACTAGGCCAGATATATGCTTTGCAGTGAACACATTTAGCCAGTTCATGGCTGATCCCAGGAGGGTGCACAGGGTAGCTGCAAAGCACATTCTTTGCTACGTGCAGGGGATTTTTTATTATGTTCTGGACTATAGGTCGGGAGATGGAGTGAGGTTGGTAGGTTACAAAGGTTCAGATTGGCCAGGGTGTGCTTCTGATAGGAAAATCACTTCAGGGTGTTGCTTCAAATTGGGTTTGGCAATTGTGTCGTGGTTCAGTCGAAAGCAAAACTCAGTTTCTCTAAGCTCTTCTGAGGCTGAGTATATGGCCACTAGCTAGGCTAGTTGTGAGGCCATTTGGCTTCGCAAGTTGTTGTATGGTCTATTTCATCAGGAGTTGAGACCGAAAATTATTCACAATGATAATCAGATTTGCATTTAGAAGGGGGCAGTGAAGCTGGAGCATATATCTACAAATGAGTAGGTGGCCGATATTCTCACGAAGTTCTTGCAAAGAGAAAAGCATGTCCATTTCAGGGACAAGATGGGTGTGGTGAGAAACACCTTCTTTGATAAGAGGGAGTGTTGATTTTTAATGTACCTTGGACAAGTAGTTTCCCATGGGTTAGTCACTACCTAGGGAAAAGTGTCCAAAATAATTCTTTTCTTAAGTGCGACTTTATAAAGTAAAAGTGACTTTATAAGTGGTAAAGTAATTTTTAAATTATAAAGTGAAAATTGACTTTAGACATAAATTACAATGTGGGTACTTTATTTAATGGGTGAGAAAAAAACAGAAAGTGAGAATTAAATGCACATTTAGGGAAAAAAAAGGGGGGAAATAAAAGAGAGACTACATTCATTGTTCATGAGCATAATGGAGAAAGGAAACTGAGGGTTAGAGAAAAGTTCTAAAGGAGAAATGTGTTGCAGCAAGCTGAAGGAGTGATTTTTGGGAACATATGGGCATAGAAATCAAGGCATAGACAAGAGCAAAAGGTATAGTACGAGAATTATTTAATGTTGTGAGCCACACACAGTTCAAGAGAAGTTTTTGAGATTATATATATATATATATATAATCCATACAATTCCTACAATGGCATGTAAATCCGCATACCCATATGAATCAGAAAAAGGGTCTGAGAGAGTTTGTATCTATACATTAAGTATATTTTTAGCTTCAAGTGGGCACAAAAATTGAGGCAATGTGGGCACGATTTTCAAGGAGTTTTGGGTTGAAGAGATAAGTTGTATTTTGCTGTTTTGTTTTGTCTGCAAATGTATTTTTCTTGAACTTGAAAGATAAATAAATTTGAAGAGCTCTCTAATAGGTTTTCCCCAGAGAAGATTGAAGGGACATTTGTGTGTATTTTTATGTGTTGTTGGTTTGTTTATGTCCATATTTATTTTTAGCATGTGTTGACAGTCAAATGTGTTTTAATTTGAAAATTTCATTTCCAGAATTCTATATGTTGAATGTATGTTTATGGGAAAGGGCATGAATGGGAGTGATAAGGTGAAATTAAAACCGGGTTGGGATTGCAGAAAACTTTTTAGTTATCAAATTTCAACTATAATTATAGTCCCTTCTTATCCTAGAATGGTTGCCGTGTTTTGTGACCTACTTTTCCCGTTAAACTCCGGTTCATATTGGGATCGATTGTTGAATCGACCCGAACCATATTCTCAAATTCCTATCCATCCACAAAGACCCCAAGAAGCTCAAAATACATGTGGGCCAACCTTTACAGCTTTTTGTTGTGTCTCAATTTATTCCAACGATATCTAGAACTTCCCAAGTCCCACTTACCCAAACAAGAAAGGTGCTCACATCTCAACCGCTTGTACAAGGTACTCAGTCTTAATTCTGCATCTTTTCCATACACTTTTCTATACCTTTTTCACTCACCTGAACCTCCCAAGTTGTCAATATCATTGTATGTTAATTTCAAAAGAGCATCTAACATGGTTTTTAACTATATTTTTGTGTCTGTTGTTTGATTTAGATTTTGTTCATTTAGCTGCGGAATCTTGCCACTTTCCGCAGCTGCTGCAACTTTCCGCAGCTATTTTGTGAAACTCTATGTTACAGGTGTTTACAGGAAAAACGGGCCACATGGGCAAGTCAGAAATGATGTGGACATGGTTCATGTCCTATTGGTTCGAGCAAACTCATCTAAAGAAGCTGCGGTCAAAGGCGTCCAAATGGAAGTCAACCATAGAGTCTCACGTTGACAGGACTCTATTTCGTGTCACATGAAGGTTCATATGGCCGTTTCTGAGTTGCGGAGGACAAGTCGACATCTGTACATGGCTCCATAGCCGAATTCAAGCATCCAATCCTCATAGATTTACTTTCCAACATGGCCATGATCCTAGATCCGTGGACGTAATGGTCTACGTGTTTTGTATTAGCATAAACTTTAGGAAATCAATTACATTACCTTCAGTTATAAATAACGAGTTTGCATACGCATAGGAGTTAGTCTCGATTAGTCTCTGTTATCTTTTATTAGTCTGCTCTGTAATGTAATTACGCTGCCTTTGTGCCGTAATACTACCATACTGTTTTGACTGCATTTTAATATAAGAAGACTATGTTTTCCAACGTAATTCGTACTTGAAGATCATTGCCAAGGCTGGTGTAGAGGGCCCCTGCTCAGCTAAGGTTTTGTGCATTAGTGTATAGTTCTTGTTTTATTTCTTTAAAGCTCATTGTGCCATAATCCATTCACATGTTTATACATTGCATTTTTCATGATACATATGCTTCATTTCTGTTTATAAACTTTCATGCTTTCCATTTCACTTCCGTCTTTCATGTTTTATGTTATTAATCACTGATCAGTGTTCTTGTTTCAGGTTATAGATAGGCAGCCCGGGCATTTTCATAGCTTTTTGACTAATGACATGGAATTAACATTGTTCTGCTGCTAATTTGTTTTTCTTAGTTTCTGTTTAATTTCAGTACTGCTTTGTTTAATTCAATTTTGCTTATTTGCTTCAGTAGTTAAATTTAGATATATTAAACTGCTCATAACATCTTCAGTTGCCTCCGAAAGCCACAGCTGGACTGATGGTGAGGGATTGTATTATGAAATGTGTAGTTTGGTATAGTTTCATTTCTGCAAATTTAGATATATTAAACTGCTCATAACATCTTCAGTTGCCTCCAAAAGCCACAGCTGGACTGATGGTGGGGGATTGTATTATGAAATGTGTAGTTTGGTATTAGTTTCATTTCTGCAAATTTAGATATATTAAATTGTGCATGACATCTTCAGTTGCCTCCGAAAGCCACAGCTGGACTGATGGTGAGGGATTGAATTATGAATGTATGGTTTGATATTAGTTTACTTTCTGCAAGTTAGATATCAGTTACTCAAGTTGTTTATGGTTACTTCCAAAAATCATAGCTGGACTAATGATGAGGGATCAGAAGACAAGTTGATGTAATTTGATTTAGATTTACTTTATTGCAATTTTGGATTTCTTTCAGCATAGTTTCTTTTGTGTTTAGACAACAGCAAGAATAGTTTGATTTCATACTCACTAGTTCACTATTTTGATTTATTAGACTAGCAACACCTTTTCATTTCAGCAGCACATTTTCCATTTTCTTTCAAGTTTTGTCATTATATGTTTCAAATTTCTTTTTCAGTTGCAAGTTGGTAAATAATTATAGAGGATATCATTTCCTTGAACAAACATAACCATACTTGTTTTCATTTTAGAATTTCCATTTCATCTTAGAAAACCAAAAACGACAAAAAGTTAAGAAATAGGTTATCTTGCACATATAGTGCGCCGCACTTCATCAGCTTACGAATCTCGGATTGAAAAATTAAATGCAGCAATTTAGGACACACTAAATTGACCAAACATTTTGGCGCCGTTGCCGGGGAAGTGTAACTAGGTAGCCAATTTCTTAAAAAAAAAAAACATAAAATCATAAAAGAAGGGAAAAACTTGATAACTTCTTGAAGTATGCTCTCCTCTTGCACCTAGTGTGATCTGGAGGATCAGAAAAGAGAGTTATTGGTTTAGTAATTTCTTAAGTATGTTCTCTTCTTGCACCTAGTGTGACCTGGAAGATCAGAAAGAGAATTATTAGCCCAACTTTTTAAAAATAAAAAAAATAAAAAATGACATGCATAGAGCAAGAGATTCTAGGGGAAGGTTTATAGCTAAAGCCAAGAGTTCGATTTTCACAAATCCATCTTCTTCAAGGCATAGACCAGATTCACCACCATCTACCCCTAGCCTTAAGA
>CM076569.1:630643834-630777435 GCA_034641835.2 Pinus albicaulis
ATAACTAGCAGTTGCCCCAGGAGGTGCAAGGAGAGGCCGATAGGAGTATCGTTTGTTAATTATGAATTTGAAGTAATTGTAGTTTTTGAGATGAAGGGGATTTTGTAGAATTTTGCAGAAAGATGATGTTCAATTCTCAGTTGTGCAGTAACAGACTTATTGTTCAATTCTCAGTTATGCAGGTAGAGAGTTATTCGATGAGTTGTGTAGCAACTTTTACAATTAAATCATCTATGAAAGAAGAATGCATACCAGTTACTTGTAAAAGGTTGTGGAGAGTACCAGAAGCAACAAAAGACATAACAAGAAAATGCAAATATCTACTGTCAAGTAAATAGCCATCTTGAAGAAGTAATCTATGTCATAACATAAATGTATATTCTAAGAGAAAGATTAATGTGGCCCTGTTTTAGGAGCTCCTTCTTCAGCTACCACCACTGACATCAGCCTTATTACAATATTCTCCATGTTGTAGTTTCCTTTGTATGCCAGTCAGTATTAAGCATGGCTGCATTAAGGTAGTTTTGCTCTTCTTCATCTTTCATTAAACTCTCAGTACAACGTCTCGTTACTGCTACTGCATTATTTCCTCAAAATTAGCTAACTCAAAGTGCCTTGAAATTGGGCTACAAATGACAGAATCTACATCAACAAACTGCTAAAATTCTGTTGAAATGATGAGTCAATGACTGTAAGAGCAACTGCTTTTGGTGCAATATATGGATATATGGATTTTTGGAATACTCTGTTATATTTAACTGAAACTGAAGCTAATTTAAAAAAATAAAAGCTCTCTTCTTTTTTTCTTTTATTTAATTTAATAGGCATTATATAGGAACATTCTTCTCAGCCTTAACTGTAAGAGCACCTGGTTTTGGTGCAATATCTATGCCTGCATAGAATATTACCTCTTACTTGCTATTGCTTTTTCTGTATCTATGGCAGAAGCATATACAGTGTAATCTGAAAAATATAGAACCCTGTCATGAAACAAAATGCTCAGTTATTACTAAACAGATGGCCTTTAAGTCTATGGCAGGAATTACAATATCAATTTTGAAAACCAGAATATCAATTTTGCACACTTGTTGGAAAGAAATATTTAATGAAAAGGTGGCAGTCATTAATGGCCTTTATATCAGTTCCACATCTGGAGAAAGATGGAAAGAAGAGCCAAATTCCTGTTATGCACATGAATATGAAAACCAAAGGTACTGCAATAAATCTTGGCAATTTGATGTAACGAGAGAGGCTGGTTCTGTAACTTCCCAACTGGTTGGACTTTTCTCTGTGTAACAACAGAGCTGCAACATGCCATGCACCACAAAGTAAATTTACAATTCAATTCAATAAATACGTGTGGCAACATAGTACTTTTAAAAAAGCATGTTCTTGACTTGTACACCAGAAAATGCAGCAATCAAAGCAGACTGTTGGCATAAGGGTACGAATAAACAATGTAAAGCTTACACATAACTTATAACGTACTAAAATTTGACCAAAGACCTCTTTCTTTCATCTCATCTTGTAACTTTAAGGCCCTTTGTGCATTGCCTTATTTACAAAGTCTAGTGATGAGTACGTTGTAAGTAACAACGTCAGGTTTCAAGCCACAGTCCATCATGAGATCTACTAACCTTAAAGCTGCATCCATCTTACCGGCTTTGCAATATTTATCAATAAGAGTAGTGAAAGTAGCAATAGTTGGAAGTAAACCCATCTGAAGCATGTCATGTAAAAGCACATTTGCTTCTTCCACCTTGCCAATCTTACAAAATCCTCTTGCAACAGCACTATGAGCAACTTCAGGAGGAACCACACGCAATATCTCATTTTCATTCCTCAGTCTAAAAGTTCCCTACAAATCACCGGCTCTGCAGTAGCCATTGACCAACCTAACAAAGATATTATGGTGAGGAACAAGTCCCTGCTGCAACATTGTATAAAAGAGTTGACAAGCTTCTTGTATCTTTTGTTTATTGTGAAATCCATAAATAAGCGTAGTGTAAGTAAGATTATTAGGTGAAAGCCCTAAACCTATCATTTCACTAAAGAGTTTAGTAGCAGTCTTCATATCACCACTAGAAAACTTATCAATCATCATGTTAAATATCAAGTGATCTAGAATAATATCTTTCTATATCATTTGCTCCAATTTCTCCTTTGCTTCATTTAGTTTTCCTGTTTCACAAAGTCCAAGGATGAGGGCTTTGTATGTTAAAAGACTAGGAACAAAGCCATTTTGCACCATTCTGTTATACAAGTAGGAACTCCTCTCCAGCAGTCCTTTCTTGATGTTCATTTGTTCTCTTCCCTTGTGCTTGAGGGTTGCCTCTTTATTTATTTATTCACCAATCCCATTGTTAAAGGCTATTATAAGAACCATGTTAAGGTAACAGGGTATACAGGGCTTTGTATGTTAGGTGCATACATGGAACTCTTTGTAGAAAGATGTGAACATAGGAAACTAATCAACTCTGTATTCAACAATGCATTTCCCTGCAGACTGTGTTGAGCAGAGTGAACAGCATTACTGGAATATCTCTCTCACTTTTTTAGGCAAGTAAACAATAGCACTTTGATGGAATTAGACTATACATATTTTCCCTTCCCATTTAAGCAATCAGATAAACAATTTCTAAGGCTTTGCACGATGGGCTTGTATATAGGTTTCTGATCCTAAGGGTGGCAGGCCTAATCAAAAACCTCAAATTTCTCCCTTGTTTCTTAAATATCACATCCAGTTCTTCAAATAAAGGGCATTGTCTTCCATTATCCGGCTCTGAGGTTTCTTTGCCCTGAATATATAAGGCTCATTGGCATCAGAGCTGTATAACATATTAACAAGAAGGGCTACGAATTTCAAAGTTTGCACTTGATCCAAAGAAACATTATAGGCCATCACAGAGTTCCATAAATAGATCAAAGTGGAAGAAATATGGTAACAAACTGAACAAGAGGCCTTCACCAAAAAACGGGTCACAAAACAAAATTTCATTGTTTCATACAAAAAGATTAGTAGATTGTTATGGGCCCAAAAACAGGAAATGGTAAACAGAATGGGAAATTGAATTTCATAAGTGTCTCTAATGATGATGGAATTGTTCTAGAAAAGTGACCCATAGTGATGCTATTAAGACCAATAAAATTATAAATCTATTCATTCATTTAATGGTGTAATTGTAAACACAAGTTCAATGTTATCCTGATTTATATTGCAAGCTAGCTTTTTCAATGAAATTATGGACATGGAAAATGACATCATCACAGATAGATTGGGCTCTAAAATTAGAGGCTTTCAACACTGATTTTTGCTCCTTTTCTCTTTTGGAATATCATTTTCATTTTTCTTTGGATAGAAATTATCATAATTTTTTTTTCCATTGGGACTTCACTTTTGAAGAGGCAAACTCCATGCCCCTAGGCTAAATCCAAATCCTATATCTCGTTGCTTTGTAAACTATGGAAATCTATGGCAATCAAATTCCTCATAATTACATTGCTGGTTGCAAATATTGCATTTGAGGGGCACAGGTCTTCAAGAAGGCCTTCATTCCTCCATTAAATACAAGGCATCGATGCCCTCCTTCATTCACCCCTTTCTACATAACCCACTTATTTTTATTACAGAATGATTCATTGCCCTCCGATTTTGACATTTTAAGGAGGGTTATGCCATATGGTTTATCCATATTGTAGTTAATATATAGTATAACTTTGTTAAGCCGTATGTAACAAAAGAACTTTGTTATCCCATTTAATATGACTTACCCTGTTTCAGAAGTTAATATATAGTATAACTTTGTAAAGCCATATGTAACAACCATAAAATATTCCTTCCCTCACCTCTAACATGAAGCAAGGTAGAACCAAAAACATTGTTAAAAATATTAAATGATACAAAAGACATTGTTAAAAATATTGTAATGAGAGATGATGAATATGGAGTAGCTAGAACTAACCCTAGCAGAACAGGGCCAGAGAGGCCTTCTTATCACCTCAAAAGCACATAATGTCTAATTAAAAAAAAAAAAAAATAAATAAACTCTGGACTTAGTCACATCAATATGCTATGGGGATTAGGAGCTCACCTTAGGCTCATAGACAATGTTGTTAGCAGTAGCACATGGTCCATCAGCATTAGGAAACTAAAGGGGCTACTTGATGGGAAAAATAATTTTTTGACAGGATTTTATTCTCACCCACCAAACATTTGTTTAAGGTGACTGGAATTTTTGCAAATAAGGGGGCTGATTTGGCTTCAAATTCATTGAAAGTAAAAGACATAGTCTGACTGGCAAGGCTTTGAAAGCATTAAAATTGCAAAAAGTGGGTGTGTGGTTAGAGAGAGGTCTCTTTCTCATTTATTTCCAGCACTCTAATACTTCCCTAAGAGTAATGGTTGTAAAATAGGAGAGAACCCAATTGGTAATTTGGCCTGAGCGAGTCTTAGCTCTAAAAGACAAGGTTTTTGTGGTTGAATACTGAATTTTATGCACGAACATCAGGAGCATGAGTTTTAAGAAAAGTTGTGAGCTCTGACTACAAACAAAAAACTCAAAGGTTGACCTGCATGTTCAGGGCCTCAATATTCAAACGATGCAGCACCTAAAACATAACCAATTCAAGTAACCAGTCAATAAAGTTGATGATAAAATAAATATTGCTCCTGCCAATGCAGGTAGAGTGGAAGTAACGGAAACTGAAAGGTGAGATTCCTTCATTTTTTCCCTGTATAACATCCACTTCATTATCAATATTCTCTGTGATTTTCCTTGAATTTCGTGTATCGGTTGGTGAATCTACAGTGGGAAGCCTAACAGAGAGTTTGAAAAATGGAACGACTTCAGCCCAAATACAAGAGCAATGTTGAATTGTCTCAGACGACTCAGGTTAGCAGATGCATATTACATACTAAATAAAACACCTGCTCCGAATATTTCCAGAGTGTATGCAAGAAGTAATGTCAGACAATTAGAGAAATATGGAAACCTGAAAGTGTGGTGACCTCCACTAATGTGGAATCAAACCAGGTACAGGAAGATTATAACATGGTTACGGACAACAGAACAGAAAGATAATAACATAGATTCAAAGAGAATTACTGCATATATTAGATCTGCTGCTGAGAAATACAAGGGGAAGCCCTCTATTAATAGCAACCTGGGAGGAGTCCAGCATTTAAGGATAGTTGGCAAGTATACCAAGTATTTAATGATCTACCCAAGTTAACTTACAAGTTACAACTGTCTGTAGAAGGTGAGTATTAAATATGTTGACAAATATAAAGTTTTCAAGGTAGAATAGAACATAATAGCATGAGTAAAATGTGAAAACCTTGAAACGGAATAGATTATAATTTATATTCACATAGATATACAAATTTGAAGGTGAAGAGATATATACATGTGTACAACAAAAGTTTGTTGAAAGTAAATATCTAATCATAAATACATGTTGATGCACGGCATCGGCAACACCAATTGGTGTCTATAGTGACTCCACGTTCAGAAAGGAGTTCTTGCCATTCAGCTCGCATTTTACATTGTCTAT
The DNA here is from genome assembly GCA_034641835.2 of Pinus albicaulis. NCBI lineage: Eukaryota > Viridiplantae > Streptophyta > Pinopsida > Pinales > Pinaceae > Pinus > Pinus albicaulis. The sequence goes on from CM076569.1 coordinate 630,649,388, forward strand.
CTCTTTCATTTATTTGGATTGTTTTCCATAGAACTCTTCGAATATTTTGTAATAGTGCAATAGTTCCACGCAAACGGTACAGAGGCAATGAATGGGGTGAAAGGAATCTGAGCTGTATATCATGTAAAGTTCGTTCATGCTGGTCAATCTCCTGGCAGCATTCATAGAGCATGTTTAAATCCCTTGAATCCATATCTGTTTAGCATGAAAGAAGGTAAATATTTATTTTTAGTGTTAACGGATGGTAAAAGTAAACTAATTATAGAGTTTAAAAATAACTAAAGTAATCACAAAATTCTTTTAAACATTAGGAACATAAATACGGGAATATAATCTCTCAAATATTCAAAATCAACATCATCCCTCTTCAAACCTTCCCGTAAATCACATATTATGTCCTACCCAACAAAAAGCTTTCACACATATTACTTCTCATTTCAAAAACCCTCTTCCGAAACCCCCAACTAGAACCATTATACAAGGGACAACCGGGACGGGAAAATCCGCTTTAATAAAATCTCTACAACGTGCATTCATCGAACTCTCCTCACCAAATATAAGCCCATTGTTGGTACTTGCACCTACCGGTGTTGCAGCTTTCAACATAAATGCACTTACAATTCATTCTTCCCTTCACATTCCTATCTAAACAATGCATCCTCTTGAAGGTCAACCACTCCTCCACCTCCAAGAACAAGTCCGCCATATTCAGTACATACTCATTGATGAAATGAGTTTTATCGGGCCAAAAATGCTTTCCCGTATTGATGATCGCTTACATTAGGAACATAAACATTAGAATCGGATTTACACGTGCGATCAACATTTCTTCAATCTATGTTAAATTCTGAAGGACATATGGTTGTTTGCCACGGTCCATGTTGTTGGCATGAATGAAACGGTTTGAATTTTTTGATGTTGCACATTGAGAGCAAGAGAGGGTACCATGCGAACATTTTGTTTTCATGCCTGGATATGATTCTTTGCATAGTGTTCAAACATGCAATGGAGAAAGGTTATCTATTCTTTGCCTAAAGCGACGGTGTTCTTCATTGAGGGGGGGGGTGAGGTTATATAGGTTTTGGAAAGAGGGAGTCTCTTTTCGTTTTTTATAAAGAAGTTGTCGTCGCGCATTTATTGCTTCTTTATTTTGAGCATAAAGAAGGCGACGTCGTGCTTTTTTTCCCGCATCTTCATCGTTTGATGACATATCTAACAAAGTACAAATAATTCTATGTTAGGGATGAGGTGTGAGAATTAAAAATTACAAATTGAGGTATGAATGCATATGAAATGTATGACATTGTGTTGAAAGCTGAAATTTCTAAATAACTATTAATAAGTGCTAGAAAGAGTTTGAAATCACTTTGAAATAGATGTTGGTATAAACCTTTTTTGTAGTGCCAAACACAAGTATTTATACAATTGAAATGTGAAAGGGTAAATATACATATTTGTAGTCATTTAAAAATGTTATTGTAAAAGTAACTGTGCATTACAACAACATGTTTGTATTTTACATTGGTATGGAGAAAGGAACTAGACAAGGATGTTCTTTTCTATCTACAGAAATAAAAAGGTGTACATATAAGAACAGAGGTCAAAGGCGACGAGCAACAGAGCGCTGTGAAATGGTAAGTGCGGCAATGTCTTTTAGGATTTCCGTGCATACAGCATCATATTAGATTTCTTCTGAACATAGCAGAATAGGTTGCAAATGCTCAACACCGTTGTAGTATTCTTTTTTAATGGAAAGTGACAAAGAGAAGTGACGCCCTGATATACGACTACATATTTTCTGAAGATCAGCCGGTTCAATGGAAAGGAGGAACAAGTCTTTAGCTGTGATGCCCATGAGCTCATTTCCCGCATCATTGAAGACAATGACATTTTGAAGTTGTCCAGTGTGGTCATGCAATTCGATTTTCAGTTTGTAATGGTAGTCGCATTCTGGAAATCCACCGTTGCACTTTGTACAATGCCAGAGATTGTTAGAATGGTGGCTTACTTTTTTCATGCATTGTTTCCCATTGTAATCCAATGGACAAGCAAGGAAATAGAAATCGTCCATGCGCAGACGAGTTATTGTGGCACGAACCGAAACCCATACTACTTTCTCGAAGATTTCCATGCTAGATATTTCCTGAATTGTCTTTTGTGGTAAAGCTCGCTTGGAAGACATAGCATAATTTCTACTCAATGAAGGAGACGAAGAGCTGTAGCCTGTATCACGGAACCAAGTTTGGAGTTGTTGAGTTTCTTCAATGTTTGGATTTATAAGAAGAGCAGTAGTGGAAATTGTCCCAATAGTGATTCCATTAAATTCAGTTACCCGACCTCCTTTGACACAAAGGATTGGTGGGTTGTCAGAAGAGTGGACTCCAGCAAGGTCCTTTCCTATAGAGAAACATTGATCTCCCCATATTGTTAAATCAATGTTGAAACCTGACTTGTCCTTCAATGTTATTGTTTTTTTTAATATTTCAGTTCCATCTCTTCTTCTTATTGTAGAAGCAGGGGAGGTGGAGCTAACGACACCGAGAACATCGACAAGCGTATTTGGGTTTGTGGATTTGACTTCAGCAATAGTCCTAAAATGAAAGCTTTGGTAAGGAAAGCTTGGATCATCTTCTGAACATGGTGTCACAGTTGATGTTGCAAGCAAGTAAATCTCCCATTTGTTGTTTAAATGGTTGTAGTTTGGGTTTGTTTGCTTAATTGTTCCATTGGAGACAATATATAGTTGCCCAACTTCAATGAGATTGTATAGAGATTCGGTTAAATCAGCGAATGCAGAAAGATGGATTTCATCTTTGTCACGACCAATGAGGTCAAAGCTGAAAACTTTTCCTGACCCACGCGCAGTGTTGTAGTTCTTCAAGGGTGTTTTTGATAATACTCTACCTTGAATCGACCAATACTTCCGGTACGGATTGAGTGATGTAAATGATACAAGCGATGTTGTAGGTGTGCTTGTTGGAGTTGAAGTATTTGGAAGAATATTTTGTGCTGATGAAGAAATTGAATGAGATGACTCCCTTAGATATGATCACTAAATTTGTGATTTTCTGGAGCATTTGTTCGAGCAAGCAGAGTTACAAATATTTCTTGGAATAAAATACAGAGGAATGTGCAATTAATTTAGGCTCTAAGGCATACCTACAAACATTACAAAGGCATGATACAGATATGAAAGAGTTCAAAAAAATCACTGAATTTTTTTGTCAATTCGTTTGATGACAAGCATATAGACATATATTACAACTCCAGGAAAGACTATCCTAAGCTAAATTGTACAACTCCAGGGAAGACTATCGTCGCTGGTATTGAGAGTTCATAGTTGCATTGTTGTAGCTGTATATAGTGCATTGCAGACGCTGATATAGGGCACTGTGTAAGCATTATTATTGCAATAATACATCTTTTGTTGATAGTCATGGGAATGTAGTAGTATTTCATGCAATTCTTTGGGTACTGGAGTCTAGAGCTACATTCTTCTTGGAATTAGTGGCTTTCGATGCTAAATTGTACAACTCCAGGGAAGACTATCCTAACTGGTATCGAAAGTTCATAGTTCCATTGTTGTACCTGTATATAGTGCATTGCAGAGGATGATATAGGGCACTGTGTAAGCATTATTATTGCAATAATACATCCTTGTGTAAGCATTTTGTTCCACAGTACCCTTCCCTTTATGAATTTTTTTTTATTTACAAAAAGTTTGTCTTGTTTTCTTTTTGTATCTAAATTTACAAAAAGAGAGACTTAATTCAGGTTATGAAATTGCATCCTGGTCTACTGCTTTAAAATCTACACATATATATTCCTATAAAATGAGGCCAGCGATTTCTGTTGCATTGCTTACAGTGAATTCCCCATAATTTCTTGCTTGTTCAAGTAATATAATAGAAAAAATAGTTTAAAGAGTTTCTAATTTGCCAATAGCCATGGAAATGTAGCAGTATTTTAGGAAATTCTTTGGGTACTGGAGTCTATAGCTACACTCTTCTTGGAATTAGTGGCTTTCGATGCTAAATTGTACAACTCCGGGGAAGACTGCCCTAACTGGTATCGAAAGTTCATAGGTGCTTTAGGCAATTCTTTGGGTACTGGAGTCTATAGCTACACTCTTCTTGGAATTAGTGGCTTTCGATGCTAAATTTTACAACTCCAGGGAAGACTACCCTAACTAGTATCGAAAGTTCATAGGTGCATTGTTGTAGTTGTATATAGTGCATTGCAGAGGATGATATAGTGCACTGTGATGCATGACCAATGACTCAACTTTATAATAGCAAGTCTATTAAAAAATCTGTTGGAATGAAAAACTAATGGAACTGCGAAGACAACATAACAATAAAATTGCAACAATAGATAGGAAACAGGGAACAGCCAAATACATACACAGAGTTATTGCTACTCTATGGCATTCACTTGGTTATATGGAGAAAAGACTCCAGGTAAACTTGTCCAGATAAGCAGAAATAATATCTTTAGACAGCAGTACTTCTTTTCATATTTGAGGATATATGAAACTGACTGAAATATAATATCTATGTGAAACCCACTCTAAAAATGTTAAGTATTCCCTTTAACAAAAAAATCAAGCACAGATCTGGTACAGAATATCTAAATACCTGCACCTTGCAATCACTATAAAATTAGATATAACTGTAATTCTAATGACACAATAAAAATCCTAAAATCTAAACACAGTAATAATTCTGATCAACATCTGTAAAGAACCCACTATGATATGCACCTGGAGATTGCTAAGCGTGAGATGCATATTTTCCGTTCACACAAATAGCCATTCTATCAAACATTTTAAAACTCTTAAGATATACAAACTCAAGCTTTACAATCTTGACGTACACAGGTTCAAACTGGTCTGGTTGGTCACCAAAACCAGGATAGTTAGCATTGAAATCAGTAAATGCCCAAATGTCATCAGGGGTGCCAAGTGACACTTAATTAGTCCCAATGTCTGGACCAGTCTATAATTCTGATCAACATCTGTAAAGAACCTGCTGTGATATGCACCTGGAGATTGCTAAGCTTGAGATGCATATTTTCCGTTCACACAAATAGCCATTCTATCAAATATTTTAAAACTCTTATGATATACAAACTCAAGCTTTACAATCTTGAGGTGCACAGGTTCAGACTAGTTTGGTTGGTCGCCAAAACCAGGATAGTTAACATTGAAATCCAGCAAGGTGATAACTAAAAGCTAAAAAATAAACATGGTCATTTGCGTTTCTTTTCTCATGGGTAGAGAGTAGATGTTAAGAATGGGTAAATCCCTGTCCACTTTTTGAAATTATGGAGTCAAAAACTAAATGCTAGTCATGCTAATCCTATTCTAAAGAAACCAAAATCAGAAAGATGTTATTCTTTTTAATTCTGAAACAACCCTTGAAAAATCACTCCCAACAGTTTTCAAACAATGCATTTATACGTTTACCTGGAGATTGCTAAGCTTGAGATGCATATTTTCCGTTCACACAAATAGCCATTCTATCAAATATTTTAAAACTCTTAAGATATACAAACTCAAGCTTTAAAATCTTGAGGTGCACAGGTTCAGACTGGTCTGGTTGGTTGCCAAAACCAGGATAGTTAGCAATGAAATCCAGCAAGGTGATAACTAAAAGCTAAAATATAAACATGGTCATTTGCGTTTCTTTTCTCATGGGTAGAGAGTAGATGTTAAGAATGGGTAAATGCTTGTCCACTTTTTGAAATTATGGAGTCAAACACTGAATGCTAGTCATGCTAATCCTATTCTAAAGAAACCAAAATCAGAAAGATGCTATTATTTTTAATTCTGAAACAACCCTTGAAAAATCACTCCCAACAATTTTCAAACAATGCATTTATACGTTTACCTAGCCTCCATTATGACATCGCTCAAATTTTACGTGAGTTCCTACTATTCATTCATCATGAGTGCCATGAAAAATAATGAGTTGACACTGTCTAAAATATGTCTACTTGGTACTACTGAGCTGTGAAAAACAATATTTTTTCTCACTGGCCTGCAAACTACATCTTATTCTTATGCCTGCTGAACATAGATATTTCCCTAGTTCAAAGTGATCTCCCTAGTTTTGACATTATACCTAAAAGGCACAATGAAAAGTACCTTGGGCCAAATATAAACAAGTGACGTGATTAATTCTAGAAGATTTCTATGATAAAGTCCTTTAAATGGATTGCTAAGCTTAAGATGCATATTTTCCGTTCACAAAAATAGCCATTCTATCAAATATTTTAAAACTCTTATGATATACAAACTCAAGCTTTACAATCTTGAGGTGCACAGGTTCAGACTGGTCTGGTTGGTCGCCAAAACCAAGATAGTTAGCATTGAAATCCAGCATCCAGGATCCTAATCATGTTCCTGTAAATGCCCAAATGTCATGAGGGGTGCCAAGTGACAACTAATCAGTGCCAATGTTTGGACCAGTGTATCACTGTTTGCAAAAGTTCGACGGATGAATTGAGAAGCATTGTGTATTTGCGCAAATCTGGAGAAAAGTTCAGCAAAGTACACGAATCCTTCGGTTTCTTCCATGCGGGTCATCTCAATGCCTCCGGAAGTACAGGTTTTCACATATAAACAACTTCGTTTTGCCACAAACAACTTCAGCTCTGCCAATGTGATTGGAAATGGGGGCTTTGGTTTCGTGTATAGGAGTGTCTTGCTTGATAGCAGAGTGACGGCCATTAAACAGCTTGACAGAGATGCCCAACAAGGAGAACGTGAATTCAGAGTTGAGGTCTGGTTTCAAAGTTGTTTCAATACATCTCTATGGCGTTCGAATAATGAGCAAAAATAAGCTGTAAAAATCAAGCAACCAAAGTGCAAAACGATGAAGAAAGAAAGGGCATTACCTGTTCTTCTTTGATGAGCGAAGTTAAATTTTCTTTGAGGAAAAGACTGTTGTGCGTTGCTGGCGATTGTGCTGTCCGTTGCTGTGGAGCTGCAGGTGGGAGAAAAATTTGATTCCGGAAGTGAAGAAGAAATTGGAAGGCGGCATTATTTCTGAATCCGTTTGTAGTGGAAGTCGGAAAAATAGGACAGAATTAATTCAGCCACTCCTTGGTTGCATTACCGACCAGCCACCGCACTCTCCAGAATGCCACCATTTAAGGTTTCAGGGGATTGTGTACAACATGATGCAGGGATTCATCGTCTCTGAACTGCAATGGCCATTTTCAAGCTGCGCGCCAAAGGGAGTCTGCGGGGACGAAAACTGGAGGCGGTCGATTTTTGTCAACATATCGGAACAGCTGTCAGGCAACAGGTGTCAGCCAGAGATTAAAACTGTCAGGGAACACATGTCAGGCGGACATTAAAAATGTTGACGATAAAAAATTGCATCTCTTTCAAAAGAGAAGGCCTATCGGCCTAATTAATTAGACAATGTTAATTAATAATATTTAATATTATATTTATAATGTTTAATATTGTTATATAAATATAATTATTTATATTAATTATGTCTAATAATATTATATTTATAATGTTTAATCTTGTTATATGAATATAATTATTTAATTTGATGATGTGGTTTAATGGTTAGGTGAGGAGATTTGATCTCGGTCATGATGAATATAAATCGAATTATTTAGTTTGATGATGTGGTTTAATGATTAGGTGGTGAGATTTGGTCTCAACATATTATATTTATAATGTCTAATATCGTCATGATGAATATAAATATAGTTATTTAATTTGATGATGTGATTTAATGGTTAGGTGGGGAGATTTAGTCTCAGTCATGATGAATATAAATATAATTATTTAGTTCGATGATGTGGTCTAATGATTAAGTGAGACTATTTAGCATCAACATATTTTATAAGTAGATGAAAATATCTTTCATCACATCATTAAGATTATTTTATAAGTAAAAAAGTTTAATATATATACTTGAGAGCTATTCTATACACAATTAAAAAATTATAAATATAACTATTTAGAAATCACACTTTCCTTATGTGACGCTGGAACTTGGTTTAGAGTGTCAAAGTTAGTTTATGTGTATATTATGATAATTGATATGTAAACATGATTTTTTAATGAATGTATGTTTTATTTATTTTTGGCTATAATAATCAAAGTTGAGTGTGACAAAACCAGAAAAATAAAATATGTATGTCTTACTAAATTTAACAGTGAAATCTTGCCGTCAAATCTCTGCACGGAGCCCGAAATGTCAGTCACGTGGACAAGTGAAAGAGTTATTCAAAGAACACGCAGTGTGTTCAACAAGAAAACTGGACGAGACCTGGGGGGAGAAGGGAAGAGACGACCCTTCTGCTGCTAATATAATTGAAATCTTGGAATAGGTTGAACTGATTGATGTTAAGATGACAAAGAATGCTCCTACTTGGTTCAATGGTTGCAAAGGTAAAGATTTTATAGGTAAGAGAATCGACCATTTTGTGATTAGTTTTGATCTCAAGACTTTGATGGGGGAAGTTACTCTTGCATGGGTTTTTGAGAAAAGGCCGAGAGGTTTACCCTTCAAATTCAATAGAATTTGGCTGGAAGACGAGGGTTTTAATAAGATAATTAAAACTTTTCTTAAGAGTCATTAGAGAGATGAGGGAGTCACAGCAATGGATTATCTTTCCAAAACCATGAAGGACTTGAAAAAGGTGGTTCGTCATTGGGAGAAAGGTAAATTACAAGAAACTAATGACAGAATCAGATTTATTAAGATGGAAAGAGCTAAGATATTAAACGAAGTGGCTGAGGGCCGGCAGATTGACGATTTCTGGGAAAAGTTAAAAGGAGCTAGAGGATAAATTTAAAATTTATCTATATAGGAAAGAGATGATGTGGCGGTTGAGAAGTCGGGCAATATGGTTGAATGCAGGTGATAAAAATACTAATTTTTTTCATAAATTTGCATCGGGGCGGCGGAGTGCTAATACAATCTGGGAAATTGTTGATGGGGATGACACAGTTCACTCAACTGAAGATGTAAAGAGGGCGACTGTGGGATATTTTGGAAACTTGTAAAAAAGAAGGGAAGAACAAGTTATTGATGCCCAGATGGAGATGCTTCAGCTATACCCTGTTATGTTTGACAACGAGGTGTTGCAAAGTTTTAAGAAGGAGGTTACCGCGCAGGAGGTCACAACAGTGTTAAAATATTTTAAATCTGATAGAAGTCCAGGTCCGAACGGTTGGCCGTTGGAGTTCTATATTCATTTTCTAGAGGACTTTATTTTGGGTTTGACTGAAATGGTGGAGGAAGCTTGGATCAAGGGGAGGATACATGGTGCTATTAATTCCACTTTCATAGCTTTAATTCCTAAGAAGAAGGGGTTGAAGTTTTTCAATGAATATAGACCCATCTCTTTATGTAATATGCTTTACAAAGTCATTTCGAAGGTTATTGTTGAAAGACTGAAAGGTCTTTCCAAGTTTATATCATCGGAACAATCTGGTTTTTTAAAGCAAAGGAGCATACATGATGTTGTCGGGCCAACACAAGAGATTATTCATACTATCCAGTCGAGAAGTTTGGAAGCTGGTGTTCTGAAAATTGATCTTAATAAGGCCTATGAACATACGGATTGGGCTTTTATGAGACTTGTTTTATATAAAATTGGTTTAGACAGGGGAGCGGTTGAGTGGGTGATGGGTTGTTTAACAAACATCTCTATGGAGGTAATCATTAATGGATCACATCTGAGTTTTTCCATCCAAGTAGGGGGCTACACCAAGGATGCGCTCTTTCTCCTCCATTATTTATCTTAATGATGGATGCGATGAGCTTGAAATTGAAAGCAGCTGTTGATGGAGGCTTATTCCTTGGGATTAACATTGGTTCAAATCTAAAGGCTTCTCATAGCCTCTTTGTGGATGACATACTTATTTTTGGTATGTTACAGAGAAAATGTTGGTATATCTTTAATGATATTTTTCAGGTATTTTGCGCGGCTACAGGTATGTTGATCAGCAAACGTAAATCTTGCCTATATTACACGGGTAGTGAGGAAGCAGATCTCTATTATATTATCTCCTTGTTCAAGTGTGGAAGAGCTCCTCTTTCAGGGGGTATGATCTATTTGGGTTTCAGAATGAAACCAAGTAATTATACAGTTGAGGATTGGAGATGGATTTTGGAGAAGTACAGAAAAAATTTAAACATGTGGGCTGCAAAATGGCTTTCAAGAGGGGGCAGGTTGTTTTTAACACACGCTGTTTTCCAACAGCGTTCGGTTTATTGGGCACACTTATATATTATTCCTCCCCAAATCCTCAAGGATATTAAGAAGATTATGGCTCGTTTTATTTGGGGAGGCGGAGGTGATAAGAGATGTATACATTTAGCAGGGTGGGACTCAATTGCAATACCAAAGGAAAAAGGGGGATGGGGTATCATGGACATGGAGATCTTTGGAAAATCTCTCATTTCGAAATCATTGTGGAGATGTCTAAATTTCAAAGGCAAATGGCAAGAGATTATCAGGAAAAATATCTGAGCCATGAGAAGAGGGCGGATTTAGCCACCGCGGGTTGGAGCATGCACAGAAAACAATCTAACATATGAAAGGACTTCGGAGATATTTGCCCTATTTTTAAAGAAAATCTGAACTGGTTTTTCGGAGATGGGCAGAAGATTCTGAAGTATTTATATGCTGGGATATGATGCTTAGAAACCTATAAATGAGGACCTGGTACTGGCTCTAAATCAAGGCGGCATCTTTTATATTAATCAGATTATTGATTGATGAGAAAATGAAGGATACAGGGCTGAATTAAAGGTTGAAAGGGGCATGGATTAATCTAGCGACCGCCTTTAGACACCTGGGACTGTGTAGAAATATGGAGGGCGATAGACTTATTTGGAGGGATAAAACGACAGAGAATGGGCCGAAGGTAAAAGAAATTTCTTTGGCACTCATTGACTCAAAACTTAACCATGGAGCTGATAGTTGGTTTAAGGTAATTTGGAAGGTAAATGTACAAATTAAAATGATTATTTTTCTTTGGTTAGTTTGGAGAGATAAGAATCTGACATGGAGAAACTTACAAAGGAAAGGATGGGAGGGTTCAGGTTACTGTATTTTATGTGGCATAGAAAATGAATATAATCAACATCTCTTTTATCATTGCTGTTTTGCTAAGAAAATTCTAGAAATGTTGTGTTCAATTTGGGATTTTTCTGTACCAGTCCTTTTGAATACTATGGAATGTATTGGATGGTGGTTCAGAAGAGGCAAAAATTTTAGAGCTATTCCTATTCTGTTTCATTGGTTTATATGGTGCAACAAAAACATAAAGCATTTTGAGGGAAGACCTTGCTCTCCAGAAAGGACAGTTCAACAGATCTATATTTATTGGGAGAGACATAAGTCTTATCAGAAGTCTCCCCTAGATTTATCCAGGAGACTCAGACCACATGAATTTCATTTCCCAGTTGGATATTTTGATGGGGCTGCTCAGAACTCAATTTACAGGTGCGGGGTATGGCTTATGCCGTCACCTTCATGTCATTATAAATTCTATTGGAATGGAGGGAATGGTTCGAAAATGAGAGCAGAGTGCATAGCTTTATGGGGACTTTTATGGGTGGCAACTCATCTATATGTGGATAGATTATGGGTTTTTGGGGATTCTAATATCCTTATTGATCATATGAACAAAAAATCCAATCTAAATCCTGGTTTGGTCACTCACTGGATCGAGCGCATCCATGTTTTGAAGAATAATTTCACTTTCATCTCTTTTTGCCATGTCTACAGGGAGAAAAATGAGGAAGCTGACCGTTTATCAAAAAGAGGATTGGAGGGCACCTTTGGTTATATGAATTATGAACTCATTCATGCTCATGGAATAGGTGCAGAGGGCATGATCAAATTAGCTTAATTGCTGGTGTATTTCTAAATGTTTCCCTGTTTTTGTTTAACTTAATGTCGGAGTGAAAGGGCGGTAGTCAACCTGGCTACGTTTTCTTTCGAACTTTTTGCACCATCTCATTTTTGTTAATGATCTTTGTAATACATGATCTCTCGATGGAAGTGTTTTATGTTATGATTTTTGTTTTAAGACGGCTGGAGAACTTCTATACAGTCTTCATTACAGTTTTATCTGCTAGCTGTTTGAACTGTCTGTAAAGAAACTTGGTATTGTTTAACTTTTGTTTCGAAGAACTTTGTTTTTCCCATGTGTAATGATTGTAAGAGGCTTGCTTCAAACTTTGTCTACGGACAGAAGATGTCTCATATGGACGTTTTTGCCATATATTTTTGCTCTGGTACATAATATAAACCAGAAGTATTTTCATGCTTGAAAAAAAATTGAATTTGTCACCTAACGTAAGGCTGAAAATTTTGACTTCACAGCCATCAGGTTTGCTGGATATAAAATAAGTTACTCTCGTTCAAGATGGTTGGAACTCTCAGCGATGAAGCCCATGACAACCAAACCTAACCTAGTTGATTTCATGGAGGAAATATTAAATTTATTGTTGAAGATGCAAGTCAGATAGTTCACAGCTTTGAATGGGATGAAGCTTTTTGCTCAACGAGTGCTTTCAGATGTTTTCTGAGAATTTTTCCAGACTCGGTTCGCGGAATGGAAACCACAAACGCCACTCTTCTTATCTTCTTGTATGGAGCCACCTGATTCCATCACACCCACATTGATTCAAATGCCATATTACACGCAGAAGATAGAGGTTCCTAGAGTAAACCAAAACCCAAATAAAACTCTAGAAATCAAACACTTGAAGCAATCAATAAATCACCTGTCTTCCAACAAATTCCATCACATCCTCTTCTGTTAGATTGCTTCCAGGTTTCCTCGCTATAAATGCCATAGGAACTTCACCTGCTTCTTCATCTGGGTATCTACCAACACATTCCCCAACCACTGTCAGTATACACAAAATATAGGCTGGTATAAGAACAATATAGAGCGATGCAAAATAATGACTTATATTCTCCTTTTAGTCAATTGATTCAACATTTTCCTAATTGCTGAATCAGAATCCCTACTCTTGACAAAATAAGTTTCTGCCTAAGCTTCTCTTATTCAATTCCATTCCCCAAAAAATGAAACGGAAAGCTGGGAAATCTCACGGTATGACTGCAGAGTCTTCAACTTCTGGAATGTGCAGCAGAAGCTCTTCCAATTCGGCTGGTGCTATCTGAAATGGTTTTTTCATGCCATATTAAACATTCTCTCATGAATGTAATTGCAAAATTTCTTAAGTGGGTATAATGAATTACTGTTGGTATTAAACGATAGGTAACTAGACATACCTGGAGTCCCTTGTATTTGATGAGCTCTTTTAGTCTGTCTACGATATATACATGCCCTTCTTCATTGATACGACAAATATCTCCAGACTGCAACCAACCTTCTGAATCTATAGCCGATGATGTAGCTTCTTTGTTCTTGTAGTATTCTGTAGAGATTAAGAAACTCTTGTGAAAAAATAGTGATGGCTGGCATCAAATCCTTCTACGCTATCCGATCAAATGAAGGTGTTATTGTCCTGGCAGGGCCCTAAAGGATCTAATATAGAATTTACTTTCCTTGGAGAGCTCTGAAGGATCTATGGAATAAGTCAAAAGACAATAAAATTTGTAAAATTCTTAGTATATAGAAAAAGAATATTGGAAGCAAATAGAGAAAAGAGTAACGGTGAAAAACCCAATCCAGTGATGGTAGATAATTGTGACCACAGAGAAGAGATGGTATCAATGAATGAAGGTGCTTCAAATTTAGGAAATGGATGCTAGTAAAATTCATATCATCTCATAATTGTTTTGAAATGTATCATAATGTGTTTTTACCTTTCATGACCATAGGGCCTCGGAAGCATAATTCGCCTCTTCTGTTGGGAGACAAGGGCTTCCCCGTTATGATATCAACTACCTTAGCCTCCACATTGGGGACTAGTATGCCTACTGAACCGTAATGCTTGATGTCGTTTCCTTCACTCTTTATGACTGAACCACTCAACTCAGTCATTCCATACATCTGCAGAAATGATGAGTAGAACAATCAGGTAAAAACCAGTTATAAATTGAAAGCGAAACTTTTCAACAACAGAAATGCTCACTAGATCCAGGTAAGCTGGGAGATAAATTCTACTAAGGTGATTCATCCATCAAGTCTTTGTGCTTATAAGTATACAGAGCATTGCAAATATCAACATCAACATAGGCTCATCTCATCAACATTAACATATGCCCATCTCAGGTCTAAAGATGGAGGATGCATATCTTGAATTTACACATAAATGAAATCTTGAGACTTGTCCCTCCAAGCTAGAGCAATGCATTGGAGAAGAAAGTAGGCTGGTAGAATGGATGTAGATTCAAGACTTGATGAAGGTCAGAGGGAAAACTCATAATTCAAAGAGACGATCCTTAACTTTTTAACGTAGAAATTCAAAGAAACAGAGACCTTGCCGACCATCTAAAACCCAACAACCAATGAATATCACAATCTATCCAGATCCTACTCTGCAACAGCAAGTGGCAAAGAAGAAATCATCCCTTCCTAAACCCAGCAACCCATAGCTATCATAATCTATGTATATCCTACTCTGCAACTACAAGTGGAGAAGAAGAAATGAACCCTTCCTAAACCCAAAAACCAATGAATATCACAATCTATGCATATGCTAGTCTGCAACAAGAAGTGGGGAACAATAAATTGGCTCTTGGTAAACCCAACAACCCATCAATATCACAATCTATGCAGATCCTATTCTGCAACAGCAAGTGAGGGAGAAGAAATCAATCTCTCCTGAATCCAGCAAACCCATGAATATCACAATGTAAGCAGATCCTACTCTGCAACAGTAAGTGGCAAATAAGGAATCATCTGTATCCTTTTTTTTCACAGCCACAATAGTTCAAGCTCACATCTTACTGATGTCTATTGTATAATTGTCAAAACCCGACAACCCATCAACATCACAACCTATGCAGATTGTACTCTGCAGCAGCTAGTGGAGGAGAAGAGATCAACCTCTCCTAAACCCAACAACCCATGGATATGACAATTTAAGCAGATCCTATTCTGCAACAGCAAGTGAGAAAGAAGAAATCAGTTGGGCTTTTTTTTTCACAGCCTCAATAATTCAAGCTCACATCTTACTCATGTCCTTTTAGTAATGGTCAGCAACAGAGTTTCTTTATATCAGCGTAGTTTTTGATGGGAGGTCAAATTCAATTATACATAAGCTATAAACAAATGATCTGCTCAGTTTCTTAGGATCTGTAATGATTTTTTTGGACAGCACCTCTCCCCTTGACAAATTCAATCCATCGAATTGTAATTGGACAAGGGAAAAGTTGGGGAAAGTTGTTTATAACAAAATTGTCAAACCGAAGCATACCCGTAATGGTTAAAAATATAAACAGTCGGAAAGAAATGGCAGAAGGTGACTGACCTGTGAAATTCCAATTCCGGGGAAACGGCTCCTGAAGGATTCCATTTGTTCTCTGCCCATAGACGCCCCACCTACTATAACCTCCTTTAAAGAACTCACATCATATTTTTGGTCAACGTGGGGCAACTTGGAGAGCCGAATGGCAATAGCAGGAACAGCGGGCAGGTACGTTACTCTGTATCTCTGAATGGCCATCAGCATTCCCTTCATTGTAAATTTGGGCAAAATGACAACAGTTGCCCCTATTGCCATGAGCCCGCAGACAAAAGTATTGAAGCCATACATATGAAACAGCGGAATGAAACACAGATACACGTCCTTGGATGACCCCATTAAAGTGCAGAGGATGGAGGTCATGGCAATAAGATTTCTGTGAGTGGATACAACTCCTTTGCTCTGGCCTGTGGTGCCCGATGAATAGAGCACCACCGCTGCAGAATCCTGACAGATTTTCATTGGTGGTTTGCTAGCTGGATCTGAGTTTAATAGACTGGACAGAGACGAGATCACAGGGGGATCATATTTACCGGATTGTTCATGGGTTCCAATCATAACAATCCTTACATTCAAATTGTTGAACTTGTGGAGGAGTTGGGGAGTACTAGTGAATACAAGAACAGGCATCGAATCTTCGATCTGTTTCTGCAGCTCTGAGGAAGTGTACAGCGGATTTGCAGTGCTCACGACTGCGCCGATTGACATTATCCCCATTGCAAGAACAGGGAATTGCAGGAAATTAGGCGACACGATCAATACAATGTCTCCGTGTTGGACGCCCAATTGATGTAATCCGGCTGCAGCCGCCATTGCCGAGCGCCTGAGATGTGAATAGGTGATATGAGTTCCAGTAATGGCGTCCACAAGTGCTGTTTGGTTTCCCGGCTGGTGTCTCGACAAAACAAAGGTGGGAACGTCCAGCGGATCATGATGGTGAGGGATCTCTGCGGGCTTTCGCTTGCTGTAGAAGACGCCATTTGTGTTGCAGTAGCCACTCTGTGGATCGATCTCCATATTTTTCTGCTCGGCTGCAGCTGTGATTCTAACCACCGGACCCTAATTTAAAGATTCAGTTGATTTTGCTTCAACCAAAATGCGAACAAATCGTTTGAAAAGCACCTAGAAAAAACCCACGGATTGATCCCATGAAGACCTTTAAAAACCACCTTTATTTAAATGATATCTCAACGTCCTCTAACTTAACCAGCTTGAACCGCAAGCTCCAACTTTATATCTCACTTTAATTTAAAAAATATGTATATATTTTTAAGATTATTTAGTTGGATATATAAATATTAATTTAATTGCAGCTGTTTACTGAGATAAGTTTTGATTTTTTTTTTAATTTTAAAAAATTATACTTTAAATCAATATTATATAATTTTTAATAATTTTGAAAATATAAATTATATTTATATATAAAAAAATACAAATGGTAACTACCTTAAAAATGATTATTTTAATCGGATAAAAAAGAGATTGACAATATCATTTAAATACCCAGTGTTCTATGAATTGTGGAGATGGTCAAGTAGAATTTAGTTAAATTTCAAAAGAAATTTGATAATTATAAATTCGATTATGTTTTTGGGAGATTTTATTAAAATCTTCCCAAAATTTCGGCGAAAAAAGCGAGTTAAAATACGACTTTCACGGCATAAAAAAAGCTTGTTAAAATACGACTTTCACGGCATAAAAAAAGCTTGTTAAAATACGACTTTAAATAGACCTATCGCATTACAACCTCAAAAAAATGATATGACCAAATTCCAAAAAAACGTGGTAAGTCCATTAAATATATTTAAATGGTAAGGCGTTGCGTACATTTTGGTACAATGGTGAAAAAAGTGAAATTCTGATATCCGTACGGATGTTTTGGAGAGATTTATTGGTCCATGTGGTGGGCATCACAATCTAACCAGGTGACGGAATATTGAAGACCGGTCCACATCGGGATGAACTACAGCGAGTTAATGAATAATTGGTTCACTATCTTTTCATTTTATTCATTAAATTTCCAATGATTTTTATTAAATATTATAATGAGTTAATGAATAATTGGTTCACTTACTCATTGATGGTTAATGTTTACTTTATTATTTTTATGTAGTATATTATTTATTATATAGTTGGGAGATTGATTATTTTTTTATTTTATTTTTTATTTTTGAATTTAATTGGTTTAAAATGTGACAAGAAATTGTTGGATTATAAATTTGAGTTGAGTGTTTCAAGCATTTTTAAAATATATTTTAAATTATAAAAGTAAAAATACAAATTTAACAAAAAAAAATTCACCAAATTTTAATATAATTTCTGAATTATATAATATTTAAAGAATACTTTGGAATATTTTTTACCTTACTTTATTATAATGTCTCACTTTTAACACTTAATTAAAGATCCTCAATTTAAAATAGACAATTTCGAAAGAGATCCAATCATAATTTTGTTTTGACAAATTTCACACATCAAAAAAGATCTTTAATTTTATAAATTTTTAAAATGTATTTCTCCTAGTGACAAACAATTTGCCCATCAAATTCCATCATGCCCACACCATTCACATGCAAGCACTCCCCACACCATTCACATGAAAGCAGTCCTTGCCCGCACCATTCACATGCAACCACTCCCCGCACCATTCACATGAAAGCACTCCTTGAAAACACCATTCACATGCAAGCACTCCCCACACCATTCCCCACACCATTCACATGCAAGCACTACAGCTAGGTTTGGAATTTGGATTTCTTTTTATTCGTTATTCAGTTTTTTTATTACTTATCATTCACATCCAAGCACTCGCCCACGTTGGAAGTTGGATTTCTCCTTACCATCATACATTATTTGTTTTTAAGTTTTGTGTTTTTATGCTTTCCATCAAGAAAGGCTATGTGATGTTCTAATAATAAATTAATATTTTACAAATAAAAGCTTATTAAAAAATTATCCTTCAATAACATAGTTATGTTAAAAAACTTCACACATTTATCATTAAAAAATAAAATGATTATATAACACAAATGACTTATTAAATCTTCAATCTTGGTTTCAAAATTGCATGGATCATTGACAATAAAATCTTCAAAACCATAAATAAAATGTCCTTGACCTATATATGCCATAGCATTTGTATATATGAGATATGACTAAAAAGATCTTAAGGATATTTTATGAGACATATAAAATGACTAACCTAATAAAACTATTGAAGGTTATCAATAAGAAATCAAGAGTACATTAATTAATGTGATTTATGTTATGATTTACATAATTTAATATATATATTGGATCTAAAAGATAAAGTATATATTTTATCTTATATATTTTGGCATTGGATCATTTGATACACATTAATATTAACAATATTGAATGCATAATATGTGAACCTTTTATAAATTAAATGAATAAACTTATAATAAATGGATAATCTATTAATAGAGAGAAATGATCCATTCCAAAAATTAGATTTTCGAGAAAATAACAAAAAAATTCAAAAAAAATCTTATTTTCTTCGACGGTTTTAATAGGAATCTTCCTCAAGGGTTGCTGAAGATATGATCTTTAGTGAAATCCAAAATAATAAAATATTATTAAGGTTTCGGCAACTACCTCGGTCTCCAAATATATCATAAGCTTATAATCTCACAGACTTGTGGGCAAACTTAAAACTACATTGAATCAACTTTTGACATTTTATCAGAATTGTGCATACTTGATTTTTTATACATTCCTTCAACTTCAAGTTTATGAGCTTTTTAATAAACATTAATAATAGGATGTTAAGGTTTCTGAAAGTATCATGCCAGGTCACATTGGTAGAGTAACATGAAACATTATTAAATTTGTACCTTTTGACTATGGAATCTCCTTAATAAATTCCAGAAACCTCTCTCCTATATTTGAACGAGTTGTATTCAAATTTGCAAGTTCAAAAACCATTTCACTCATTTTGAAGGGATTTCACTAATTCAGTTTCCTTCAACTGAAATTGGTGGAGATATTGTGTGTGATACGGTTCAAAATAGTTAAGTGAAAAGATGGGTTTATAAGTGGCTAGTTGACCCTACTTCATCTTGTTAATATTTACATCTAAATATGGGGTTTTCACTTTCCTCCATGTTAGATGTGCAATCAAGGAAGGTGGTTGTGTTGGCTTTCACATTGATGATAAATTATTTTTTTTGGAACATTATTTGGCACCAAGCATGTCATCTATCTGCAAGTATCGTTGATCTCAACTAGGAAGCAGTGGTTAAGCAATAAAGTAGTTCTCAATTTTAGAGGTAATGTGCTACATATACATGTAGAATGAATGAATGTTTTCCCATTGAATTTTACTGAGTGTGTTTCTTTTCATGATTTAAAGTATATCAACACTCTGAAAAAATTGAATTATTTTCGAAGAGTGAATTTTGAAAGAAATTTGTTCTCCACTTGAGAAAAAACCTTTCTATTTAATACCTCCTCCAAAATAATACAAGATCCCAATAAAATGGCCAATCAATAAACGTTATGTGTGGCGAAGCAATATGAACCACTTGCATCAAGAATAAAGTCAAAGATGGGAAAAATTGGGTGCATAAGCAGCATAAACTATGGTGGTTCCCTAGTGGTGGTACTCGTTTCAAGCATGAAGATTTAGAGTACATCCAAAGCTTGGAAAAAATGATAACTAATGGAACAGGGGATTTACCAATCGCAAGAGTGGTGCAAGTTATTAATGTTGGCTATGGTTTTGCAAG
Organism: Pinus albicaulis; assembly: GCA_034641835.2. Taxonomy (NCBI): domain Eukaryota; kingdom Viridiplantae; phylum Streptophyta; class Pinopsida; order Pinales; family Pinaceae; genus Pinus; species Pinus albicaulis. Next base: position 630,669,576 of record CM076569.1, read on the forward strand.
TTTTTTAGCTTATCTACTTCCACTGGGTATACAAACAATGTCATTTTCTCCAAAGGATGGGCATGGGACTAAGATTCAATTTTCTCTTAAACAAGGAATTGGTGACATGATTGCACTTATTGGTACAACACAACTACCTTATCCAAGCAATTCATTTGAAGTGGTCCATTATTTGCATTGTCGTGTCTATTGGCATGAAAATGATGGTGTTCTGCTGAAAGAAGTGGATCACCTTTTGAGAGCTAGTGGTTACTTTGTTTATTTTGCACCTCCTGCTTACGAGAAGGATAAAGACTATCCCCATCAATGGGAGAAGTTGATGTATGACAAAGTCAATGTGTGGGAATCTTATTTCTCATCAAGTTCAAGTAGTAATTTAGTTCAAGCCAGGAGATAAGGCATGCCAACTAGAGAAAGAAAAATACAAAATCTTGGTTTTATGTGATCAATCACATGATCCAGAACAATCATGGAAGAAACCATTACAAAATTTTCTAACTTTAAGTCTAGAAGCATAGAATATTCGAAAACTTCCTCCATTTTCGGAGTGTTTATCAATATTCCCTAAATGACATGAAAAAATAGGGCTCACTGCAGAAAATTTTAGTGTAGAAACAACATTTTGGCAAAGGTAAGTCAATGAATATTGGGCACTTATGACTGTCACTAAATATGCTATTCAAAATGTAATGGTTATGACCTCTTTCCGTGGCATACTTGCCGCTACTTTAAGCACACAACTAGTTTGGGTGATGAATATAATTCCTCCAAGTTTGAGGAATAATCTACCTGCTATCTATGACAAAGGCTTGATTGGATCTTTTCATGATTAGTGTAATCCATTTTCTACTTATCCACGTACATATGATTTGGTTCATGCATTCTCTTTGTTAGAGGCGATGGTAGAGGTTTCCAAATATAAGACATTATACTAGAGGTGGATCACATTCTTCGCCCACTGGGATTTTTCATCATCCGAGATGACTCAACCATAATCTCTGTGATGAAAAAGTATACAATTTGGAAGGTGTTGGAAACAGAGGAGACCAACTACTAATTTTGCAAAAGAATTTTTGGATAACAGTGTAATATTTATTCTTTTTTGGTTGTGTCAATTACATGTATAAACCTGTGAATCATATCAATGTTTTTTGAACAACGACAGAGTTGACTCATAGTTTGAACTTTTTAAATGTAACAAAGTTGTTTAGGATTGATGACAATGGATTTTTGTTTAGTAGTCTTGGACCAATTCACAACAATGTTCTGGTGTCTTTGCATGTTTCCATAACAAAGAAACAAATTAGTCAACAACATTAGTTAGAAAGATTGCTCCACCCTTGTAGCACGAAAGTAGTTAAGGCTAGCTAGTGAGGATTGTGTGCAGGAATACAATATTTTCCACTTATATTGACTCGTTTGATTCTTTTCATCTAGAGAAATGACACGTGTATGCTTTACCAGTTTGGTAAAGAGCTACATATTAGAGAGGGTGTATTGAGCATATGGGATGAGCCTATGGGTGGTCAGAATTACAAAATTGTTTAAATTGCTTCAAATCTCGTTATATTATAATTGCTTTAATTTAAAACTCTATTGTAAGATCATAATTGTTTCAATTTAAAAAAGATAAAATATAGTTGTTCAAAATGGTGATTTTTTTGATGTCAATTGTTTTCAATGCAGGTACATGAATTAGACTATGGACATGTTAATTTCATGTGTTTCAGCCACAAAAATTTTTGTAGACTTTGCTCAAGTGCTAAGCCAACGCCATGAATTGAAATTTAATATATTGGCTCTCAATTTGCAGAAGTTAAGGTGGAAACTAATGACAGTTAGTTGTGGCTTCAACTGTAATGTTCAAGATTAACATAAAATAATATAATTTCACATATACACAATATAAATAGTTGTATCTGGTATTTCATAAATAGTTATATTGGGTGTAATAGTACCAACCAATGTTTAGAAATTATAGATTTCAATTTGAAACAAAAAATATATTTTCAACATATCTCTCTGAAGACATGATGACTACTTGGAAAAATAATCCAATTAGGAATATATATTTCTCATTCATTGTAAAATCGCATTTCAAGTAGAAAGGAATAGGGAACCCTACATGAATCCCATTCTATCCTTAATCACTAAACACTTTATCACCCAAACATAAAATGATCTCGTGAGGATATATATATTTCTCAATTGTACAACATTAGAGGAGGAGCACCAGAGATTAACATACAATTTTCAACACTTATCCATGAAGCTCTCAAGGCGTGATGAATACCACATGAATTGAACTCCAAGATTTCTCCTATGAAAGACCATCCCATGCTGCCAAGAGGAAGCCCAACCCTATTTCTTATGTGCTTTCCACCTCTACTCTAGAGTAATATCATCCAAAACAATCCCAACCATGCATCTGATGGAAAATCGTGATACTATAGCTGCAATATGATCATATTCACAGTAAAATCTCAACAGATTCTGAGCTAGCTCCATGTTTTCCAACATTGTTTCTATCGCTGGTGGGATTGGCTATCTCCAACTTCTGATATTGCTTTCCTCGTTTATCCGGTCACCCTTTATACAGCCCTTTTGTTAATCCCCCTTGACCTACTATGAAATACTTATTAGGTGTCTGTACAACGAAAATCCTGCGAAGCCTTTATTGACAGTCTCGTAAAAAATAACCTAGAAATTCAATAGAGGCAAAAACTGGAGACTCTACATATGATATGGAAAACTTGTTCCCTTCCTATAGCGGTTGTGAAAGGTCTTCCCCTAGTTACCACATTAATCCTGGGGAGTTAGGTATCTATTACCTATTCGCATGGTGGAAGTAATGCCCTTTGGTAATGACTTGTTTGTTGTTTCCTCACGCTTCTTTACCATGACCTCTTGGAGCTCTTGGAGTTGCGACATATAAAATCAATTTTCTTTCCTAAAGATGCCCAATATGGCAGAAGAAGAGGCAAGATGGGTAGGAAATTAAATTTATGCACACAGTGGAATGAATGTCGACTTGTATACTTGATCATGAATGATGCCATACTGAACCAAGGGCCTCCAGTGCAGATGGAACCAGTCCTTTAGCAGGATATTAATGCCAACGTTGATAGAGGTTTTTTGCAAGATATTAATGCAGAGATACTAATGTCGTTTTCAAATAAATGTGGTCTGTCAAAAATATGCTTTAAAAATTTAAAATCACATCTTGAATGAAGATTACATAAAAAATTTAAACGTAATTAACAACCAAAATGCCATATGGCTGGCATTTTCCCAGTCAAATTCCATCCCTAACTCTCGTGATTGTATGCAGGATGAAAGATCATGATGCCTCTCTCTAAGTAGGGTCCAAGTCAATTGGTTTTGTTCGACCATGATTGATTGAAAACAAGGGAATCTCACCATTGAAGTGTCATGTCGAAAATGAATTTCAGTTCTCATGAAAAAACAAATATTTTGTGTGGGTCGGGATTAAGTTTTTCATTATGATCTCAATGAAAATTGTGTTTTTAGATTTTGGTGAAAAAGGTTAAAATTCGTTTCATGGAATTTTATAGAAAATGTAACTATAGTTTAAAGAAGTAATTTTTTGGATTATTTTATGAGGAATTTTTCAATTGATTTTTAAAAAAAAATGTGAAATTGGAGAAATTATGATGTAGTGCCCATGTTTTTCACAGAAATTATGATGTAGTGCCCATGTTTTTCACTGGAGGTTTAGGGAAACATTTCTCCACATCCCTCTTTTAGGGAAACTTGAAGGGACACGTGGGGAAATGTTTCCTCAATGTGTGAGATGAATTTCCTCAAAATGGGTACTTGTGGACATTCCCTCCAAAAGGGTTGAGAGTTCCCCTGAATTTTGATTAAAAACAATAATTTAGAAATGCAGAAGCATACTATTTAACCCAAGAGCCCACTATGGTAATGTTAAGTTCTTAAAGTAAAACTGACATTCACATTTATCTTTAATTTTCATTTTCATCATTTTACTTAATTTTAACATTACCATTAATTCACTCAACATGTTTAAGAGTGCTTCTTGTTGAAGATTGTAACTAGGTTCGGTCTTCATAAATTATATTTGAGTCAATATTTAATGTACTTGTCAAAAGAATAAAGAAAAGAATTTATATTATTATTAAATGACTTATTAAAGCATGGGTTTCATGCTCAGGTCATATTATTTTAGGTCAAAGTCACCATTATGGACTTCTAGGATTTATTCTGAGTTTATAGAATCATTACAAATTTAAATTGACCCATACTAGGCTTTTGAATCATGTAATTAGGTTTAGTATTGAGTCAAATATGATTTATGGATCTTCCACACCAAGTCGACCTTTAAGTGATCAAGTCATCCTCAAACCCAAGAATTCGAGCTTATCAAAGCCTATATATATAGGGAGATAAAATTCATTTGGAGGACACACTCTCAAACAGAAAAATTCGATATCTACTATTGCATTGGAAAAAGTGCAAAGTTGAGGAAGGAGCCAAAAAGTTTGAGTTTGGACAAGCTGAAGGATTGAAGGAAAATCAAAATTCTGGTCTCTCTCTCTCTCTCTCTCTCTCTCATGTGCTCTAGATTATAAGATCAAAGTCCCTCATTGTTTATTTGTTGCTTGTTGTTGCCAGTTGCTCCATATTGTTGCTGCCAGGAAAAGAATAGGTCAAAATTTGTTGGATGTTAATGCCTTGAGAAGTTGTGTTGGGTCAAAATCGAACTCCCTAAAGCAATATCTAAGTCCCATAAGCAAGGTCGAAGTTTCTACGTCGAAGGAAGTGTTGCATAATGTTGCTACTACTGCCAGGTCGAAAGGAGGATCAAAAGGAAGGTTGACTTGGTGTGGAGGAAGTGTGAGTTAAGGTCTAGAGTCTCAAGAATACTATTGAAGGAAGAATTACTGACTGGGCTTTCCCCTAGAGTGGGATTTTTCCCTGGATGCTAGCCTATATCTGGTGTCCTTGATCTATGTGCTATTGCTTCGATATTTTCTTGATGAACTAAGAAAAAATAAGATAATAAGAAACTAATAAGAACCAAGGAATATCACAAGTAAAATATCAAGAACAAGAAAATATTTCAGCCCTTTTTATTTTCTAACATGGTATCAGAGCTTTGGTAAAGAAATAAGCAAAAGGTAGTCTCAAGGAATTGATCAAGGAAACGTGAAAGGTTCATGAGAGGTAACTCTTTAAGGAAAAAAGTTTCACTACCTTTAAGAAAAATGTCTAACGCTATCAAGGGAGAGAACAAGCTTGAAGGAGCCTCAAACTACATATATTAGAAAAAAGGGCGACCTAAATTTATGCAGGAACACAACATAATACACATATAATCATAAATACAAATATGCAACGAAAATAACACTTCATTTCATTAATATCAAAGAACTGAAATATGTTTACACACAGATTGGAAATAAACTAGCTAGGGCGTTAGTAGCTTATCTCCGAGAAAAGATGTAGCAGCTACAGGTCTTTGAACTCTATGTTACAATGAGGCTCAAAGGCCTATATATTATTGAGAAATAATGGAAAACCCTAAACATCCAAAAACCTAACCCTAGGATATGAAACACCAGAATATGGGCCCTGTCAGGGTATATTGGTACATCAATTTCACGGGGTCGTAACTTTGGCATACTATCTCCGTTTGATGCACATGATACATCATTAAAAAGATCTATCCAAGGATTACAACTATTGACAATGAATATCAAGTCTATAAGACTCATATTCGTTGAAGACTCTTATTCACCAAAGGTTTCATGCCCAAAAAATGTCGTTTAGGTCCTCAAAATGGCTCTGGAAGTTTAGGACCCGAAAAACTACCAAAAATAGTAAATTGTGCTACAATTAAAGAAAATGAAAAACTGAAAGAAAAAATGGTGGCGGTCCAAGTGGAATAGGAAGCAATGGTCCCGTTGAGTTCCTCCATGTGATGAGGAAAATTCTACTGAACTTGGTCCCTGGTGAGCCACTTGCCCTGGTGAAGGAGTTGGCCTACTTTGACAACTCAATATAGCTAGATCCTCTGCCGACGGGTGTTCTTGTTCTATGTGTCCATAAATCAATCAGTTGTGGCTTGTTTCATGCAGTTTGGATTTAACTCTGTTGGTGTGAGTTGTTCTGCCATGTCGAATGTGTTCACTAGAGGTGGAAAGTAGGGGCGAAGGCGGTCCACATTGAACACTGAGTGCAAATAAAGGAATGGTGGAATACTAAGCTCAAAGGCATTGTCCCCTACAACCTTGGTGCGGTCCAGCGAAGCGCTCCTTTTGCAATTATAGCCAAACTTTGTTGCCCACTTGGAAATTATGTGGCACACGATGCTGACCATGCAGTTGCTTGTACTTAGAATTGGCTTTGTCCAATATGTCATGAACCTGTTGGCGGATTGAATGTTATATCAAAGTCGAGACACTGATCACTTGTGTGAGCACTTTTGTTCCTCGATGAACTAAAATATAAAGCCACCTCTGCCCACATGCAATTCCAATCTACGCCAGTTGTAAAATTGGAAAAGATGGGTTATTTTAATTGATTTGTGTGGCTAGCACTTAAATGTTGGGCAGTCTCCCCACCCTACTTCATTCTAATCTTAATATGTTTTCCGAGGATGAATGTAACTCATTTCTTCTTATTGCTAACTTGGCCCTCATTTCATATATTGGATTATTTATGTCTATATTTTATGACGTGCAATTTTTATTATGGTTTAAGGAAGAGGGGTATTCAATGTTCGATGGTCTACTTCTAGGATTTCTTGCTCCATGGTGGCATTTTTGTTCACTAGGGAATTTTTTCTCATTCAAATTTTTATAAACATGATAAAAATTAATTTATTCAAATTTCAATATTTCTTGTGTAATTCTTCGAAGAATAGGAGCAAGAGCTTGATTTTGTAGTCTCTTAGCTTTTGGCACATGAGAATCACAATCACAAGTCTCCAAACACTAAGATTTTGAACTTTTTCTTTTCAATTGCTATTTCTTACCACAACTCTAGGAGTTTAACTTAATTATTAGATATTATACCTAGGCCCTACTACCACCCTTGACAAATAAAAATAAATATTATTAAATAAAAATATTGTTACAACGTGAATCATATTTTTTGAAATGAAATAAAACATCATATTTTATATATATATAATAATTATATATTTATTTATTTAAATTTTAAATAAAATATTAAATTAATTAAAATTACAATTAATTTCTATTTATATTAAATAAATGGAATGAAAACCACAAACGTCACACCTCTTATCTTCTTGTATGGAGCCACCTGATTCCATCACACCCACCACACCATATTACATGGTAGAAGATAGAGGTCCCAAAGTAAACCAAAACCCACTTTCAATTATAGAAATCAAACACTTGAAGCCATCAATAAATCACCTGTCTGCCAACAAATTCCATCACACCCTCTGCTGTTAGATTACTTGCAGAATTCCTCACTATAAATACCATTGGAACTTCACCTGCTTCTTCATCTGGGTATCTGCCAACACATTCCCCAATCATTGTCAATACTCAAAATATATACTGGTATAAGAACAATATAGAGCGATGTAAAATAATGATTTATATTCCCCTTTTAGTCAATTGACTCAACTTTTTGCTAATTGCTAAATCAGATTCCCCTCTCCTGACAAAATAAGTTTCTGCCTGAGCTTCTCTTATTCAATTCCGTTGCCCAAAATATGAAATGGAAAGCGGGGAATCTTAATTCCGGTATTACTGCAGAGTCTTCAATTTCTGGATTGCACAACAGAAGCTCTTCCAATTCGGCTGGTGCTATCTGAAATGGTTTTTTCATGCCACATTAAACAGTATCTCATAAATGTAATTGCAAAAATTTTCAAGTGGGTAATAATGAATTGCTGTTGGTATTAAACGAGAGGAAACTAGAAATACCTGGAGTCCCTTGTATTTGATTAGCTCTTTTAGTCTGTCTATGATATATACATGTCCTTCTTCTTTGATACAACAAATATATCCAGAGTGCAACCAACCTTCTGACGATGATGTAGCTTCTTCGTTCTTGTAGTATTCTGTACAGATTAAGAAACTCTTGTGAAAAAATAGTGATGGCTGGCACCAAATCCTTCTACACTATCCAAACAAATGAAGTTGTTGAGAGAGCCCTAAAGGATCTATTGTAGGCTTTACATTCCTAGGAGAGCCTGAAGGATCTATGGAATAGAGTCAAAACAAAATAAAATTTGTAAAATTCTTAGTATATAGAAAAAGAATATTGGAAGCAAATAGAGAAAAGAGTAAAGGTGAAAAACCCAATCCAGCGATGGTAGATAATTGTGACCACAGAGAAGAGACGGTATCAATGAATGAAGGTGCTTCAAGTTTAGGAAATGGATGCTAGTAAAATTCATATCATCTCATAATTGTTTTGAAAAGTATCATAATGTGTTTTTACCTTTCTGACCATAGGGCCTCGGAAGCATAATTCGCCTCTTCAGTTGGGAGGCAAGGCAAGGGCTTCCCTGTTACAATATCAACTACCTTAGCCTCCACATTGGGGACTGTATGCCTACTGAACTGTAATGCTTGATGTCTTTTCCTTCACTCTTTATTACTGAACCACTCAGTGATTCTATACACCCATTCCATACATCTTGAGTGAAATTTGGGCAAAAAAAAATTAAGAAATTTTGCACTAGCAGTGTTTGAATCATGTATTTGATGGTGGATTCAACACCATAAAAAACCTAAAGCACACCTAAAATATTGAAATTTAATAACTATAACCTTGATTTACAAGAATTTCTGCAAGATTTTATTAAAATTTTGCCAAAATTCCCATAATTTTCAGGACAAAAAAACAAGCTAGACTTTAAATAAACCCTATCACATCACAATATCAAGAAAAATGATATCACCAAATTCCAAAAACAAGTGGTTTCATAAAACTATGCCAAGTAGGGCCATTAAATATATTTAAATGGCATTGCATACATTTTAGTACAATGGTGGAAAATGTGACAGTCTGACATATGTACGGATGTTTTGGAATCAATTTTAACAACGAGCTTAATTGGGAGGATTGTAGAAAGAAAAGAATTTTAGGAGGGTGGAAAACATTTTATGCACTTCAAAATAGATGTAGAGACGCAGAGTTATGTGACTGGAACACGATTAAAGTGATTTTTGGACTCCTGGTTTGTCCAATGATATTAAAGAGGTGTGAATTGTGGGCTAGCAACATCCTTGTTTCAAAATGGAAACAAATTGAAAAAATTCAAAAACAATTGATCATGAGCAAGTTCAAAATAAAGAGTTCGGTTCCTTATGAGATAATGTTAAGTGAAACAAGACCAACTCCCATCGAAACAATTACTATGGTGCATCTTATAAGGTATCTAAAAAGAATTGAGCAAATGGGAGGAGATAGATGGCCGAAAGTTATCTTCAATGAAGGCAAAAGTGAAAGCAAGAAATCATGGATGAGACAAAACAACAAATGGATGCAAAAATGGAATATTTACCTTAATGCATGTCCCACAAATAGCAAGGAGTTAAATAATTTTGTGTTGGAGAAGTTCTGTAAGGGTATATGGGGAAAAAAGTTGGGTAGAAAGAAGAAGTACTATGTTCAGGTATTCAACCCCACTTGTGATCTCTAACAAAAAGAGTAAATTGGAGCTAGCATTATGTGGAGAACAAATATTCTTATTTCTCACTTAAGAACTAACACACATCAACTTTGGTGTGAAACGAGACAGTGGAAGAGACTTAAAGAAGCTTGGGAAGAAAGGGTGTGTGCGTTTTTCACTTCGGGGCAGTGGAATCAGAAAAACATTTCATTTTGGAATGTGATGCTTTTAGAGACATCAGAGACATTTACCACAGTATGTTAGCATCAATTTTGTGGCATTGTCTTTTTAGTGAGTGAATTGTTAGAAGGTTGGGTCAGCTCATCATCAATTTGAGTAAGAAAAGGGTTGAATTACAGAAGGAAAAAAAAAACCAAGGAGGCTAGTAGTCCCATAGACTATTTTTAGTCTTGTGGACGTTAAAATATCATTCATTCATTCATATATTATTTTTTTGGGTCTTTATGCTTTCCGTAAAGAAAGTTCATGTGATGTTCTAATAATAAATTGACTTTTCACAAATAAAAGCTTATTAAAAAATTACCCTTCAACAACATAGTTATGTTAAAAAGCTTCACATATTTATCATAAAAAAACAAAATGATTATATAACACAAATGACTTATTAAATCTTCAATCTTGGTTTCAAATTGCATGGAACATTGACAATTAAAACTTCAAAACCAGAAATCAAATGTCCTTGATCTAGACATGCCATAGCTTTTGTATATATGAGATATGACTAAGGAGATCTTAAGGATATCTTATGGGACATATAAGATTACCAAAATAATAAAACTATTGAATGTTATCAATAAGAAATCAAAAGTAGATGAATTAATATGATTTATGTTATGATTTACATAATTTAATATATACTATTGGATCTAAAAGATAAAGTATATATTTTATCGTATATATCTTGACATTGGATCATGGGATACACACTAATATTAACAATATTGAATGCATAGTATGTGAGCTTTTTAAAAATTAAATTACTAAACTTCTAATAAATGGATTTTATATTACTAGAGGAATGACCAATTCCGAAAATTGAGTTTTCAAGGAAAAAAAAAAAAAAAAAACTTATTTTCTTCGACAGTTTTGATAGGAAACTTCCTTAAGAGTTTTTGAAGACTTGATCTTCAGTGAAAATCCAAAATAATAAAATATTATTAAGGTTTCGAAAACTATCTCGGTCTCCAAATATATCATAAGCTTATAATATGATAGACTAGTGGGAAAATTAAAAACTACATTGAACAACTTTTGACATTTTATCATAATTGTGGAGACTTGATTTTTTATACATTCCTTCAACGTCAAGTTTTTGAGCTCTTTAATAAACATTAATTATAGGGTGTTAAGGTTTCTAAAGTATCACGCCAGGTAACATTGGCAGAGAACATGAAACACTATTAAATTTGTACCTTTTGACTATGGAATCTCCTTAATAAATTCCAGAAACCTCTCTCCTATATTTGAAGGAGTTTTATTCAAATCTGCAAGTTCAAAGACCATTTGACTCATTTTGAAGGGATTTCACTAATTCAGTTGCCTTCAACTAAAATTGGCAGAGATATTGTGTGTGATAAGGTGCAAAACAATTTAGAGAAAAGATGGGTTTATAAGTGGCTAGTTGACCCCGTTTCATATTGTTAATATTTGCATCTAGTATGGGGTTTTCACTTTCCTCCATGTTAGATGTGCAATCAAGGAAGGTGGTTGTGTTGTGTTGGCTTTCACATTAATGATGAATTTTTTTTTGTTGGAACATTATTTGGCACCAAGCATGTCATTTATCTGCAAGCATTGTTGACCTCAGTTGGGAAGCAGTGGTTAGGGAATAAGGTGGTTCTCAATTTTATAGTTGTTGTGCTAAAGATACTTATAGAAGGAATGAGTGTTTTCTCATTGAATTATACTAAGTATGTTCCTTGTCATGATTTAAAGTATATCAACACTCTAAAAAGATTGAATTATTTTCGAAGAGTGAATTTTGAAAGAAATTTGTTCTCTCCACTTGAGGAATCAGAAAAGCATTTCATTTTGGAATGTGATGCTTTCAGAGACATCAGGGACATTTACCATAGTATGTTATCATCAATTTTGTGGAATTGTCTTTTTAGTGAGGGAACTATTAGAAGGTTGGGTCAGCTCATCATCAATTTGAGTAAGAAAAAAGTTGAATTACAAAAGGCAAAAAAAAAGGATGTTGGTAGTCCCATAGACTATTTTTAGTCTCATGGATGTTGAAATATCATTCATTCATTTATACATAATTTTTTTTTAAGTTTTGGGTCTTTATGCTTTCCGTTAAGAAATGTCATGTGATGTTCTAATAATAAATTAACCTTTCACAAATAAAAGTTTATAAAAAAATTACCCTTTAACAACATAGTTATGTTAAAAAAATTCACATATTTATCATTAAAAAAAAAAAAAACAAAATGATTATATAACACAAATGACTTATTAAATCTTCAATCTTGGTGTCAAATTGCATGGAACATTGACAATAAAATATTCAAAACCAGAAATCAAATTTCCTTCATCTAAACATTCCATAGAATTTGTATATATGAGATATGACTAAGAAGATCTTAAAGATACCTTATATGACATATAAGATGACCAACATAATAAAACTATTAAATTTTATCAATAAGAAATCAAAAGTACATTAATTAATATGATTTACATAATTTAATATATACTATTGGATCTAAAAGTAAAATATATATTTTATCGTATATATTTTGACATTAGATCATGGGATACAAATTAATATTAGCAATATTGAATGCATACTATGTGAACCTTTTAAAAATTAAATTACTAAACTTATAATAAATGGATGCTCTATTACTAGAGGAGTGACCAATTCTGAAAATTGGGTTTTCAAGGAGAGAAAAAAAAAAAAAAAAATCTTATTTTCTTCGACGGTTTTGATAGGCATCTTTCGTAAGGGTTGCTAAAGACCGGATCTTCAATGAAAATACAAAATAATAAAATATTATTAAGGTTTCGAAAACTAACCCGATTTCCAAATATATCATAAGCTTATAATTTGATAGACTGGTGGGAAAATTAAAAACTACATTGAACAACTTTTGACATTTTATCAGAATTGCTTAGACTTGAATTTTTATACATTCCTTCAATGTCAATTTTTTGAGATCTTTATTAAACATTAATAATAGGGTGTTAAGGTTTCTGAGAGTATCACGACAGGTCACATTGGCAGAGTAACATGAGACATTATTAAATCTGTACATTTTGACTTTGGAATCTCCTTAATAAATTTTAGAAACCTCTCTCCTATATTTGAACAAGTTTTATTCAAATCTGGAAGTTCAAAGACCATTTGAATCATTTTGAAGGGATTTCACTAATTCAGTTGCCTTCAATTGGAATTGGCAGAGATATTGTGTGTGATAAGGTGCAAAACAATTTAGTGAAAAGATGTGTTATAAGTGGCTAGTTGACCCTATTTCATCTTGTTAATATGTGCATCTGATGCAGGAGCATTAGCTCCGAAAAACACCTTGTATTTTATTTAAGCTAGGGGGCTTCATGTTTTGAAGAAATATTAAATTTCATGTAAATATTAATATTATTTTGAGTAATTAATTATATTTTAATTAATTATTTGTGAGAATTTGTAAATGTTTCCAAACAACTGGAAACATGAGAAAAATTAGTTTCTAGATAATTTAGAATTAATGATGGAGCCTAAGTTGGAATTAGTTTCAAAGTTTTAGGGATAAAAATCTATCTTTTAGGGATGTTGAGAGATTTAGGGATTTGTTGAGATTTTAAAGGGATAGAACTCAATTTAGTGCATTTTTAATTTGTATAAATTAGAAGGCCTCAAAGGCAAATGATACATCGAGATAGTGGGAGAGAGTGAGAGTGTGATTGAGAGCGAATTTCGAATACTAAGGTTGGGTTTTCTTGCAAAGTTGTAAGGGCCAATGAATTGTAAATCGTGCCAATGAGAATGTTGCTGTAAGTAAATTCACTTTTATGAAAGTGTTGGTTTTGTGTTATGCACCTTAACTTGGTCAATTCGGGTGTGATTCAATTTCTGTGTTGAAATAGTGAATTCGTTGGTATTTAATTTACTGGTTTATAAGAGAGGAATTGTAATGTATACTCTTCAAACGTTAGTAACAATTTGTTGTGTGTGTATGAGAGAATTTTGTAATCAAAGTATGGTTAAGAAGAGCGATATTTGCATTAAGAGATTGTGAGCTTTACTTTGTGAATGAGTATCGATTTATGCGCCCAAGCTGAAAGGATGGATAATGATATGGCAATTGATATTTTAAACTTCTGTTTGCATTAGAATGGCGATGAGTTGGTTCAAATTATGTCTATAGGATCGGTTCATACTTCCTGTTATTAAGCCCCAATATAATTCTTGGATGAAAAAGCACAAATCTTAAGTAGGAACAGAGAATTGAAAGTCGATGTCAGAAGAATTAATGATTTGCAGGCGTGAGCTAAGCAGTTAGCACCCACAGTGATTGCCATAAGTTTAAATGGCAATTCAAAGCATTAATGGAAGGTCGATTATTAATTGTAAAACTGGGTGAATGTTTCCAAGTCGATTTGCAGTGTTGAAGTCTAATAGATAGAAATTTACATTTGAATGATTTTAATGTGTGTTTAAGATGCAGGCAAGAAAACACCATGGTCATCTGAATGGGCAGAGGGATTTTATTTTATGTCAGCAAGGCTCGATCTCGTGGCTAATTCCATAGATATGATAAGTCGGAAAACACCCAGGTATTTGGTTTCTGCATGGACTTGTTCTAAATTTCTCTTGCAAGTTTTTCTCTCGATGTTATTCTTGGATTTGTGTTAAAGAGTAATATCCGAAGGTTGGTGGAGCGTTTGCTGAATAAAATGAAAGATGATTGAGGTGCATACATGTCATCATGAAGGAACATTCTTATGCATGGATATATTTATGCAAAGCGATAATTGCGGTTAAAGTTTTTGTGCAAGCATCATTATTGATTTCAGCCTTTTAGTTATTCCATAAATCTATGGTGTTATATAAGCTTCATTAGCTCAAAAGGTTTTAAGTGACATCTATTTTTTTGGAGCCAAGGTCACCGTATTGCTATGTTCAATTTCCGAGGTTTCTTCCAACACAAGAAGGCATCCTTTGAGATTTTGGCCGAATAGAGATCTGTAATGATTTGTATCTTTGTGAAATTTGTTTTGAAAATAATTTTTAACATAGACCTCTAAAAATTGGTGAACATACCTTGAATATGGGTTATAATGAAAAGGCAAGGGCGCATTTGTTTGTTGACTTCAAAATATATGAAATCTGATACTGAAGCCTATATATAAAAGATTGTGGAAATGACTAATGAGAATTATTTGGGCTTAAAACTAGAATCAAAAGGGTTTATAATATGGTTCTGCCAAAAGGGCTATTGTATTGAAGTTTGGTTGAGATAAAACTTTGTGCAATTTAATGTGAAATGGAAACCATATAGATAATCCTCAAGAATGAATGAAATCTGGGTGTGCATGGATCAGGTTTGATTGAAAGTTTATGAATTTGCCTGAAGAGGAGTAGATATTGAAATTGATATAATTCCATATATGATGGCATGGAATCAATGGTGAATGATTTTGAACATATGATAAAGATAGCTTCCGCATGCAAATGGTACAGTTGTGAAATTTCCAGCTATTGAGGTTTTTGATTTGGGCAAATGCTGAAATGCATTCTATTACGCACAGAGATTAAAGATTCTGGGTATTGCAGGGTTGCCTGCATCATTTTTGCATCAGCCTGAATGCTCACAGCATATTTGTTTTCCTTTAAATGAGAACAAAATAAGGTTTGTTGAAAAACTAAAAGTGTGTTTTCGAATGTGTGATGAATGATGGAAAGGAAGATCGATTTTTAAATTGATATGCAAACTACACAATGCAAGGTAATGTGATGCACAGTATGAATGCATAAGATCATGCAAGATCTTAAAGGTGAGATGATTTCCTGATTTGAAATTTGTGATTGAAGTTTATGGTTGCAGATAAGATGATGGCAGTGAACCTGACATTCAGCTAAAGGCTGAATAGAGAGGACAATTGCAGTGTCCTGAAGAAGAAGGTGAGTTGAGGAGATAGCCCAGAGAAAGAGCAGAGGAGAATGCTCAAGAGGTTCCAGAGGCAGTGAACCAAGTACTTACCAAAAGACTAAGTGAGGAGAGCTTGGTGAGGTAAGTGGCAGCAGAAGAGATTGCTGTCGTAGAGGCTAGTACAACTCATGGTGGGTGAGAAACTCATGGAGAAGATGATCATGGAGGATCAGAGAAGAGGTTCAGAGGAATGCCACAGAGATGAGATGACTACAGAAGTTCGAGAAAGAGAGATTGCAGTAATGAAGGTACAATTGCAGGTACTAGAAGAATGGCTGCAAGAACAGGAAAACCAGAATAGAGGATGGATCTTTACACTGAAGGGAAAGAGAGTGATTTGGCGACAATTGCAGAAGAGGTTGAGGCAAATTGTGATTGCCTTGTTGAAAAATGAACTTAGAGTTCTTGAGCCAGAGATGGAATTTGAAGATTCCACACGCAGATTTGTTCAAAAGGATGTGTTGGAGGAAGCAGTCAAGACTGAAAAGTCTTGTAGTTTTAAAACTAATAAGTTGTGTATGTTTGCAGGTACAGCACAGGAAGATGAGCAAGCTTTAGAGTTTGTTCAGGAGAGAGAATTGAATCTGAAGGCTGTTCAGATCGATGATGAGATGGCAAGATCTCAGGAGAAAATGAAGACAAAGGAGTCTAATCAGGATGTTGGTGCAGAGAGAAAAAGACCAGTTGATGATTGGTCAAAAGCCGGTGAAGGTATGGAAAATTGTGTAAAGTTTCCAAGTTCTACTCCTAATGAAGTTGTTGAATTGTATAGGAAACTAGATCTTCAAAGAAGAGAATTGGAGAGACAGAGGACTTATGTGCAGGATAATCTGCTGGGGAAGCAAGGTAAGGAAGTTTTCATGAAGGACAGTCATGAAGCAGATAATGGTAAGAAGGAGAGACTAGCTAACAGTCTCTTGATGAATGCAAATCAGCATACTAATGTGCTGACAGAGGAGTCGAGAAGGAACTTAGAGCAGCATAATAGAGTGTTGCCAGAGAAAGCCGAGGAGAAAGCGAGTGAAGATTTTCTGAGTCCTGAAGAAGACTTGGAACTGCGGATGACTGAATCAACAAGTAAGACCATTGGGTCTTGTGGTTTTGAAGCTGAAAATGTGATTGTGTTTACAGGTGATACAGAAGACAGTTCATCACTTGGAATTGTCTTGGAAGAAGGAGAACAGTTGCAGAAAGAAGATGAGACAATCATGTCTCATATGCAGAGGCTTGTTACCGTGGGTGACAAGAAAGAGTTGGCTTGTCTGTATGATGAAGCGAAGACTGGTGGACAAAATTTTGGAGCTGCTACAGTAGTACAGGATGGAGCTGTAGTGTTTGCAAAACTTGATTGGATTGCCAGAATCAATCAAGATGATGATGGACAATTACTGAAGATTGTCAAAGGGGAAGATGGAGGTTATGCTGGAGTTAATTTGCAGCATGTTGATGAAATTCTGAAATGTTCGCTGGAGACATTTGAACCAGAGAAATAAGTTACAGATGAAATTGCATATGATGAGCAAAGAAATGTTGCAGAGGGACATGAAGTTTGGGAGGCAAGAACATCCATAGTGACAAACAGAGCAACATGTTTTATCAAGATGCCGGAAACAATCAACAGACAAGAGGATATACTAGACAGAGAAATTGAGTTGATAAGGAGGTTAATGATGAAAATGTCTCAGAGAAAGACAGTAGCAAGAAAGAAAAGGAGTGACAACAAGAGGAAGACAGTAGCAGATCTTGAAGGCAGAGCAAGTGGAGCATTACAGCACAAAATATGGAAACCTGGAGGACAACAACAGTAAAGCAATTGGCAAGCAAGGAAAGATTACAAAATAAAATTTGGGATCCAGGAGGAAATAATTATCCAGACTTATGACCAGGTGGTCATGAATTTTCTTACATGGGGAGTCTGATGCAGGAGCATTAGCTCCGAAAAACACCTTCTATTTTATTTAAGCTAGAGGGCTTCATGTTTTGAAGAAATATTAAATTTCATGTAAATATTAATATTATTTTGAGTAATTAATTATATTTTCATGAATTATTTGTGAGAATTTGTAAATGTTTCCAAACAACTGGAAACATGAGAAAAATTAGTTTCTAGATAATTTAGAATCAATGATGGAGCCTAAGTTGGAATTAGTTTCAAAGTTTTAGGGATAAAATCTATCTTTTAGGGATGTTGAGAGATTTAGGGATTTGTTGAGATTTTAAAGGGAGAGAACTCAATTTAGTGCATTTTTAATTTGTATAAATTAGAAGGCCTCAAAGGCAAATGACACATTGAGATAGTTGGAGAGAGTGAGAGTGTGATTGAGAGAAGTTTGGAACAGCCCAAGGTCAAGCCTTCTGGGCAAGGTGTTGTAAGGGCCAATGAATTGTAAATCAGGCCACGGAGAAATGTTGCTGTAAGTAAATTCACTTTTATGAAAGTGTTGGTTTTGTGTTATGCACCTTAACTTGGTCAATTCGGGTGTGATTCAATTTCTGTGTTGAAATAGTGAATTCCCTGGTATTTAATTTGCTGGTTTATAAGAGAGGAATTGTAATGTATGCTCTTCAAATGTTAGTAACAATTTTCTGTGTGTGTATGAGAGAATTTTGTAATCAAAGTATGGTTAAGAAGAGCGATATTTGCATTAAGAGATTGTGAGCTTTACTTTGTGAATGAGTATCGATTTATGCGCCCAAGCTGAAAGGATGGATAATGATATGGCAATTGATATTTTAAACTTCTGTTTGCATTAGAATGGCGCTGAGTTGGTTCAAATTCTGTCTATAGGATTGGTTCATACTTCCTGTTACTAAGCCCCAATATAATTCTTGGATGAAAAAGCACAAATCTTAAGTAGGAACAGAGAATTGAAAGTCGATGTCAGAAGAATTAATGATTTGTAGGCGTGAGCTAAGCAGTTAGCACCCACAGTGATTGCCATAAGTTTAAATGGCAATTTGAAGCATTAATGGAAGGTCGATTATTAATTGTAAAATTGGGTGAATGTTTCCAAGAAGATTTGCAGTGGTGAAGTATAATAGATAGCAATTTACATTTGAATGATTTTAATGTATGTTTAAGACGCAGGCAAGAAAACACCATGGTCATCTGAATGGGCAGAGGGATTTTATTTTATGTCAGCAAGGCTCGATCTCGTGGCTAATTCCAGAGATATGATAAGTCGGAAAACACCCAGGTATTTGGTTTCTGCATGGACTTGTTCTAAAATTTCTCTTGCAAGTTTTTCTCTTGATGTTATTCTTGGATTTGCGTTAAAGAGTAATATCCGAAGGTTGGTGGAGCGTTTGCTGAATAAAATGAAAGATGACTGAGGTGCATACATGTCATCATGAAGGAACATTCTTATGCATGGATATATTTATGCAAAGCGATAATTGCGGTTAAAGTTTTTGTGCAAGCATCATTATTGATTTCAGCCTTTTAGTTATTCCATAAATATATGCGTTATATCTGCTTCACAACAAAAGGTTTTAAGTGACATCTATTTTTTTGGAGCCAAGGTCATCAGATACATGTTCACTTCCGAGGTTTCTTCCAACACAAGAAGGCATCGGCTCGAGATTTTGGCCGAATAGAGATCTGTAATGAGATTTGTATCTTTGTGATTTGTGTATTTTGGAGAAATTTGTTTTGAAAAATGATTTCAACATACACCTCTAACAATTGGTGAACTTCCCTGAATATGGGTTATAAATAAAAAGGCAAGGGTGCATTTGTTTGTTGACTTCTGAATATATGAAATCCGATACTGAAGCCCATATATAAATGATTGTGGAAATGACTAATGAGAAGTATTTGGGCTTAAAACAAGAATTAAAAGTGTTTAGAATATGGTTCTGCCAAAAGGGCTATTGTATTGAAGTTTGGTTGAGATAAAACTTTGTGCAATTTAATGTGAAATGGAAACCATATAGATAATGCTCAAGAATGAATGAAATCTGGGTGTGTATGGATCAGGTTTGATTGAAAGTTTATGAATTTTCCAGAAGAGGATTAGATATTAAAATTGATATAATTCCATATATGATGGAATTTAATTAAGGCATGGAATCAATGGTGAATGATTTTGAACATATGCTGAAGATAGCTTCCGCATGCAAATGGTACAGTTGTGAAATTGCCAGCTATTGAGGTTTTTGATTTGGGCAAATGCTGAAATGCATTCTATTATGCACAGAGATGAAAGATTCTGGGTATTGCAGGGGTGGCCCTGCATCATTTTTGGTATCAGAGCTGGAATGATTTGTTGAAGATATTTGTTTTTCCTGAATGAGAACAGAAGGTTTTGTTGAAAACTAAAGTGTGTTTTTGAATGTGTGATGAATGATGGAAAGGAAGATCAGATTTTTAAATTTGATATGCAAACTACACAAATGCAGTGAACAGGATGGCAGAAGTGAATGGAGACAAGATCCTACAAGATCTTAAAGGTGAGATGATTTTTTGATTTGGAATTTATGATTGAAGTTTATGGTTGCAAATAAGATGATGGCAGTGAACCTGGCATTCAGCTAAAGGCTGGATAAGGAGGACAATTGCAGTGTCCTGAAGAAGAAGGTGAGTTGAAGAGATAGCCTAGAGAGAAAGCAGAGGAGAATGCTCAAGAGGTTCCAGAGGCAGTGAACCAAGTACTTACCAAAAGACTGAGTGAGGAGAGCTTGGTGACGTAAGTGGCAGCAGAAGAGATTGTTGTCGTAGAGGCTAGTGCAACTCATGGTGAGTGAGAAACTCATGGAGAAGATGATCATGGAGGATCAGAGAAGAGGTTCAGAGGAATGCCATAGAGGTGAAATGACTGATGAGGTCAGAGAAAGAGAGATTGCAGTAATGAAGGTACAATTGCAGGTACTAGAAGAATGGCTGCAAGAGCAGGAAGATCAGAATAGAGGATGGATCTTTCCACTGAAGGGAAAGAGAGTGATTTGGCGACAATTGTACGTGAAGTTGAGGCAAAGTGTGATTGCCTTATTGAAAAAAGGACTTAGATTTCTTGAGCCGGAGATGGAATTTGAAGATTCCACATGCAGATTTGTTCAGAAGGAAGTATTAGAGGAAGCAGTCGAGACTGAAAAGTCTTGTGGTTTTAAAACTGATGAGTTGTGTATGTTTGTAGGTACAGTACAGGGAGATGAGCAAGCTTTAGAGTTTGTTCAGGAGAGAGAATTGAATCTGAAGGTTGTTCAGATTGATGCTGAGATAGCAAGATCTCAGGAGGAGATGAAGACGAAGGAGTCTACTTAGAATGTTGGTACAGAGAGAGAAGGACCAACTGATGATTGGTCAAAAGCTGGTGAAGGTATGGAAAATTGTTTGAAGTTTCCGAGTTCTACTCCTAATGAAATTGTTGAATTGTATAGGAAACTAGATCTTCAAAGAAGAGAATTGGAGAGGCAGAGGACTTATGTGCAGGATAATTTGCTGAGGAAGCAAGGCAGGAAAGTTTTCATGAATGACAGTCATGAAGCAGATGATGGTAAGAAGGCGAGACTAGCTGACAGTCTCATGGTGAATGCAAATCAAAATACTGATGTGCTAATAGAAAAGTTGGAAAGGAACTAAGAGCAGAATACTGAAGTGTTGCCAGAGAAAGCTGAGGAGAAAACTAGTGAAGATTTTCTGAGTCCTGAAGAAGACTTGGAGTTGCAGAGAGAAAACTTGGTGACTAAATCGACAAGTGAGACCAGTGGGTCTTGTGATTTTGATGCTGACAATTTGATTGTGTTTACAGGTGATATAGAAGACAGTTCATCACTTGGAATTGTCTTGGAAGAAGAATAACTGTTGCAGGTAGTGGATGAGACAGTCATGTCTCATATGCAGAAGCTTGTTACCATGGGTGACAAGAAAGAGTTGGCTTGTCTGGATAGCCAAGAGAAGACTGGTGGACAAAATTTTGGAACTACTACAGCGATAGAATATGAGACTACAGTGTTTGAAGAACTTGATCTGATTTCCAGAATCAATCAATATGATGATGGACAATTACTGAAGATTGTCGAATGGGATGATGGAGATTATGCTGGAGTTAATTTGCAGCATGTTGATGAAATGCTGAAATGTTTGCTGGAGACATTTGAACCAGAGAAAAAAGTTGCAGTTGAAGTTGCAGATGATGAGCAAAGGAATGTTGCAGAGGGACAGGAAGTTTTGGAGGCAGCAACATCCATAGTGACAGCTAGAGCAACATGTTTTATTGAAGATGCTGGAAATAATCAGCAGATAGAGGATATACTGGACAGAGAAATTGAGTTGATAAGGAGGTTAATGATGAAAATGTCTCAGAGAAAGACAGTAGAAAGAAAGAAAAGGAGTGACAACAAGAGGAAGACAGTAGCAGATCTTGAAGGCAGAGCAAGTGGAGCATTACAGCACAAAATATGGAAACCTCGAGGACAACAACAAATAACAACAGTAGTAAAGCAATTTACAAGCAAGGAAAGATTACAAAATAAAATTTGGGATCCAGGAGGAAATAATTATCCAGACTTATGACCAGGTTGTCATGAATTTTCTTACATGGGGAGTCTGATGCAGGAGCATTAGCTCCGAAAAACACCTTGTATTTTATTTAAGCTAGGGGGTTTCATGTTTTGAAGAAATATTAAATTTCATGTAAATATTAATATTATTTTGAGTGATTAATTATATTTTAATTAATTATTTGTGAGAATTTGTAAATGTTTCCAAACAACTGGAAACATGAGATAAATTAGTTTCTAGATAATTTAGAATTAATGATGGAGCCTAAGTTGGAATTAGTTTCTAAGTTTTAGGGATAAGAATCTATCTTTTAGGGATGTTGAGAGATTTAGGGATTTGTTGAGATTTTAAAGGGATAGAACTCAATTTAGTGCATTTTTAATTTGTATAAATTAGAAGGCCTCAAAGGCAAATGACACATTGAGATAGTTGGAGAGAGTGAGAGTGTGATTGAGAGCAGGCTTGAACAGCCAAGGCTGTAAGCCTTCGGGCAGGTTGTAAGGTCCAATGAATTGTAAATCAGGCCACGGAGAAATGTTGCTGTAAGTAAATTCACTTTTATGAAAGTGTTGGTTTTGTGTTATGCACCTTAACTTGGTCAATTCGGGTGTGATTCAATTTCTGTGTTGAAATAGTGAATTTGCTGGTGTTTAATTTGTTGGTTTATAAGAGAGGAATTGTAATGTATGCTCTTCAAACGTTAGTAACAATTTGCTGTGTGTGTATGAGAGAATTTTGTAATCAAAGTATGGTTAAGAAGAGCGATATTTGCATTAAGAGATTGTGAGCTTTACTTTGTGAATGAGTATCGATTTATGTGCCCAAGCTGAAAGGATGGATAATGATATGGAAATTGATATTTTAAACTTCTGTTTGCATTAGAATGGCGCTGAGTTGGTTCAAATTCTATCTATAGGATCGGTTCAAACTTCCTTTTATTAAGCCCCAATATAATTCTTGGATGAAAAAGCACAAATCTTAAGTAGGAACAGAGAATTGAAAGTCGATGTCAGAAGAATTAATGATTTGTAGGCGTGAGCTAAGCAGTTAGCACCCACAGTGATTGCCATAAGTTCAAATGGAAATTCGAAGCATTAATGGAAGGTCGATTATTAATTGTAAAACTGGGTGAATGTTTCCAAGTCGATTTGCAGTGTTGAAGTCTAATAGATAGCAATTTACATTTGAATGATTTTAATGTGTGTTTAAGACGCATGCAAGAAAACACCATGGTCATCTGAATGGGTAGAGGGATTTTATTTTATGTCAGCAAGGCTCGATCTCGTGGCTAATTCCAGAGATATGATAAGTCGGAAAACACCCAGGTATTTGGTTTCTGCATGGACTTGTTCTAAAATTTCTCTTGCAAGTTTTTCTCTCGATGTTATTCTTGGATTTGCGTTAAAGAGTAATATCCGAAGGTTGGTGGAGCGTTTGCTGAATAAAATGAAAGATGATTGAGGTGCATACATGTCATCATGAAGGAACATTCTTATGCATGGATATATTTATGCAAAGCGATAATTGCAGTTAAAGTTTTTATGCAAGCATCATTATCGATTTCAGCCTTTTAGTTATTCCATAAATCTATGGTGTTATATAAGCTTCATTAGCTCAAAAGGTTTTAAGTGACATCTATTTTTTTGGAGCCAAGGTCACCGTATTGCTATGTTCAATTTCCGAGGTTTCTTCCAACACAAGAAGGCATCGTCTGAGATTTTGGCCGAATAGAGATCTGTAATGATTTGTATCTTTGTGATTTGTGTACTTTGGAGAAATTTGTTTTGAAAATGATTTTGAACATAGACCTCTAACAATCGGTGAACATACCTTGAATATGGGTTATAATGAAAAGGCAAGGGCGCATTTGTTTGTTGACTTCTGAATATATGAAATCCGATACTGAAGCCCATATATAAATGATTGTGGAAATGACTAATGAGAAGTATTTGGGCTTAAAACAAGAATTAAAAGGGTTTAGAATATGGTTCTGCCAAAAGGGCTATTGTATTGAAGTTTGGTTGAGATAAAACTTTGTGCAATTTAATGTGAAATGGAAACCATATAGATAATGCTCAAGAATGAATGAAATATGGGTGTGTATGGATCAGGTTTGATTGAAAGTTTATGAATTTGCCTGAAGAGGAGTAGATATTGAAATTGATATAATTCCATATATGATGGCATTTAATTAAGGCATGGAATCAATGGTGAATGATTTTGAACATATGCTGAAGATAGCTTCCGCATGCAAATGGTACAATTGTGAAATTGCCAGCTATTGAGGTTTTTGATTTGGGCAAATGCTGAAATGCATTCTATTATGCACAGAGATTAAAGATTCTGGGTATTGCAGGGGTGGCCCTGCATCATTTTTGGTATCAGAGCTGGAATGCTCTGTTGAAGATATTCGTTTTTCCTAAATGAGAACAGAAGGTTTTGTTGAAAACTAAAGTGTGTTTTTGAATGTGTGATGAATGATGGAAAGGAAGATCAGATTTTTAAATTTGATATGCAAACTACACAAATGCAGCGAACAGGATGGCAGAAGTGAATGGAGACAAGATCCTGCAAGATCTTAAAGGTGAGATGATTTTTTGATTTGGAATTTATGATTGAAGTTTATGGTTGCAGATAAGATGATGGCAGTGAACCTGGCATTCAACTAAAGGCTGGATAAGGAGGACAATTGCAATGTCCTGAAGAAGAAGGTGAGTTGAAGAGATAGCCTAGAGAGAAAGTAGAGGAGAATGCTCAAGAGGTTCCAGAGGCAGTGAACCAAGTACTTACCAAAAGACTGAGTGAGGAGAGCTTGGTGAGGTAAGTGGCAGCAGAAGAGATTGCTGTCGTAGAGGCTAGTGCAACTCATGGTGAGTGAGAAACTCATGGAGAAGATGATCATGGAGGATCAAAGAAGAGGTTCAGAGGAATGCCATAGAGGTGAAATGACTGATGAGGTTAGAGAAAGAGAGATTGCAGTAATGAAGGTACAATTGCAGGTACTAGAAGAATGGCTGCAAGAGCAAGAAGATCAGAATAGAGGATGGATCTTTCCACTGAAGGGAAAGAGAGTGATTTCGCGACAATTGCAGGTGAAGTTGAGGCAAAGTGTGATTGCCTTATTGAAAAAAGGACTTAGAGTTCTTGAGCCAGAGATGGAATTTGAAGATTCCACATGCAGATTTGTTCAGAAGGAAGTATTAGAGGAAGCAGTTGAGACTGAAAAGTCTTGCGGTTTTAAAACTGATGAGTTGTGTATGTTTGCAGGTACAGTACAGGGAGATGAGTAAGCTTTAGAGTTTGTTCAGGAGAGAGAATTGAATCTGAAGGCTGTTCAGATTGATGCTGAGATAGCAAGATCTCAGGAGGAGATGAAGATGAAGGAGTCTACTCAGAATGTTGGTACAGAGAGAGAAGGACCAACTGATGATTGGTCAAAAGCTGGTGAAGGTATGGAAAATTGTTTGAAGTTTCCGAGTTCTACTCCTAATGAAGGTATAGGAAACTAGATCTTCAAAGAAGAGAATTGGAGAGGCAGAGGACTTATGTGCAGGATAATTTGCTGAGGAAGCAAGGCAGGAAAGCTTTCATGAATGACAGTCATGAAGCAGATGATGGTAAGAAGGCGAGACTAGCTGACAGTCTCCTGGTGAATGCAAATCAACATACTGATGTGCTGACAGAAAAGTTGGAAAGGAACTCAGAGCAGCATACTGAAGTGTTGCCAGAGAAAGCTGAGGAGAAAACTAGTGAAGATTTTCTAAGTCCTAAAGAAGACTTGGAGCTACAGAGAGAAGACTTGGTGATTGAATCGACAAGTGAGACCAGTGGGTCTTGTGATTTTGATGCTGACAATTTGATTGTGTTTACAGGTGATATAGAAGACAGTTCATCACTTGGAATTGTCTTGGAAGAAGAAGAAATGTTGCAGGTAGTGGATGAGACAGTCATGTCTCATATGCAGAAGCTTGTTACCATGGGTGACAAGAAAGAGTTGGCTTGTCTAGATAACCAAGAGAAGACTGGTGGACAAAATTTTGGAACTGCTACAGCGATAGAATATGAGACTACAGTGTTTGAAGAACTTGATTTGATTGCCAGAATCAATCAAGATGATGATGGAAAATTACTGAAGATTGTCGAAGGGGAAGATGGAGATTATGCTGGAGTTAATTTGCAGCATGTTGATGAAATGCTAAAATGTTTGCTGGAGACATTTGAACCAGAGAAAAAAGTTGCAGATGAAATTGCAGATGATGAGAAAAGGAATGTTGCAGAGGGACAGGAAGTTTGGGAGGCAGCAACATCCATAGTGACCGCTAGAGCAACATGTTTTATTGAAGATGCTGGAAACAATCAGTAGACAGAGGATATACTGGACAGAGAAATTGAGTTGATAAGGAGGTTAATGATGAAAATGTGTCAGAGAAAGACAGTAGCAAGAAAGAAAAGGAGTGACAACAAGAGGAAGACAGTAGCAGATCTTGAAGGCAGAGCAAGTGGAGCATTACAACACAAAATATGGAAACCTGGAGGACAACAGCAGATAACAACAGCAGTAAAGCAATTGGAAAGCAAGGAAAGATTACAAAATAAAATTTGGGATCCAGTAGGAAATAATTATCTAGACTTATGATCAGGTGGTCATGAATTTTCTTACATGGGGAGTCTGATGCAGGAGTATTACCTCCGAAAAACACCTTGTATTTTATTTAAGCTAGGGGGCTTCATGTTTTGAAGAAATATTAAATTTCATGTAAATATTAATATTATTTTGAGTAATTAATTATATTTTCATTAATTATTTGTGAGAATTTGTAAATGTTTCCAAACAACTGGAAACATGAGAGAAATTAGTTTCTAGATAATTTAGAATTAATGATGGAGCCTAAGTTGGAATTAGTTTCAAAGTTTTAGGGATAAAAATCTATCTTTTAGGGATGTTGAGAGATTTAGGGATTTGTTGAGATTTTAAAGGGATAGAACTCAATTTAGTGCATTTTTAATTTGTATAAATTAGAAGGCCTCAAAGGCAAATGACACATTGAGATAGTTGGAGAGAAAGAGAGTGTGATTGAGAGCAGGCTTGAACAACCAAGGCTGTAAGCCTTCGGGCAGGTTGTAAGGGCCAATGAATTGTAAATCAGGCCACGGAGAAATGTTGCTGTAAGTAAATTCACTTTTATGAAAGTGTTGGTTTTGTGTTATGCACCTTAACTTGGTCAATTCGTGTGTGATTCAATTTCTGTGTTGAAATAGTGAATTCACTGGTATTTAATTTGTTGGTTTATAAGAGAGGAATTGTAATGTATGCTCTTCAAACGTTAGTAACAATTTGTTGTGTGTGTATGAGAGAATTTTGTAATCAAAGTATGGTTAAGAAGAGCGATATTTGCATTAAGAGATTGTGAGCTTTACTTTGTGAATGAGTATCGATTTATGCGCCCAAGCTGAAAGGATGGATAATGATATGGCAATTGATATTTTAAATTTCTGTTTGCATTAGAATGGCGCTGAGTTGGTTCAAATTCTGTCTATAGGATCGGTTCATACTTCCTGTTATTAAGCCCCAATATAATTCTTGGATGAAAAAGCACAAATCTTAAGTAGGAACAGAGAATTGAAAGTCGATGTCAGAAGAATTAATGATTTGGAGGCGTGAGCTAAGCAGTTAGCACCCACAGTGATTGCCATAAGTTTAAATGGCAATTCGAAGCATTAATGGAAGGTCAATTATTAATTGTAAAACTGGGTGAATGTTTCCAAGTCGATTTGCAGTGTTGAAGTCTAATAGATAGCAATTTACATTTGAATGATTTTAATGTGTGTTTAAGACGCAGGCAAGAAAACACCATGGTCATCTGAATGGGCAGAGGGATTTTATTTTATGTCAGCAAGGCTCGATCTCGTGGCTAATTCCAGAGATATGATAAGTCCGAAAACACCCAGGTATTTGGTTTATGCATGGACTTGTTCTAAAATTTCTCTTGCAAGTTTTTCTCTCGATGTTATTCTTGGATTTGCGTTAAAGAGTAATATCCGAAGGTTGGTGGAGCGTTTGCTGAATAAAATGAAAGATGATTGAGGTGCATACATGTCATCATGAAGGAACATTCTTATGCATGGATATTTTTATGCAAAGCGATAATTGCGGTTAAAGTTTTTGTGCAAGCATCATTATTGATTTCAGCCTTTTATTTATTCCATAAATCTATGGTGTTATATAAGCTTCATTAGCTCAAAAGGTTTTAAGTGACATCTATTTTTTTGGAGCCAAGGTCACTGTATTGCTATGTTCAATTTCCGAGGTTTCTTCCAACACAAGAAGGCATCGTCTGAGATTTTGGCCGAATAGAGATCTGTAATGATTTGTATCTTTGTGATTTGTGTATTTTGGAGAAATTTGTTTTGAAAATGATTTTGAACATAGACCTCTAACAATTGGTGAACATACCTTGAATATGGGTTATAATGAAAAGGCAAGGGTGCATTTGTTTGTTGACTTCTGAATATATGAAATCCGATACTGAAGCCCATATATAAATGATTGTGGAAATGACTAATGAGAAGTATTTGGGCTTAAAACAAGAATTAAAAGGGTTTAGAATATGGTTCTACCAAAAGAGCTATTGTATTGAAGTTTGGTTGAGATAAAACTTTGTGCAATTTAATGTGAAATGGAAACCATATAGATAATGCTCAAGAATGAATGAAATCTGGGTGTGTATGGATCAGGTTTGATTGAAAGTTTATGAATTTTCCTGAAGAGGAGTAGATATTGAAATTGATATAATTCCATATATGATGGCATTTAATTAAGGCATGGAATCAATGGTGAATGATTTTGAACATATGCTGAAGATAGCTTCCGCATGCAAATGGTACAGTTGTGAAATTGCCAGCTATTGAGGTTTTTGATTTGGGCAAATGCTGAAATGCATTCTATTATGCACAGAGATTAAAGATTCTGGGTATTGCAGGGGTGGCCCTGCATCAACATCTAAATATTGGGTTTTCAATTTCCTCCATCTTGTTAGATGTGCAATCAGGGAAGGTGGTTGTGTTGGTTTTAACATTGATGATAATTACTTTTTTTATTGGAACATTATTTGGCACCAAGCATGTAATCTATCTGCAAGCATCGTTGAGCTCAACTGGGAAGCAATGGTTAAGTAATAAGGTGGTTCTTAATTTTAGAGTTTTTGTGCTAAAGATACCTATAGAAGGAATGAATGTTTTCACATTGAATTATACTGAGTATGTTCCTTGTCATGATTTAAAGTATATCAACACTCTGAAAAGATTGAATTATTTTCGAAGAGTGAATTTTGAAATAAATTTGTCCTCTCCACTTGAGGAACGACCTTTCTATTTAATACCTCCTCCAAAATAATACAAGATCCAAATAAAATGGCCAATCAAAGCAATATGAACCATTTGCAATAAGAAGAAAGTCAAATGTGGGCAAAATTTGATGCATAAGCAATGTAAACTATGGTGATTCCCTAGTGGTGGTACTCATTTCAAGCATGGAGCTTCAGAGTACATCCAAAGGTTGGGAAACATGATAACTGGTAGAACAAGGGATTTACCAACTGCAGGAGTGGTGCAATTTATTGATGTTGCCTATGGTTTTGCAAGTTTTTCAGCTTATCTACTTCCACTGGGTATACAAGAAATGTCATTTGCTCCAAAGGATGGGCATGCGAATACGATTCAATTTTCTCGTGAATGAGGAATTGGTGCCATGATTGCACTTCTTGGTACAACACAACAACCTTATCCAAGAAATTCATTTGAAATGGTCCATTGTTCACGTTTTCGTGTCTATTGGCATGGAAAGATGGTGTTCTGTTGAAAGAAGTGGATGACTATTTGAGAGCTAGTGGTTACTTTGTTTATTTTGCACCTCCTGCGAAAGGGAAGGATAAAGACAATCGCCACCAATAGGAGAAGTTGATGTATGACAACGTCAATGTGTGGGAATCTTATTGCTCATCAAGTCCAATTAGTAATTTGGTTCAAGCCAGGAGATAAGGCATGCCAACTAGAGAAATAAAAATACAAAATCTTGGTTTTATGTGATCAAGCACATGATCCAAAACAATCATGGAAGAAACCATTACAAAATTTTCTAACTTTAAGTCTAGAAGCAGAGAAAATTCGACAACTTCCTCCATTTTCAGAGTGTTTATCAATATTCCCTAAATGACATGAGAAAATAGGCTACTGAAAATTTTAGTGCAAACACAACATTTTGGAAAAGGAAATTCAATGAATATTGGACACTTATGACTATAACTAAATATGATATTCAAAATCTAATGTTCATATGATCTCTTTCTATGGCATATTTGCTGCTATTTTAAGCACAAAACTAGTTTGGGTGATGAATATAATTCCTCCGAGCTCGAGGAGTACTTTACCTGCTATCTATGATAGAGGCTTGATTGGATCTTTTCATGATTAATGTAATACATTTTCTACTTATCCGCATACATATGATTTGGTTCATGCATTCTGATTATTAGAGGCGATGGTAGAGGTTTCCAAATAGAAGATATTATACTAGAGGTGGATCACATTATTCGCCCACTAGGATTTTTCATCATCATAGATGACTCACCATAATATCAAAAGTGGTAGATATTGCACCCAAGTTTCTCTGGATGAAAAAGTATATAATTTGGAAGGTGTTGGAAATAAAGGAGACCAACTGCTAATTTTCCAAAAGAATTTTTGGATAACATTGTAACCTTTATTCTTTTTTAGTTGTGTCAATTACATGTATAAATGTGTGAATCATATCAAATTTTTTTGAACAAAGCTAGAGTTGACTCATAGTTTGAGCTTTTTAAATGTAACAAAGTTGTTTAAGATTGATGGCAATGGTTTTTTTTTTTTTTCTAGTAAGCTTGGACCAGTTCAGAAAAATGCTCTGGTGTCTTTGCATGTTTCAATAACAAGGAAACAAATTAGTCAACAACATTAGTTAGATAGAAGGTTCCACCCTTGTAGCACGAAAGTAGTTAAGTCTAGCTAGTGAGGACCGAGTGTAGGAATACAATATTTTCTGCTTATATTGACTGGTTTAATGTTTTCCATCCAGAGCAATGACATGTGTATGCTTTACCAAGTTAGTAAAGAGCTCCATATTAGAGAGGATGTATTTAGAATATGGGATGAGTCTATGGGTGGTCATAATTTTAGAATTGTTTAAATTGCTTCAAATCTCTTGTAATATTAGAAGTGTTTCAATTTAAA
The DNA here is from genome assembly GCA_034641835.2 of Pinus albicaulis. Lineage (NCBI taxonomy): Eukaryota > Viridiplantae > Streptophyta > Pinopsida > Pinales > Pinaceae > Pinus > Pinus albicaulis. Next base: position 630,701,161 of record CM076569.1, read on the forward strand.
TTCCCTTGTAATATTAGAATTGTTTCAATTTAAAAAATATAAAATATAGTTGTTTAGAATGGTGAATTTTTCGATGTCAATTTTTTTCAATGCAAGGACATGAATTATACTATGGACATGTTAATTTCATGTGTTTCACCCACAAAAAGTTTTGCAAACTTTTCTCAAGTGCTAAGAAAACACCATGAATTGAAATTTAATATATTGACTCTCAATTTGCAGAAGTTAAGGGTGGAAACTAATGACAGTTCGTTTTGGCTTCACCGTAATGTTCAAGTTTGAAATAAAATAATATAATTTCACATATACACAATATAAATAGTTATATTGGGCATAACAGTATCGACCAAAGTTTAGAAATTACAGATTCCAATTTGAAAAAAAAAAATCTATTTTCAACATATCTCTCCGAGGACATGATGACTACTTTGAAGATGAAACCAATTAGGAATCTATATTTCTCATTCATTGTAAAATATCATTCCAAGCAAAAATAAATAGGGAACCCTACAAGAATCCATTCTATCCTTAATCACTAAACACTTTATCACCCAAACATAAACTGATCTGTTAGGATATATATATTGCTCAATTGTACGACATTAGAGGAGGAACACCAGAGATTAACATACAATTTTCAACACTTATCCATGAAGATCTTAAGTCGTGATGACTAACCACATGAATTGAACTCCAAGGATTCTCCTATGAAAGACCACCCCTTGCTACCAAGAGGAAGCCCAACCCTATTTCTTCTGTGCTTTCCACCTCTACTCCAGAGTTATATCATCCAAACAATCCCAACCATGCATATGATGGACAACCGTGATACTATAGCTACAATATGATCATATTCAAAGTAAACTCTCAACAAATTGTGAGCTAGCTCCATGTTTTCAAACATTGATTCTATCAGTGGGGCTAACTATCTCCAACTTCTAATATTTCTTTTCTTGTTTAGCTTTTCACCCTTTATACGACCCTTTTTTCAATATCCCTTGACCTACTATGAAATACTTATTGTGTGTATGTGCAGTGAAAATCCTACAAATACTTTATACACAGAGTCAAAAAAAAAAAAACCTAGAAATTCAACAAAGATAACATCTCGAGGCTCTGCATATGATATGGAAAGCTTGTTCCCTTCCTATAGTGGTTGTGAAAGGTCTTCCCTTGGTTACCACATTAATCCTGGGGAGTTATTTATCTATTTACATGTTCTCATGGTAGAAGTAATGACCTTTGGGAATGACTTGTGTGTTGGTTCCTCCCGCTTCTTTACCATGACCTCTTGGAGCTCCTAGAGCTGCGGCATATAAAATCAATTTTCTTTCCTAAAGATGCCCAATATATAAGAAGAAGAGGCAAGAGGGATACAAAATTAAATTTCTGTGAGCAGTGGAATGAATGCTAACTTGTAAACGTGATTATGAATGATGGCATACTAAATGGCACGTTCAATTTAATTAGAAATTAACCCAAAGCCGCCAGTACAGATGGAACCTGTCCTTTAGCAAGATATTAATGCCAACACTGATAGAGCTTTTCCGCGAGATATTAATGTAGAGATACTAATTTTGTTTTCAAATAAATATGGTCCCTAAAAAAAATGTTTTAAAAATTTAAAATCACATCATGAATGAAGATTACATTAAAAATTTAAACGTAATTAACGGCCGAAATTCCATATGACGGGCATTTTTCCTATCAAATTCCAACCCTAATTCTCGTTGAAGTATGCAGGATGAAAGATCATTATGCCTCTCTCTAAGTAGGGTCCAAGACAATCGATTTTGTTCATCCATGATTGATTGAAAACAAAGGAATCTCGCCATTGAAGTGTCATGTCGACAGTAAATTTCAGTTCCCGTGGAAAACAAATTAATTTGTGTGGGTCGAGATTAAGTTTTTCATTATGATCTCAATGAAAATTGTAATGAAAATCGTGTTTCTGGATTTTGGTGAAAAAAATTAAAATTTGTTTCATGGAATTTAATGGAAAATGCAATTATAATTTATAGAAGCAATCTTTTAGATTATTTTATGGGGAAATTTTCAAATGATTTTATAAAAAAAATGTGAAATTTTGAGAAATTATGGTGTAGTGCCCACATTTCCCACTGGACGTTTAGGAAAACATTTATCCACGTCTCTCTTTTGGGGAAACTTGAAGAAACACGGGGGGAAATGTTTCCTCAATGTGGGGGATGCATTTCCTCAAAATGGGTACTTTTGGACACTCCCTCAAAAAGGGTTGAGAGTTCCCCTGCATTTTGATTAAAAACAATAATTTAGAAATGCGGAAGCATAATATTAACCCAAGAGCCTGCTATGGTAATGTTAATTTATTAAAGTAAAGCTGACATTCTTGTTTATCTTTCATTTTCATTTACATCATTTTACTTAATTTTAACATTACCATTAATTCACTCAACATGTTTGAGAATGGTTCTTGTTGAAGATTGTAACTAGGTTCAGTCTTCATAAATTATATTTGAGTCAATATTTAATGTACTTGTCAAAAGAATAAAGAAAATAATTTATATTATTATTAATTAACTTATTAAAGTATGGGTTTCATGCTCAGGTCATATTATTTTAGGTCAAAGTCCCCATTGTGGACTTCTAGGATTTATTCTGAGTTTATAGAGTCATTACAAATTTAAATTGACCCATATTGGGCTTTTAAATCATGTAATTAGGTCTAGTATTAAGTCAAATATGATTTATGGATCCTCCACACCAAGTCGACCTTCAAGTGATCAAGTAGGCCTCAAACCCAGGAATTCAAGCTCAGCGCAAGCCTATATATACAGGGAGATCAAACTCATTTGGAGGACACACTCTCACACACAAAAATTCGATATCTACTGCTGCATTGGAAAAAGTGTGAAGTCAAGGAAGGAGCCAAAAATTTTGTGAGATTGGACACGATGAAGGATTGAAGGAAAATAAAAATTTTGGGCTCTCTCTCTCTCTCTCTCTCATGTGCTCTAGATTGGAAGATCAAAGTCCCTCATTATTTTGTTGCTGCATGTTGCTGCCAAGAGAAGAATACGTATAAGCCTTGTTTGTTGGATGCTGATGCCTTGAGAAGTTGTGTTGGGTCAAAATTGAACTCCCTGAAGCAAGATCAAAGTCCTAGAAGCAAGGTCGAAGTTGCTAGGTCAAAGGAAGTGTTGCATAATGTTGTTGCTACTGCCAGGTCGGAAGGAGGATCAAAAGGAAGACTGACTTGGTGTGGAGGAAGTGTGAGTTAAGGTCTAGAGTCTCAAGAATAATATTGAAGGAAGAATAACTGACTGAGGTTTCCCCTAGAGTGGGATTTTCCCTTGCTGCTGGCCTATATTTGGTGTCCTTGATCTATGTCCTATTGCTTTGATATTTTCTTGATGAACTAAGAAGAAACATGATAATAAGAAAATAATAAGAACTGAGGAACATAACAAGTAAAATATCAAGAACAAGAAAATATTTATAACTTTCTAATTTTCTAACATGGTATCAGAGCTTTGGTGAATAAAGAAGGAAAAGGCAATCTCAAGGAATTGATCAAATGAACCATCGGGAAAAGAGTTTCTCTACCTTCAAGAAATACGTCTAACACTATCAAGGGAGAGAACAAGCTTGAATGAGCCTTAAACTACATATATTGGAAAAAGGGGATTGACCTCATCCTTGAAAGGAACAAGGTATTACATGTTAGAAAGGGAAAAGTGAAGAAACCCACAAAAGACTTCAATGATGCGAACAAAGTGAAATTCAGAGAATTAGAATTGGTGGCTATGAATCTAATGCCATTGAAGGCATAAATCATAACCTTTTCCCTTAGAAAACATTGATCATGCTCAGGAAATGTACGAAGCCTTGTCAAAGCTATTTACCATCAAGAACATTGGAAAAGTAGGAAGCTTGAAAAATGAACTAAGAACCACTAAAATGACTAAGGAAGATATTGCAGCCACTTTATTTGTAAAGATAGCAATAATAAGAGATTATCTTCTTTCCATTGATGAAATAGAGATAGAAAAAGAACTTGTGATCACAACCGAATTAGGGTTTCCACCTCCTTGGAGTGCATTTTCTTCAGGTCTCATCAGCTGGAAAAAAGCTCCCATCTTTGAAGAAATATGGACAGACTGCAGTAAAAAAGAGTTATGAATCTCATTATTAACCAACAATGAAGAAGTCTCAAATTATTATGTTGCTCATCACAAGGGAAAGTTCAAGAAGAAAGGACTAAGAAAGAAGGTTGATATGTCTAAGATCGAATGTTATCACTACCATAAAATGGGTCATTATAGAAGTGAGTGTCTCGATAATCCTCGAAACAAGAAAAGAGAAAGAGATCATGCAAATGTGGCTGAAGAAGAATCCTCTCCCAGGAGAGTGAAACCCGAAGAGAATGACATAAGGGACTTAACCCGAAGAGATTATTTATTTGTAGCTTTAACATATTTTTGGAAAGACATTTTCTTGTTTTATAAGTTTTAGGTATCCCTCAAAGATTTGTAGGGAGCCCAAAACAACTCCTAAAGATAAGTATATCATTCCCTCTCAATTTGGTTTCATATACTTGTTTAAAGTTTTGATTATATTAAATACGAATCACCTCTCTACTTATATTTCCTTGTCTAGAAATTAACTTGTTGAATCATGAGAGAAGGCCTTGAGCATTAAGAAAGAAGGCATCATAAGAAAAAGCATTGGCATAAAAAATATTTGTCAAGAAACAAAGTTATGTCTTAGATCATAAAGCTTTGTTATTTTGTTTGGTATTTACATTCTACATTACCAACTATTCTTGTGTCTAGATCTCCTGAATCTTAGAATATTCTTGTTTTGGATGATTCATCATCTTATGAATCTACCCATCTTATATATCTGATTGTTTGCATAAAATAACCCTAAAAGGTTCTCTGGAAAACCATAACCTAAGGGCTTATTAATAATGTGTTAAACCCTAAACCTACTTAGGGTTATTAATGAAGAAAATGCTATATTGGTTGATATATTGATAATGTCATGTTTGGGGTTTTGATATAATCATGGAAGCTCTAACTTATTAGGGTTTAAATTATGTTTTTTGAAATCTCAAACATTTGAAGGTTTGATATAATAAGGGTTTACTTTGATATGAACCAAAAACCTAGGTTTTGGTTAGGTCTACAAGAAAATCTTTTTTATGTACTTAAAGTCCTAGGAATTAAATCCTAGGCATATGTTCATTTGATTGAATCCTGATATATGTCTAATGTATTAATATTGTCTAACATATGATATGCTTATGCATGATGGTAGTATCCTAGATATATGTATTGACCAAATTTATAATGGTCATAAGTCCTAGGGTTTGGAAACAAGCCCTAGTCAAAGTTTGAAATTCTAGGATGATGTTTGAAAAATATAAAGTTTTACAACTAAGCCCTAGTAATGATTAAATTCTCTAGTATGTGTATTCATTTGATTCTATATAATGTTTGCTAAGAATTTATAGATGATAAATCTGGGTTTTACATCGAACCCTAGTAGAAACTATTTATGTTGATCATGTTGTTTTGAAATCTAGGGTTCACATGAAAATCTAGTGGAAATTCTATCATATGACTTATGAAATTTACCAGATATATTTATTTTTCTTTTGAATTATTTTCTAGGGATCGCCATTTGACAGAACTTATCGTCTGTCATCTTGATTGAGTTACTGATGTGATTTAGGGTTTGTAACAAACCTAGGCTAGAAATTGAAGTATTGAAGTATAGTCTCTTGTTTGTAAAGTCTAATGCTTCCACTATTATTTTGTTATGACTAACATCATGCTTCTATATATTTGGTTGTACTTGTTGTCTAATTTGTGCAGGTACATCATATTCAAGATGGGGAGGATGTCCTATAAGCATGATGAAAAGGATGGAAGCCATAAAATATTCTCCAAAACCAAAGGAAGAAGTTAATCTCTCTACATTAAGAGGGAGCCTAGATAGAAGAAATATACCTAGTTAAGAGGGAGGGAACAACATAGTTTTTGTCTGGAGAATATATTCTGAAATATACATTTCTACATGTGAAGTAGGAAAATGAATATTCTCGCAAAGATTCAATTGATAGTCCTACTGAGATTAGTTGAAGAGAAACATCGAAACCTCGAAGGTTTGTTTTGATTATATATTTAGTGTATTGCTGATTGGGGTTGTGATTGTACAAGAGAATCTCTCGAAGACAACATTCTAGTTATCGATCAATTTGATCTAGAGAGATTTTTTGTTAAGGATTTGTGAGTGAAGCATTGTCTGGAAATACATCGAGCTGACACTTTGTTTTGATGTCTAGTAGGGAGGGCAGCATTGGGTGGATGTCTACCTAGTTTTCTAGGTTGATGGTTAGTAAGTAAGCCTGATGGTACCTATAAAGGCCGAAAGCTTTAGTCCATCTTAGTCCCACTTGGATACATTTCCTTGGTCAAGAATCTAGTCCATCGCATTGCGGTGCCTAGATTGTTGAGAGACCAATGGATATATTGCCCTGGTTAGGAATCTAGTCCATGGCATTGAGGTTCCTAAAAATTATTCATAGTTCACATAGTTGATATATTCCTTGTGTATTATGAATACCTCCTAGTTAAGAGGGAGTGTTGAAGATTGTAACTAGGCTTGATCTTCATAAATTATATTTGAGTCAATAAAGAAAAGAATTTAAATTATTATTAAATGACTTATTAAAGCATGGGTTTCATGCTTGGATCATATTATTTTAGGTCAAAGTCCCCATTGTGGGCTTCTAGGATTTATTCTAAGTTTATAGAGTCATTGAAAATTTAAATATACCCATATTGGGCTTTTAAATCATGTAATTAGGTTTAGTATTGAGTCAAATATGATTTATGGTGCCTCTGCACCAATTCGGCCTTCAAGTGATTAAGTGGGCCTTAAACCCATGAATTTTGAGCTCATCACAAGCCTATATATACAGGGATATCCAACTCATTTGGAGGACACACTCTCACACACGTAAATTCAATATCTACTGCTGCATTGTAAAAAGTGCAAAGTCAAGGAAGGAGCCAAAAATTTTGCGAGTTTGCACAAGTTGAAGGATTGAAGGAAAATTGAAATTTTGGCCTCTCTCTCTCTCTATCTCTCACGTGCTCTATATTGGAAGATCGAAGTCCCTCATTGTTTCGCTGCTGCATATTGTTGTTGCCAAGAGAAGAATAGGTCAATGCCATCTTTGTTGGATGTTGATTCCTTGAGAAGTTGTACTGGGTTAAAATCGAACTCCCTGAAGCAAGATCATAGTCTTTTCTCCAAAATTGAATTCCTAAAATCAAGGTCAAAGTTCTAGGTCAAAGGAAGTGATGCATAGTGCTGCTAGTGCTGTTGTTGCAGTCAGGTCGAAAGAAGGATCAAAAGGATCACTGACTTGGTGTGGAGGAATTGTGACTTAAGGTCTAGAGTCTCAAGGATACTATTGAGGGAAGAATTACTGAATGTGTTTTCCCTTAGAGTGGGGCTTTTCCCTGGCTGCTGGCCTATATCTAGTGTCTTGATCTATGTTTTATTGATTTGATATTTGCTTGATGAACTAAGAAGAAAGAAGATAATAAGAAACTAATAAGAACTAAGGAATATCACAAGTAAAATATCAAGAAAAATAAAATATTTCCGCCTTTATAATTTTCTAACAGTTCTTATCTTATTGGATCCTGAGAGTGGTTCTAACCTCACTGTACCTTGAGAGTGGTTCTAACCTCATTAGATTTCATATGGAAAACATAGAATTTTAGATCCCACTCAAACTCCAATAGACTTAACAAATCAACAATTTAAGCATTTAAGCAAGAGCACCAAGCCCTCTACCTCGATGTCAGTGGCATTGATTATTGAATTTCTCTATTATTACCCTAGTAAAATTGTACTTATCACTGAAACAAAATCTTTACTTGACATTAGTAAGGTCTTATCTTATTTTAATGCTTAGAGATTATATTGATGTTGAGGTTTCTAATATATGCAATGATTTTGATGATATGTAGGTATTTGTTGTAACAACAATTTTTGGAGCTATAGAAGCCACGCAAAGTCTCTTTGTTGATGTATTTTTGGTTCAAATATAGATTGCACTAAGTCTTTTTTGGTTATATGCACCCTTCCATACATATGAGAAACATTGCATATTTATGTATAATGGTTTGGATTCATATTACAATAGCATTGGTTCATAGTCCATTGTTATTTTTTGTTTTAATTTTTAAGCTTTGAATCTAAATATTGATGACCTTAGACTAAGTCTTTAACTTGGTCACTTTTTACTATTTTTCAATTTGAGTAATTTCAAATTATTATTCCAGTGTTCAAACTTTAATATTTGTATTTTACTTGATACTAATTAAATTCTAAAATAATGAATAATAAATTTAAGTCAATGTATACCATATTTTACTATTTCCATTTTATTAAATTATTTATAATGTATGAATCAATATATTTTATTACTGAATTTAAATTTGAATCATAATTACACACTTCTACATCCCATGTTCCCTAGATTTTCCTAAACTTTGAAGTGCTCGCACACTTCTCCCTTTGTTTCCCATCCTGTCGTTTTGGAAACTTGATGAAACATTGTTATTTTAAATTAATGATTTTAAGTCTATTTATATATTCAAAACTAAAATTTAAATAATGAAATATTAAAATGTAATAACGTTACCTATTTTTAAGAAATAAACGAAAATATTTAAAGTGGGAGATGTGAGAAAAAAATATTTAAGAAAAGAGCTATGTGATTGTATATGTTGAAGAGCATTATAATATGGCTCACTTTAATGGTTTAACATTTTAGTTTTTTTAATATAATTTGTGATAAAATTATGATTTTTAATTTTTTTTATATATAAATTAATTTAATGCTTTTAAAAATCTCGAAGCATTAAAATTGTTCACACCACAAAAATAAAATTTATACTGGTAAAAATTCCTATAAATATAAAAAAAAGATAAAAGAAGATGGAAACATAACAAAGAATATAAGATCATTTTCATATCTGGCAGTCTTTAAAATTGTGTAGGGAGTTGGATGAGATAAAAACAAAGAAACACGTGAAACATATGGTCAAGAAGCCACGTGAAGAAATGATTTGAAAACGAGGATCAATCAGCCATTCCGATAAAGTGAAATTCATCTAAATTCATCTTAGTTGTACACATGGTGCCCTTTATTGTTTGAAATATATATATATATATATATATATATGTATATGTATATGTATGGCACTCAAGATAAGCATGATTCAGTGGGGAGCGGACCATTTTGGTCCGGCCATGTGGTACTATGTTGTTTTCTTTTTGTCCATTATATTCGTAATTGAACTAAGCATTAGATGGACGCTAGGGTTCCTTTTAAGATAACGAAATAAGGGACATCTCTACCTTCTTGATCTGGTGTATTTATTTCTACCATGGCTTGAATGGTAGATATTAAGTACAAAACAAGGTGTTGTTATTAGTTTCCAAGCAGGGTTTGGGGTCATTGTTTTTCGTTGATTTGGATTGGTGAGAGAAATTAACCCATATTTTATTGTATTTTATTAGCCAAAGATATTTACATATATAAAATATGGTGATGTTTTTTTAGGTTGATGTTTCTTATTCTAGATTTTTTTTATTATAGATGTTTACAATTTACAAAATCTTAACGATAGAATATCTTCTTAGTAATCCGAAAGGGTGTTTGTGAGGATTATATAAAGAGATGAAAGACAACTACTAATGATTGAAAGTATTCTCTGAATCTAGTGATTTTGGAATGCATACAAACCAAATGGCTACCGAAATTTTAGGTTTTCTACTAAATTGTGGTTTAAGAATTACCACAAACCAAAGCATGCTAATGGACTATGGCTCTAGCTATAGCAGTGACTCTAGTATTCCAAAATTTCAATGGGAAACAATGTAATCAACATATTCATATGCTTTAGAGTCTTTCATTAGTTATGATGCTTTGTCTCTGTCTTCCTTCCAACCTTCATTTTCTTTGAACTTCTCCCAAGGAATTTTGCATGTTTTCCCCTCATGTCTATTTCTACCACACGAGTCACAATTCTAGGCTTTAACCCTACATAGGTCATTCTTTCAAATGAATTCTCAACAAAAAAAAAATACTCAAATGGAAACACACACATTAACACAAATATTTTATCTTGGAACTCAATCCGGGAAAACCAACAAGATTTTTTCAATATATTATTGTTACAATATTACAATACAATATGTATATGTCGTAGAATTTATAAACCTCCAATCCATTAATCCTAGATTAGAATACAACCTTAATTCCTTTGTCTCGATCTACAAAACCAAGGGTAAAACCACCATGCGCCCAAAAACTAATAAAAATGAAAACCACAAGCCAAAAACCGCAAAAAATCGCCTTATATGTGTGGTGCATATAAATTGCAGATAGGGTCAGTTGTGCAAAGAATATAACGCATACCCAACAATAATGAAGATCATATCTCTTTCTTCTTTAATTTAATACCTTTACCTCAAGAATATTCATTTGATTGATTCTTCCATTTCTGACTAAGGAACACAATTTCTCCAATGGGTTGAGATGTCTTCTTTCTTCCAAAATATTTCTTATGTTCTACATTTTTTTCCACCAAAGAGTCCAACATGATGGATTTAATCTAGCCACTACCATGCATGGATTCAAGATAGTGAGATTATACAAGGTAGATGGCCTTGATAAAGGATGTGAGAAGAAGGCCTATCTCCCATCTAGTGGTATATGTGTCATGCATGATGGAATTCACTACAAGGAAAATATATTCTGGTGAAGGTTATAACGAAGGTTTTTAGTGTTATAAAATTAGAAAGAATTATCAAAAAAACATTCGTTAAAACATCTGTTTGTGATAACATATGTTTTAGCGGAGATTATAACAAAAATTCATCACAACTGAAAAAGTTTGGGCGATCAGAGGTTTTAACGAATGTTTTTTTGTGTGTTGTGCTTCATGGAACAAGTATCACCAATGCGCTACATATATAAACACATCAGGCTTCATACATAACTAAAAGCACCAAGGAGTTGAATGCAAAGAACACAGGTGCATAGTATATACCGCATCGATGCTAATATGAAAAAAATCCCTAGGGCATTCTTGTAAGGAACAACACTAGGGCACGCAAAAAATAATTGCAGTCTTGGTGCTTTTGTTTAAACTTACAGCACTGATTCTTATCATTTGTATAAACGCACAAGTGCGTTATTTATATACTAATGACGGGTGTTGTTAGTTTTCATAATGCACCGAGGCTGGAAATACGAATTTGTAGGACCAAGGTATTAGTTCTATGAAAGCACTGGTGCGTTAAGAATTACAATGCACCGAGGCGTTAATTGCAAACAATACTAGTGCTTGAAGAAATAAACACTTGAATGTTGTCGTTATCTGAAAAGGCACCAATCATGCAAAAATATGTCCTCATGGTGCTTTATATAACATAACACATCGATGCGTTTTTATGTTATGGACGCACTGATTTTTTGTATGAGATTTTTTCTTTTTTGGAAACATCGACCCGTGACATTGCAATTATTGTAATTTTTGAAATTCGTTATTTATAGAAAAATCAATATATATCTTATAAAATTATTCATATAAATTGAAATTTGATTAGTGCATTTCTATATGATGTTTGGATTGATTTGTTATATTATCAGATTTCACATTTCTTCATTATAATATTTAATCATCCATACATTTAATTAGTGGTGTAACATTTGACAACGATATTGGATAATGCCATAGACTAAATTAAAATGTATTTTATTATATATCAATAATATGGTCTTTGTCATACAAAATGAGATTGTTATTGGTAACCCCTTGTCTTTCAATTGGGACACTATGTCCATTACATTAAACAAAATGGCTAATTGGTGATAATAATGAAAATTAAAATAAATAATATACATCTATGTAAATCGAATAACAATGTACCATAGCAAGAAATGACTCATAAACTCTGCACATGATTTCAAAACCAAGTCTCATTCCTTGTTGCAACAAGTCTTCTGCTAGCGTAGTTCCAAACTTTGTTTCTTGCATGTTTTAAATCCCATTATAAATCATAGATTTATATAAAGAATTTTTTTGTTCTATTAATTATAAATTCAGAGAAGTAAAACAACATAGATACTTATAAATTCCACAATTAATTTTTGATATGCAACATATACTCACAACCCATATTTAACCCAATGTAAATCAATTCTTTCGATGTCTTGTCTTTGTATGTTGACACCTATTTGAAGACATTCAAGGATGGTTACAGTAAAACAACTTAAAATAAACAAAAATGAAACCTTGAGTTGTTATAAGGAAATATTACCAATTACTCACAAACTTTGAAATCAACCCTTTTCTTCTTTGTCGCCCTATTTTGTGTACTGAATACATTCCATTTTGTTTTATTTTTTGTAAGAAATACTTGAAAAATAAAATTTAATGCTATTTTTTTATATGTACAAAGTCAATTATGATTACGTACATTTGAACCACGTTGTTGTTGTTGAGATGACTCCTCCTATGATGCAATTTGTACATTTCTTTGACCATATCCTTGTACATGTTTTTGGACATTCCTATTGACATGTTTCACATATAAGCTCGTTGATCATTTGGGATTTTCATAATCTTCTTGAAAAAGATAATAAACTATTTGTATATTGATATATGAAAACTAAATATAACAAAATTGATATTAAGAAATGAATGTTTGTAGTGATATATACATGTAATTATAGAAAATTAGTTTATTATGACATTACCTTTGAATGATTCTTTTTGTTGTTGTATGTTTTTGCTATTGGAAGTTTGACATGTCCCGTTCTCATTGCTCTCGAAACTTTTCATGTAGTTTAGATATAATTTGGTTCCTAGCATGATTGGATTGATTTTTGTATTGTAGATGGAAATGACGTCTATATGTTCATTCCACTAGATCCCTCATAGTTTTGTAAAAAAAATTTCCCCTTTCATTAACCTTCAACACCACTTGAGATGAGCTAAGGACCAATTCATTGCTATTTACATATTCTATCAATTTTCTTTTCTTAGAACAACATTGCTATTTTCCTACATTGTTGCTCCCTCTAGAAAATTAAACATATATGGATTAATGTATTGTTTGAAACATGTTATCTAATATTCTTAAGTATATTATTAATGAAAATTTGAAAGAAAAAAAAAAATTCATATTGAATAGTATTTTTTCATCCACCCATCAGGTGCTTAGTGTTAAGATAAAAAATGGAAGTGTTCAGAATCGATTGGAACTTGAAAAACAACGAATATGTCATCGTTAGGAATCTGGTGCAATTCGTTTCATAAAAAACCGACTCCGTATGTGAAAGTTATAGCCTGATGTTCATTTTCCTAAACAACTATTTTTTTTGTAGAAAGGAAATAATGGTGAGATGGTAGCCTAGTCAGCAGAAAATAATATTGTAGGAATATTCCTTCATTTTTCCCAATGACACTATGCCAAGTGTCAATTTGTGGTTGGTTTCTAGTGGGGTGCCTTGTTGTAATTTCATTGGTTTTGAGGAACCAATGGGATGAGGACACATGGCTAGCCCGGAGGTCGCCACGTGCCCCTCCCAAAGGTGAAATTTTCAACTACGGTCGAAGTCTAAATTTTAAGTTCAAAGGTCAGTTAATATATTATATGGAAAATTTTATTAGAGGAGGAAGGGCGGACGTCGGGGTCGACCCTACGACCTCCCCCACACAAACCACATGTTATACCAATAGACTGCGTCGAAGAACTTAACATATTATGTTGGTGGCTTATATCTATTGCAATACTGTTGAACTAGTGGGGGTAAGGAGGGGGACAACCCCCTCACCATAGAACCTCATACATGTGACTTAAGGCAGAAGACCGAGCAACAGAGTTAAGTTTTAATTCGGGTTTAATTAACCCTAATTAAATTTTTAATGCACTAATCCTTCACTGATCAGGAGTTTTTTTAAAACTTGCTTAGCGCATTTGAACTCATGTTTATCTCTTAATTAATCCAGTTTAATTCATCAGCAAAGTTGGCAGAGTCCATCATTTTCAGCGGGACTCCAAAATTAGCGGTGCTAACTGGAGTTCTCTCTAGTTTTGGAGGAGATTCGTAGGGAAAAATTGAATGAAGCATGACTAGAGCAAATTTTAACCTTTTTTGGCTCAGAAATATTCTATCCTAGCATATTTGGATTTTCTGAGCATGTTGGAGTAGGTTTCAGGAGCAATAGAGGATTGTAAACAACACTTTTTTCCATTTTGAGCTAATACAGAGCCCCAAGCCATGGAAGTTGGACCAAGGAGATGTAGCCTACGAGGGGTGAACTCCTTAACGAAAAACCGTGTTAATGGATCATTTGATGTTTTTCTGTACATTTTATTGCTATTTTTCATCACTATTTTTTAATGTTATTATGCTCATAAATTTAACATAAAACTCAGTACATTTACCTGTTTAACACTCACAAACATCTCAAGAAATTTATGCACATGAAGCAAAATATCAATAACTTATTTATAATTTTGAAGATGAAATTAGCATAGCAAAACTAACATTCTTATTCAGATCATTCACTTGATTCATCCTTCTGCAATTTTTCTATTAGGATTTTGCGTTCTTCTACACTTAGATTAGAAATAATCTTATCTACCTTCTTCATTTTGTGGCTTTTCATGACACACACTAACCAATACGTATTAGTTAAACTTACATATAGTTCAAACATATTAATCTTTTAAAGAATTTACAAAGAACTTTCCTTCTCTGTATTTTTAGATGTGTTATCATTGTGTCAATTAGTATTTTTATTACTTGACACATTCTCAGACATTTTTTATCAATATAAAACATGTATCATTCAACATATAAGCCATTAAATATAATTTATAAATAAATCAAATAGTTTTCAGCCAAAACGAGCTCTCGTAACTGGTGTGTTTATTAGATTAAAGGTGCATTTATTCCATTAAATGCACCAGTTGTTTAATTGTTCGGCAGCGCGATGGAATTTTTTTTTTTAAATAATTTTAAATTATGATGATGCGATTTGTAATGATAAATGCACCACAGTGATTTAATGGTGCTATTTGAAAGAGGTGTGTCAGTGCGTCATATTACACCAGGAGCAACAATGAACAAACTATACAAAACCGATAGTGTTATGATACATTGGTGCATTGTATTACACAAAGTGCATCGATGTATTACATTACATAGGGTGCACCACGAAATATATATTCATTTAAAAAAAAATGGACAGGTCCGATAGGGTTTAGATCTAATTCAATAAGTGGTTCCCCTACTTTACAAGTCAAAGGCCATATATATAGTAAGTACACAAATGCATTAAATATAAAATTCCTAAAACGAAAAACTCTAATTGTGAAGTGGTAGAGGAAGTTAAACCATATGGTGAAATCTTGCAAGAAGAAAAAGGGTTTAAGGTAAATATTGATTTTTTTGTTTTTAATTAAATTTAAATAGGAATAAAGATCATAAATTTTTTTACTAGTATAATCAATAGTATTTTTTTTTTTGGAGGAAATATTTGGGCATATCCACCGAAAGGGATCACATCCCATCTTCTTATTAGTAGAACCTAACCCCGAGGGTGTTGAGGAGAATTAACCCTGTGAACTCCCATTAACAAGGTGCTTTAGAATCGAGAACTCGACCAATTGAGCTAACCCTCAAGGCTGATAGTGATTTTTTTTAGTAATTTTTTTACTATATAAGGTTTTTTATTTTCAAATTTTTTCCCCTGAATTGTGAATAAATATAACAGACATTGTAAAAAACATTAACAGTTAAAATTATTTTTTTTGTGAACCAAGGTTTTGAGTGAATCATCATACCATTCAAATTTTGATTTTTCTGCGATTCCAAAGTATTTTGTTGCTCCACAATGATCCCAATATGTCTTTCTTTCTAATGATCTATCTTTTAATTAAACCCAACAAAAATTGTAATTTTTTTTATTAGTAAAATAAACAATAAAATTTAAAATTTTTACTATGCA
Organism: Pinus albicaulis; assembly: GCA_034641835.2. Lineage (NCBI taxonomy): Eukaryota > Viridiplantae > Streptophyta > Pinopsida > Pinales > Pinaceae > Pinus > Pinus albicaulis. The sequence continues at coordinate 630,717,261 of CM076569.1, forward strand.
GAGTTTTGAGTGAATCACCATACCTTTTAGTTTATGATCTTCTCAATAGTTCTGTTGTTCCAAATAATTTTGTTGTTGCACATTTCTCCTTGTATGCCTTCTTTCAAATCACTCGAAATTTTGGGAAAAATAATGAAATAGTGAATAACTTTTACTATTTAAATACTTTATGAAACTATATTTCGAAAAATCAATTGCATCTCGTTTTTTAATTTTAAAAAAGGAAAACAAATTCTTGATTTTTTTTTTCAATTTATCCGTTCATCGGAGTGTTCGATAGTCAAGCACACCAATGCGTTTAGAAAAAAAGCGTATCAATATTGTCGGGGCACCAAAATTTTTCAATGCACCGACATGATGCTTTTTTTTTTTGAAATCCTGAAACAATGCGATTATTTTTTTTAACACAACATTGTGATTTGTATTTGAAAGCATGAGTGGTGTAATTGTTATAAGAACATTGATATGGTTGAATTCATTTTTATTTTCTAAAATATGAAAACATGTGCGTACCAGTGTTATTTTGATTTGAAATGCATCGATGCGTTTTTGTACAAGAGCGCTGATATGATATATATATTTTTTGAAATTCCAGAAACTAGAGCAGATATTATTTGAATGTCCCAGTGCTAGCATTATTTAAACGCCCATGTGTGATTTGTTCAAATAAGCGCACCGATAGGATTTCAAAGTTGTCTAAAATTTTATTTTCACATAAAATGGCATATTAATCTCAAATTATCCTTTAGGGTGCATGCACATGAATTACAGTGGTTCATAGTATACATTTTCCGCCTAAAGTCACTTAATTCTTGAAAAATCGTTTGAAAACTATATTGAAATTTAGATTGTGGTTATATGGTTTTCGAGATTAATTTTATATATGGACACAATTTATTTTTTATTTTTCTCAAATGCAAGGACAAAATATCAATAATATCATGTCAGCTCAGGAGGTAGCTCCTCAAAGAGAATTGTGATTTTGCATTAAGACCGATCATAGATATATACATGGATGGAGAGACTCTTGAGCTTCATCTCCGAGTGTCTCTTCATATTCCAATTCTCCTTATTTTCTATTTACAATATTTTACAAGGATTTACCTAATCCCAAATATTAGGTGTCAACATTCCCCCCATTAATCTGAAGGGATGTTGGTGAATCCAAACATCATGCTGAATCTTTCAAAATTTTCTCTTCCAAGCGCTTTGGTGAAGATGTCTGCAGTCTGCTCATTTGTGGAACAATGGTGTAGATGGATTGTCTTGGACTCAACATGATGTCGAATCAGATGGTATTTTATAATGATATGCTTCATTCGATCATGTAACTTTGGGTTCTTGGCCAACTTTATTGCAAAAGTGTTGTCAATCATGAGAGGAGTCGAATGCACTTGTTTATCCTGCAAATATTCTAGAATTTTCCCGAGCCACACAATTTCCTTTGTTGCTTCAGCTGCTGCCATATATTCTGCCTAAGTTGTGGAATATGACGGGACTGATTATTTACATGACCTTGAGGAGACAAATCCTGATCCAAGACTCTTAGCATAGCATGAATTAGATACTGCAGTTTATTTATCTCCATAGAAGTATGAATCAGAGCACCTAATCAAGCTGAAGTCACCCGCCTTTGTATACTTAAGTGATATGAAACCAACACCAAAAATAGAAGAAAAGATAGATCAACGCCTTAGAAATAAGCCACTTCGAGGGGGAAACCTCCTTTATATTACATAAATGAAAAATTCTTGGATGATACAAATGAAAAAACCTCCTTCTATATATAGGAGTCCATGGGGTCACAATATAATCCTAGCTGACCTAACAATAATAATGTAAAGGCACAATAATAACAAGATTGGGGTTACATGGGTACAAAAATAACAATAATGGGGCTACAATAACAACAAGAAGGGACTACACTAGTTATATAGGGACCTAACATGCCCCTCTCCTTCAAAAAAATGGTTGTCCTCAATGCTTGATCCAGGTGGATCCAGAGACACACAAGACAAAGAGGGGTCAAAATTCAAAATTTTAAAAACATTCTTGAACCAATGTCCAGTCATAGAGCTTAGCAAGAGCTTTTTAGTGGCACAAATGACACTCAAAATCGAGTCCATATGATCAAATTATGGCTCTTTAAAGTTTCATAGGATGGGAAAAAAGAGGGGCCCGAGTATGCGACATGTCCTCCCAGTGAGCACATGGGACCCATAAGACAGCCCATTAGCCATTGACACATGGAATCCTTTCATTAGCCTCTTTTCTCCTACAAAAAGACAAAACAAATATATTTCATTAAGAATACATATAAAACAAAAAATATATATTTTTAATGATTATTATGGTTATATGGTTTATTATTAATGAACCAACCCATCCATACTAATATTTAAAGCATTACCATGGATGTAAAATATATATTTAAATGGATATGATATGGTTGTTATAACCATATGTTGGATCCATATAAAACGGCCATCGAAAAAATTTGACCATCGTAACCAATACCACATTTAATACTCCATGACAAGGCAACATAAATGGTGGGGCAGGCCGCCCCATGCGGGTTCGTCCCCCCATAACTTGGATTTTCAATTTAATGTGGTGTTAAAATATGAAAGCGGATTTGTTTAAAAAAGAAAAACTTTTTTTACCTGCGCCTAATTATGGAGGGGTCGGGATTTGACCCCGTGACCTCCATCCATCAAATTTCAAACTTAACCAATGTGCCACAACGGGTCCTTGGGGAGTTCGCCCTCAGTTTGATATTTAAACTCTTTTTTTCATAAGTGCGCCTAGGCTAGACCAAAGGAGAGAGCACACACAGATCGAGGCAATGTTTTTGTGCTTGTAAGTGGAACCATGAGCAGACCCATAAATAGGGAGCAGAACCATGAGCCTTGAAATTTTCTCAAGGAGGTAATTTTTTTCCATGACAGAATATAGTCAAGCTTACAATCATTTTTCATGGTTTTCCATAGGGAACGCAATGGCGAGGTCGGATTTGCCTTTTGAGTTGCAGATTTCCAGTCCACCCATGGAGCAGCATCTTTGAGGAATCTAGTGGGAATCTAAAATATTCATTTTTTCCCTAGATCTTCGCTTTCTCAGAATTCAGAAAATTGACAATCATTTTGCACTATTCGACGCCAAGAATCTAATGGTGCATTCAGATTTTCCATCTGAGCTTTATATTTTTTCGGTCACTTTTTGAAGTGAAGTTGCAGGTGTCAGCATTTAGCGAGTGAGCAGTCGATTTCACACCCACGATTGCGATGGTGATTTCAGATCCAGTAATAGAGTAACTCATTCTTTAGTCATATTTAGCGTGAGGTATATGATGATTTTATTTCATGTACTTATTTATCTTTCTGTCTCTGAGATGCATTGTGATGTACAAATCCCTGTTGATGTTTGATGTGGGACCTTGTTTTGTTTTGATGTGAGATGTATTTTCTATCATGTATGTGTATTACATTTGAGATCCCTTTGATGCCATGTTGGCGGGATACTCCTTGTCACATGTATGTTGTTGTAGATCCCATTGTTTCCCATGTTGGAAGGATACTCATATCCATTATATGTGAGTTGTTTTCATACTGCTAGGAGTCCTTTTTATGAATGAGAGTTCTAGTAGTGGAACATTTCGTAGAGAGGTCCAACCACTCCTGCGTGAGGGTATTTTCCTTGTACGACATATAAAACACCATCCATGTACATCTTCTTATTTACAACACTTAATGCAGCGGCCTACACCATATTGACACTGAGGCCCAGAGATGTAGTCCCTCCTGGACGAACTCCATTATCAAACGACATGTTCTTATGATTTCTAATCTTGACATGTTATGTTCCTCTTCTTTACAACATGCAGTTGCTCATTTATGTTCATTAACGCTTTAATTAAATTCAATTCTGATTTATCAGCTGAAGTAAAAGGTCTTGGGTAAGGGTATCAAGAATTTACCCTAGATCAACACTTAAGTAGCTCTAGGTGCTTCTGTATAAAATTTTCATCCTCCCATGTAGAATCTTTAGTGGGTAAGTTCTTGCAATTTATGAGATACTCTGAAATTGATCGATTTCATAGCTGTCGAGTTCTTGTTTCCGTGACTGCTTCAGGTTCCAATATGATTTTTCCTTCCTCATCAAGTTCTGGAAATATTGTTTGAACTGGAAGTATTTCACCTAAAACCTTCTTTAAGCATGAACATGGAAAACTGGATGCACTCGCGAAGAAGAAGGAAGCTCCAATTTGTATGCCATAGTACCAATATTTTGCAACACCTTGTAAGGACCATAATACTTTGGCGATAATTTATTATCCTTCTTAGCTTGCTTGAGGGACATTTGTTTGTATGGTTGTATCCATAAAAGTACCCAATCTCCTACATCAAAAATTCTCTTGTTGTGATGCTGATATGCCTATTGTTTCATTCGATTTTGTGCCAAGTTTAGGTTATATTTTAAGATTTGGAGAACTTGTTGTTGATGCTCGATGTGATCTTCCACTACTTGAACCTTAGAATTTTCTCTTAAAGATGGTGTGATGGACGGTGGAGTATATCCATAAAGTTCCATAAATGGGGTCATTTTTGCTGCAGTATGGAAGGAAGTGTAATACCACCATTCAACGAGATGTAACCACTTGACCCATTGTGTTTGTTTATCAGATACAAAACACTGAAGATATCCTTCCAAACATTTATTCACTATCTCAATTTAACCATCAAATTGAGGATGAGAAGATGAGCTATGAGCTATTTGAGTACCCAAACAAGAAAATAATTCCATCCAAAAATTTCAAGTAAAAATGGGATCTCTATCACTTACAATAATCTTTGGGTTTCCATGTAGCTTTTGAATTGTTTCCATAAATGCAGTAGCAACTGTACTTGCTTTAAATGGATGAGATAATGTACAAAAGTGTGCATACTTGGTAAGTCTATCAACTACCACCATGATGACACTCTTTGTGTCGGACTTAGGTAAACTTGTGATAAAATCCATTGAAATCTCCTCCCAACGTTGACTTGGAATGGTTAAAGGTTTTGAAAAGAGAATCCATACAAGTGAAATAGATTTTAGAAGAGAGGAATAACTTGTTTCTGAGTTTTTTTAATAACCCAACGTTTCAGACTTCCTAAGTGAGTCCATCATCAGGGGTAGACGCCAAATATTCTTTGAAAATGTTGGGAGGATTAGGGCAAATGAATAGATATATAAATAGTAAATTATGAGGAGTTTATTAAGGTCGGTTTTGATTAAAGGTGATTTTAATTTAATTTAAATTGTAATTGTAATTTAATTTATTTAAATTATGTATTTATTTATTATAATTATGTATTTATTTAATTTAATTTATAAATACATGTATTTATTTTTATTTTTTTTAATTGAAATATAATGTATTAAGAAATGTTAAACCTTATTGAATTAAAAATAATTAAATAAGGTAGAAAATATTTATTTGTTAATTTTTTTAATTTTTTTTTTTAATTTTTAAGACTTATTACATTTATACTATGTTATTATTAGTTTTAATGTCATAAGAGGTTTGATGTATTAAGGGTTTCCAAGTGTTTCTAATGATAAGTCCATCGTCACGATTTATGTTATTTTTTCTTTTTTCAATTTCTATGGCCTCTTTGATTTTTCTTTTTAGGTAATCGTCCTCTTTAGAGACAAGTTTGGCATCCTCCATTCGTATGTAATGTGAGGATGAGAAGGCATGCTCTGCTAAGGCAGATTTAGCCGTTCTATTCAGAGATAAGTCAGTAGCATGTTCTTTCAGTCTAATGCTAAGGGATCTGCCTGTTTCACCAATGTATTCTTTACCACAAGAGCATGGTATAATGTAAACTCCTTTTTGTAGCCTAGGATTTATAGGGTCCTTAGCGGAGTCTACCATATTTAAAATAGTATTAGGGGGAGTGAAGGCAATCTTAATGTTATGTTTGTTAAGTATTCTAGAGATTTTATCAGTTGTTCCTTTTATGTAAGGTAAAGAGATTTTAGGGATGTCAAAGGCTCTTTTAAAGTTATTTTTATTAAGGGTTTGGTGAATGGTTTTGTTGATGACATGTTTATTATATCTATTATGTTGAAAGACATGGCGGAGATGGTTTATCTCATGTTCTAGGTGGTGTAAGTCTGAAATTATGGCTGCCCTAGTCGTTAGGGTCTTGATGATGCCAATTTTTTTATTAGGGTGGTGATGTGAGTCAACATGATGGTATCTATCCATGTGAGTTTTCTTTCTATGGTTAAAATTTGTAGAAGACCTGGGGTCTTAATTTTCTCAACTTTATTTTGCTAGAAAACCAAACATTCTACCTCAAACTTTTGAATATCAGATTAAAGGCCATCCCAAAAAATTCTTTTTTCACCCTATGGTAAGTTTTTAAAAATCCCGAGTATCCTCCTAAAGGAGAAGTGTGCAATTCCAAAAGAATATTTTGTTTTAGTTGGGAATTATTACAAAGATATAAGTGATCTTTGTACCATAAGGAATCATTTTTCCAACTAAATGTATCAGATGTACTAGGATCTTGCTGCAAATTTTGAATGAGTGTCCACACTTCTTCGTCCTTCTTCCATTCATCCCTTGCTTCAATTATCCAATTTGGTTGGATAATAGAAATGGCACAAAGTAATTCTTCCACCTCTTCATTCTTTCTTGAGAGTGCATCTTCAACAACATTTAACTTCCCTTTTTTGTAGATGATTTCAAAGTCATAACCCAACATATTTGTGACCCATTTTTTTTTCTCTTCTGAAGATAGTCTTTGTTCCAAAAAGTGTTTAAGATTATCATGATTAGTTTTTACCTTGAAGTGTCTTCCCATTAGGTAAGGTCGCCATTTCTTTAGTGCATGTAGTATTTCTAACATTTCCTTCTCATAAATAGCTTTCTGTAAATACTTTCCTTTGATTGGGTGACTTTCAAAAGCAATGGGTCTTCCTTCTTGCATTAAAATAGCACCAATTCAATTTCCTGAGGCATCACATTCCACAATAAAGGTTTTAGTGAAATTTGGCACAGCTAAGACCGGTGCTAGGCACATTGCCTTTTTAAGATTTTCAAATGCCTTAGTTGCTTCAGGAGTCGATGAAAATGCATCTTTCTTCAATAATGTTGTTAGAGGTGCCGCCATTCTCCCATAATTCTTAACAAACTTGCGATAATACCCCGTTAACCCAAGAAATCCTCGCAACTTCTTTAAGGTTGTGGGGACTTTCCATTCCTTAATGGCTTTAATTTTGTTAGGGTCTACCTTAACACCCTCATGAGATACAATATGACCCAGATATTCCACCTCTTATACTCCAAAGAAACATTTGGATGTTTTTTCATATAATTATTTCTCCTCCAATAGTTTGAGCACCCTATCAACATGTTGAACATGATCCTTCCAAGACCTGTTGTAGATTAGTATATCATCAAAAAATACTAGCACAAATTTTTTAAGGAAAGGTTTGAAAATGTAATTCATCAACCCTTGAAATGTAGAAGGTGCATTGGTAGGGCCAAAAGGCACGACCAAAAATTTGTAGTGACCCTCATGAGTTCAAAATATTGTTTTTGGAATATCTTCAGTCTTCATTCTAACTTGATGATATCTTGAACGAAGATCCAAATTGGTAAAATAAATTTCTCCATGTAATTCATCCAATAATTCATCAATCATAGGAATGGGAAATTTATCTTTAATAGTGAGCTTATTGAGCTCCCTATAATCCAAACACATGCACCATGATACATCCTTCTTGTGCACCAATACTACTGGAGCAGAGAAAGAACTTTGACTAGGTTGAATTATACCAACCTCTAACATTTCTACAATCATACGTTCAATTTCACTCTTTTGGACATAAGGATATCTATAAGGCTTGATGTTTGGAGGAACACTTCCTAGAATCAAGTGAATAGCATGATCATTATCAGAAATAGGTGGGAGTCCTTTGGGAGTTTCAAACACCTTGGAATGATTGTCCAATACTTTTTGGAGATATGGAGAAATAGATGATTTTGATGTTGGAACTTCTAGTGAGAATAATTGTGCAATTACGCCTTGTTGTTCTTTCTTCAGAATCTTTGTCATGACATTAGAGCTTATTATCTTTCCCGGCTTCCCTGCGATACCCCGTAATTCAACTTCCTTTCCTTCCGAAAAAAATTTCAAAAAAAAATTCTTGAAAATTAAAAGCTACCATCCCCATAGATTGTAACCATTGTACTCCTAGTACACCATCATCACCTCCCATTGGTGTTAGGATATTCTGATGCATAGGAAATAGTTAAGTATAACTTGGTCTAGTGTAGAGTTAGGTAAAGTGTACTGTCGGAATATCTTATCACTTTACCTAACTCTACACTAGACCAAGTCATACTTAACTATTTCCTTTGTGTCGGAATATCCTAACATCCCCCTTAAGAACAACTTGGGATAGGATTGAAGGATTTACAAAGGTGACACAAAAGGAGCCTATTTCCTATGTGTCAAAATATCCTTACATCCCCCCTCAAGAACAACTTGGGATATGATTGAAGGATTTACAAAGGTGACACAAAAGGAGCCTATTTCTTATGTGTCGAAATATCCTAACATCCCCCCTTAAGAAAAACTTGGGATAGGATTGAAGGATTTACAAAGGTCACACAATAGGAGAAGGAAGGAGGCATTAGAGCCTATCCCCCCTTAATGATAACTTTCCTGAACTCCAAGAATGGATCAAAGTTTGGTAAATTGCGCTTCTGTGAGAGCCTTTGTAAAGATATCAGCTACTTGATCATTGGTTAGACAATATTGCACTTCAAGAACACGATCATGAATGAGATTTATGATGAAGTGTATTTTGATCTCAATGTGTTTCATATGCTAATGTTGAACTGGATATTTACATAGCTGAATGTCACTTTGATTATCACACCAAAGTGTAGTTGGATGTTGTTGATGAAGTCCAAATTCAGACAGGATCTGACGAAGCCACATGGATTCCTTGTTGGCTTCAATAGCACCACGATACTCTGCTTCTGCCGAAGAAAGAGATATGGCACTTTTTTTTCTTACAAGACCAATTAATAGGTCCTGAACCAAGAGTGAATACATATCCTACAGTAGAATTTAGATCATCAAGATCACCAGCCCAATCAGAATCAGTGAAACCAATCAACAATGGAGATTCTCCTACACTGTAATGAATCCCAAATTGAATTGTACCTAAAATATATCAAAGTATTCTTTTAGTTGATTTTCAGTGACTTTCATGAGGTTGGTGCATAAACCGAGAAACAAGACCAAAGACAAAGGAAAGGTCAGGACGGGTATGGGTTAGATACCGAAGTTTACCAACAAGTTGACGGTATAAGGTAGCATCAACCTCAGGGGTAGTACAAGTGACTGGAAGCTTGACTCTAGACTGAAAGGGAGAAGGGGTTGGCTTACAGACTTCCATGTGAAATTAGTGTAGAATATTACAAGCATACTTGGACTAAGAAAGGGTAATACCTTATTTGGATTGCAAGACTTGAAGACCAAGGAAATAATGCAAGTGTCCTAAGTCTGTCATTTCAAACTTATTTTTGGGGCTAGACTTCACATGGTTTATATGGTTGGGATCACAACCAGTAAGGATAAGATCATCAACATAAATAAAAAGGGTGGTGAAGGACTTACCCGCTTTCTTGGTGTAGACATTGTTGTCAAAATGACACCTAGAGAAGCCATTATCTAATAGAAATCTATCCATTTTGGCATTCCACGTTCGAGGAGCTTGTTTGAGACCATAAAGAGACTTCCTAAGGCGACAAACAAGGTTAGATTCGTTTTGGATAAAGCCAGGGGGTTGTTCCATGTAAATTTCTTCATGCAAATATCCATGTAAGAAGGCGGATTTAACATCCATCTAATGGACTTCCCATTTAAAGGAGGCAGCAAGGGAAAGAACAAGGTGGATAGAATTCATTTTAGCAACAGGGGAGAAAGTTTTAGTATAGTCAATGCTTTCAACTTTGAAAATCCTTTAGCAACAAGACAAGCTTTATGTCTATCCACTTTTCCATTTGGTCCAAACTTTGTTTTTTAAACCCATCTGCATCTGACAAGTTTTCTTCATTTTGGAAGAGGAACAAGATCCCAAGTATCGTTTTCCAATAAAGAATGATATTCTTCATTCATAGCTTCATCCTAGTCTAGATGACTGAAAGCTTCTTCAAAGGTGTCTGGATTAGGTTTTTCTGAAACTTTAGCCAATAAGGAAGAGGCTCTTTCTAACTGAGAATGTGTACATCATCGATCTGCAGGGTCACCTGCAAGATAACCTGTTGCATCTCGAGTAGAGCAGATCCATCTTGGAAGCTATGGAGTGGAAGGAATATATTCAAGAGGTGGAGGAGGATTTTCATCCTCGCTATCATCATCTGAACTAGAAGGAATGCTATAAAAAATATAAGAGATAGAGAGAGGTGGCACATATGTCGAATCAGGCTCGCAGCCCAAAGGTGGCACACCTATTGAACTAGGCTCACAAGCCGATATATTTTCATCAAATTTTACATCTCTACTAATGATTATATTTTTGGATTTTGGTTGAAGAAGTCTATATACTTTGAAATCTTCAAAATATGCAACAATAATGCATTTTTCACTCTTAGGTTCTAAGAATTTATGTTTCACATCTAGATTATGGGCCCAAGCATCACTTCCAAAAACGCGAAAGTGACTTACATCTGGTTTGATTGAGCTCCAGGATTCTTCTGGAGTTACATTCCTTAAAACCTTAGTAGGAGTGCGATTTACTATGTAATTTTCACAGTTAATTGCTTCTGCCCAAAAATTGAGACTAAGTCCTTTAGATTGAAGCATACAATTAGCCATTTATTTTAAGGTGTGATTCTTCCTTTCAGCTACACCATGTTGTTGTGGAGTATATGGAACAGTATGTTGCAATTGAATGCATTGCTCAGTGTAAAAGTTGATAAATTTGTTGTTAACATATTATCCTCCATTTTTTGGTCTAAACTTAATAATTTGATGTCCATATTGTTTCTCAACAAAGGCCTTAAAGGCCAAGAACATGTTAAAAACTTCACTCTTGTGTTTTAAGAAGTATACCCAAGTGCGTCTGGAAAAATCATCAATGAAAGTTAAGAAGTACTTGCAACTAGAGAAAGAAACAACAGGAAGTGGACCACATAAATCACTGTGCACAAGCTACAAAGGGGTTGAAAAGTGCCAAGAGGCACGTTTTTCAAAACTATCCTAATGATGTTTTCCGAGTACACATCCGGAGAAAACACCATCTCGGCAAGATACCATAGGAAGACCTGTCACCATATTTTATTTACATAGAATTTGAAGAGAGCAATAGTTTAAGTGACCAAATCGATTATGCCAAAGTTTGCTCAGTTCATCATTATGAACAAGAAAAATAGGGGGAAGATGTGATGACCAAAATTTTTCAAACTTATACAACCTTATGGAATGATCAACAATGCTAGCAACTAAAATATGTCTAGGATCTTTGAGGTCCTTGATTACAACATCATGAGGTGGTAATTCTACTATTTTCCCTTCACCTGAATGAGTTATCTGATAAATAGATAGAAGGTTGCATGACAAGGTAGGAACACATGGTACATCATTAAACTAACCATTATCTAGAGGAATGTTTCCAGATCCTACAACACTAAGAGATCTATCATCGCCAACATAAATATGTTTGGTGTTACAATCATTTAAGGAAGAAAACATGGCTTTATTTTTGGACATGTGGTAAGAAGCTCCAGAATCAATGAGACACTCATGAGAATGAGAAGAAGATACATTTAATGCATAACCAGATTCTTGACAACCACAATTAGAAATTGCCGTTCCTGAAGATGAAGTTGAAGAGGTCACCAAATTGATGTGGTGCTTCTTCGTTGTTGCTTCCAAGGCTTCCATATTTTTAAAACATTTGGACTCTACATGGCCATCACGATTACAAAAGTTGCAATGTCTATATGTTTTCTTCCCTTTTTAGTTGCCTTATTAGTTTGGTGACTTTCTTTTTTAGTTTCCGGCTGAAATTGCTTAGGAACCTTGTTTGGTTTAGGACCATACTTTTTAGGATACTTCTTCTTGGGATTCTTTTGATATGGTTGTTGTTGGGCTACTACGGATTTCTTTAAAGCATTTCCAGAAGTGATAAGACCAAGGTGTAAGAGTTTTTCTTGTTCTCTTATCAAATAATCGAAAAAGGCATAAAAAGAGGGGTTATTGTAGGTTGTTCCTTGAGAAATGGGGGCTTCTCTAGTGGAATGGAAGGTGGAAACAAATGCAGAGTATGCAGGGCGAAGCTTAGCAAGAATGGAATAAATGAGGCTACCATCTTCCTTTTTGACCTTACAACCTTCTAAAATAAGTCTAAGGGTCTTGAATTTGGACAAAAAATCTTCAATAGAGGAGAAATTATTGGGGTCCAAAGTAAGAAACTCATTTTAAAGCTGGTGGGCCTTGATTTGATTTTGAATGCCAAAAACAATATTTAGCCTTTTTAGGACTTCATCAGGGGTGTCAAATTCAACGATAGGAAATAGAAGATCTTGAGAAATGGACATTCCTATCAACCCTCATGCTTGATCTTGTTTATTTTTCCATTTAGCGGCTTTATCTCCATCGGTATGTTTAGTTTCTTGTCTTGTGGCTATTATATAAAGCCCTTTACTTCTAATTAAATCTACCATGTGAGGTAGCCGTTAAGAATAAATGGGAAAGCACTTTCCATTTTTTTAAAAACTGAATCTGAAAAGGGCAGAAACTAACTACGCTAATGGAAAGATCTTGAAACATTAGTCTGATTAAAAAAAACAGCTCGAAAAATGGCTTCCGGATGAAGAAGTTATGCCTTTTTGAAAACATTGTATTGTAGATGTCGAATAGTTACGGGAACGGTTGAAATTTTCTGATGAAGTTATACCTTTTAAAAAAAAATCCTGCGCCTTTAACAAAAACCTTCATAGAAAAAGAAGCTTGAGAAAGAGACTTGAACCCAAGACCTTTATTCTCATAAAATAACTTTACACCAAGTGAGCTAGTAAAAGGATTATGTAATTGTTTGAAAGGAGGAAGGGTTTTTTTTTTTTACTCTTTGGTGTGCGTGTTTTTCCTGCAAAAAAACACAAAATCTGAGCACAAAAAAATGAAAATACTATCCTTACGACAGAATGTGAGATTTTAGGTTAGCCTTATCGGCAACTATCCCCTTTTGCTATTTCTGATTTCCCGAGATTGCACAAAGACGCAGGGAAACAACATACGTAGCAAAAAATATCCCATCTTCCTGATTTTGATTTGCCAAGATCGCACAAAGTGCAGAGTAAAGAGCATACATAGAGAAGAGGGTATAGATCCGGAAATAGAAAAATATAAACCGAAATAAACAGAGGGAACTGAAATAAACAGATTGATTAATAAATATAACTGCAAAACAGATACTTTATACCTCCAGATCTAAAATGGAAAAACTTGGGAAACCGGAAAATTTTCGCATGAGATGAAAGGGGTTCCTCACTGTAACAGACGCTCAAGACACAACATATCCATTCTCCAAGCCCAAAAAGGTTCAGAAATAGTAGATCTAGAAAACGACAGTCGCATGCAGTCAAACTGGCTTCGGATTTGGATCAAAAATAGATGCAACCCTCAAAATAGCTCTGATACCATGTAGGAATTTACAGGGTTAGTTACTTAGATCAAAAACCAAAAGGTCACCACTCACAAACAGATCACAAATTAGTACACCAGTATATCACGTGGTTAAACCGTTTACGAGAGAAAAATATGTAAACTTTCTTATATAGTAATAAATTGCCTGAAGTGGTCGCATTGCCTCAAGTTGTGGACTCTTTCCCTCTTCGAGGGTTTTAACCACGTGATATATTGGTGTACTAATTTTTGATCTGTCTGTGAGAAATGACCTTTGATTTTTGATTAAGGAACTTACCCTGTAAATTCCTACAATTGGAATGGAAAGCATTGGAATATTCAATACATATTCCCCCATGGTTAGCTTGATATTATGGAATTTTCCAAAGCAATTTATAGCTCCTCCATTTTAAACCATCACTTGACATTCTGGTGCTGGGTATAAGAAACAATTCAATTCGTTGGCGACCTTACAATGAATAAAATTATGGGTAATACCCGAATCAATCAACACTATTACCTTTTTCTGCTTGATATGTCCTTGTATCTTGAGAGTTTTAGGAGTGGTAATTCCATCCAATGCATTACATGATCTGGTCGGACTCATTTCTTCTTCTTCTAGGGTTGGTTCCTGGTGTATATCCTCTTCTTTTGAAGTTTCTTGTTCATTTTCTTCCTCCTCTTCACAATCTATGTAAAATAATTTCTTCTTAGGACACTTATGACCTTTATTGTATTTGTTATCACAACTGTAGCAAATCCCTTTTTCTCTTTTTTCTTCCAATTTTTTTGGTGCCAACCTTGTAGGTTGTGGAAGTCTAGGAGTAGCAACACTTCCATCTTTATAGATGTGAGTGGTAGGCTTCCTTGTCGCCATAATTTTACATTCAATTTTTCCTACCAACCTGAATGCCTTCTCCAATGAATCAAGTTCCCAAATGTGAACCTCATGTTGGATATTATCCTTTAAATTCCCTATGAAGACATCAATCCTATGTTCCTTTGGAATATCATTTACCCTTATATTCAATTTTTGGAAGTCCTCAATGTGCTCCACGACTGAACCCTTTTGTTTGAGATTTATCAATTGGCTAAAAAAGGTGTTGCTCTTTGTGTCCTCATAATGTGCTATCATTTCCTCCGTAAAAATTCACCAAGTGACAATTTTTTTATGGGAGAAAAGCCATCGATAGCATACAAATGTATTTTGTTCTAAATATAAAGTTTCAATGTGTACCTTTTGTGTGTTTTGCATATTATTGAGATCAAAATATTACTCCATCTGTAGTATCCATATTACTGGATCCTTGCCATCAAAATTCCTCATATTGATCTTTGGAATATGTTGGATCTTCCATCCAACATTAGAGTTTATGAAATCATGATTAACATTTATTTTTTTCTCATCATGAGTTTCCTCTACTATCTTTTCACCATTAAGAATCATTTCTTGTATCAACTTTGTCAAGCCTTCCATGTGTGCTTTTATATCATTCTTCATGTTTTCCATTTTGTATTCCATGTATTCCACGCCATTATTCAAACCATCCCTCTTAGCTTCCATGCATTTCTTCAAAACATCCATTTCATTTTTTGTTGCTCTTCGTGAGAGAGAAATTTGGTGGACTTGCTCTTGTATTTTTGATATCTCATGTTTCACTTCTTCATCTTCATGAGTTATAGTATAGTATTTTGAGGGCTTAATGGGTGTTGAATTCTATTTAAGGGGTATTTTAGATCCCAATACCGATATCTATGCTTCAATATGCTCTTGGAATCACTTCAAACTGATTTTTCAAACAAGACTTATGCAATTTGAAAACAAATACACACCTTTTTCTTGCTTTTGAGGAGCTTGATATTGAAACTGAATTATCTTTGTGATTTCATATCTTCAATATCTGAAATTAAATCATGTACTATCCCTTTGAATATTATTTCCAATGCCATAGGTTTGACCTGATTTGGATTCTTCAAGATAAAGTTATGCCTAATCTCCCACAATGACCTAATTATGGACTAGTTCAATATATAAAACTTTTACGATGTGCCACGTGTCACTGTTTTGTCCTTAGGATCTGAAATTGATACAACAAAAAAAAAAATTCGTGTACTTGTGGAAATTTTTTATAGAATTCAAATCCGATGCCCAGAGAGAGAGAGTTATGACGATTTTCCCACGGTCACATATTTTAGATGAAATTCAGGAGCCTGCAAAAACCCTAAATTCCACAGACCATATCTCTGAAAATATTGAGAACCAAGCCTTGAAATTTTTATGGGAAATTCCTCAAGACTTCTGCTTTGCGTGCTAAAAATTTCAACTTCTAAACCTTCACAGAAAGAACGTTATAGTGAAAATTCCATGATGACCTGTTTGGAGAAGCGAAACCCTAGAATCCAAAGCTCTGATACCAAATGTTATGAAATCAGCTCCAAAAATGGAAGAAAAGAGAGATAAATGCCTTATAAATAATCCAATTTGAGGGGGTAACCTCCCTTACATTACGTAAATGAGAAATTCTTGGATGATACAAATGAAAAAACCTCCTTCTATATATAGGATTCCATGGGGTCACAATATAATCCTAGCCGACCTAACAATAATAATGTAAATGCACAATAATAACAATGTTGGGGTTACAAGGGTACAACAACAAAAATAAGGGGGATAAACTAACAACAATAAGGGACTACACTAGTAATATAGGGACCTAACATTAAGCCCAAAGTCTTGCATTCCCTTCAAGTACTTTAGAACTCTTTTTGTAGCAGAATAATTTCCCTCACAAGTCTTTTGCATAGACCGGGAGAGGATTTCAAAAAAAAATGAAATATTTGGTCTGGTAGTAGTCAGGTAGTTTAGAATTACTACAAGCTTTCTATACTTTGTTGCATCCTCAAATAATTTTCCTTCAATGGATGTGAGTTTTACATTCTGTTCCATTGGAGTAGTCAAAGTATTGCACACAACCATGCCAAACCTATTCAACAGATATCGAATGTATTTATTCTAAGAGATGAATATAAAATTTGGATGTTGAGTTACTTCACTACCAAGATAGTTTAACATAGCCCAAATCAATCATTTAAAAACCTTTCCTCAATTCCTTCTTTACGGATGAAATGTAGCTCTCAATGTTCCCTATCATCAAAAGATCATCTACATACACCACAAGATATACGAACATTTTTCAAACTTTCTTGATAAACAAAGTTGCATCATCAAGATCATAATGTTTGAAGTTGAGTTTCAAAAGATGATCATTTAAATTTTGATACCAGGCCCGCGGTGCTTGCTTGAGGCCATACAAGGATTTTTACAAGCTTGCATACTTTGTGTTCTTGACCCTTCACAACAAATCCTTCTGGCTGGGACATAAAAACATTCTCTTTCATATCATCATTCAAGAAATAAAATTTTAAATCCGTTTGATGGAATTTCCAACCGTTCTGAGCTGCCAAGGAAAAGAGTTCTAGGATGGTAGCCCATTTTGTTTTGGGGTAAAAACTCTCCTCGTAGTTGATCCCTTCCTTCTCTGCAAAACATTTTTCCACAAGCCTGGATTTGTGCTTTTCAAGTGAGCCATCTGCTTTATACTTGTTCTTGTAGACACTCTTTCAACCTATTGGTTTGGTACCCAATGGAGGATCAACTAGCTTCTTGGTGCTATTCTTTATCAAGGCATCATTCTTTAAGAAGGGGATTCTATGAAGTAATTTGGTTCAAAATATGTAGACAAATTCAGTTCACAATCATAAGAAACATCCATATCAACATGTGAATCAGAACTACCTACATCACCTCCATTTTTCCTATTCGTGCTTATTGTTCCTGACTTTCCAACCTCATCGGAAAAAACACTTTCAAGTGTCTTTGTCAGTCATTTTGGAATACCTTTCTGAGATGGCCCAGGCTGCTCAATTGATTAATTTGAGGCTGAGTCAAGACTTAGTCTCTGTAATATTCCCAATTAGCCCAAGATAATGCGAATATTCAATTTTGTTTCATTTTTCTGTTGTATGAATAAATGTGTAAAGGCGGACAATAAAAACTCATAAAGCAATAAATAAATCAATGCCACATGTGAACAAAGCTAAATCTGGGCTATTTACATAAACACCCTTATGTGTGTAAGGGACTGAATCTTTTGACTGGGTCAACCATGACCAAATCAACAATGTTGTCTAGAAGGTGTGATCTTCATTGAGGCACAACACAGTTTTAGTTGGAGGTGGCTCATGTGAGAAGAGCTATTTCATTGAGATGGTGTAGGGTTTTGCAAGCTCTCAATCTTATAAAAGGAAGAGGAGGACAACATGAGAAGGTTTTTGATTGATATCATATTTCTGAAGATTTTGTTTGTTTAGAAATTTCTTATTCTCCTTGATGTTTAGCAGAGAATAGTGCTGTTTAGCACTGGGTGTTCCTGGTCGGGAATCCCGCCTCTTTCCTTGGAGGAGTTTTGCATTTATTGTCCACTATCAGGAATTTTTCCAAGTTCTTCTTCTAACTACAATGCATATCCTGTTGAGGGTTTGGTTGTCTTTGTAAGCTGCAGCGAGTGGAGGCTAGATCTACTCAGATATAGGCCATTCTAGTGCCTCTTTTCAGTGGGAAAGGCTTCTATCCCATTGGAAAGAGAGTATTGGATGATTGGAGCATCATTTTCAGATCTTGGCTTGAGGCCAACCATGTTCTAGAGCCTAAAGTGCAATTTTTATTCCAGTACTGCGTTATTTGCAAGGGTACAGTTGCAGGGTGTTTTGGCACACTTTTGGAGGAGAGATTTCTAGTGTTGGGGATCTGCCCTTCACTATGGAGATCCAAGGATTTCAGATCTATTCCATGTCATTTTCAGATTTGATATGAATACTGTTGTATCTTCTTCAGAATTTCTGAATCATTCTGCAGATCTGCTGCATAAGATCTCAGATCCACTCCATGTACTTTGCTTTTTGTTGAAAACCCCAAGCGACATTTGAAGAGGAGCCTATCTAGTGTACAGATCTGATATAGATCTAACTTTTTGTACATAGATCTGCTCTAAATATGAAGTGTAATCTATTGCTGTTTCAGCCAATAAAATAACGTTTTCATGGTATTCTAGCTTTCATACATGGGTGCAGTCCCTATTTTTGCATGATTTTGAGCTATTTGTGGCATGGGAGGCCTGTTTAACTATGCAATAGTGATTTGTTTTTTATTTCCTTCAGATCGGGTTACTATAATATCAGGTCTAAGGGATCCATGAGCTACATTTAACTTTCATTGTATACATTTCTGAAAAATGCGTTATTTTATCATGTATTGCTGAGTTTTCCCATTTGGGGATATTACAATGGTATCAGAGCATGATCTTTGGAACAGCCTGTTCTTTTCTTTCTAAGAAACCAATATGTATTTTTAAGGAAGGGAAATACAGAAGAATTTTGATTACACAGAAGACAAGGGTAAAACACCTTTATCTGGAAGAATGAAAGGAAAGAGTTCTCAAAAACTCTGTTCCAAACTATGCATGAGCTGAAAAGAGAAATCAAGGGAATGAGGAAGGAAGGACTTGTAGATCCTTTGCATAGATTTGCACATGAATAAAGCCCCATTTCTTCATATTATGTGTATGAGCATTCAACCACACAACCAGATCTACAACGTTGTAGCATGCCTACATTCCTAGCAAGAGAAGAAGTAGAAGGGGAGACACCAAAAGAGGAAACTCTTGGTGACTATCTCCAAGAATATGAATCTCAGTCTAAAATATTTAAATAGCATCTAATCTTCCCAGAGTTTTTCAACTTAAAGAAGAAATAAGATCCAGCATGTACAAGAAAAGGAGAGGGTGCATGCAGCACACTTTGGGTCCACATTTGATGGATCACCTAAGAGCTCAACCAAGTCTTGGGTAAAGAATCTAGACACATATTTCCAGTTGCATCAAGTTTAATAAGAAGAATCCATAAGATTAGCAGCGCTGCACCTCCAAGGTAAGGCTTATGCCTAGTGGTTTTTTGAATCTTCTTCATTGAAAAATGTAAACATCTCTAATTATGCAAAGTTCACTAGGAGGTTAGTGAAAAGATTTGATTTTAAGCCATCTGAAATTTCTTTGGGTACACAAAATAAGCCCAAGAATTTAGAACCTTTGCATGGGATGGAAGGATCCATGAAGAAAACTCCATTCGAAAACATTGTTGAGGGGGTTAAAGAGTTGCTACATGATTTTCCAAGGGCAAAGGCCCCACTTCAGCAAGAACATTCTTCTCAAGAAGAAGACATGAGGGTTCTTTTTTCAATAGGAGATCAAGGGAGAGGATCTCTTAATGGTGAGGTATTCTCTATTGATGAGAAGAAGAAAGAGGAAGAGCTGGAAAGATCCTCCAGCGCTGTGACAACAGTAGGAGATCTATTTTTATTGGGAGATGAAGTTGAAGAAATTGCTTCCACTAGGAGGACTCTTGTATCTTTGAAAGAAGCCCCCAAGGATCCTACATATGGAGATAATGAGTAGCATGTGTCTATGATGATAGACAATGGGACAAAAAAATGGAGGGAATGTGTTCCAACATTGCATACTGTTTTGGGAACACACACTATGACATATCAGTCCTTTGTGATCAAGACTCTTGACACCAAGGAGATGTTGGGTGTTCATGAGTTAACTACATCTAAAGGAAGCCCCTTAGATTGTGAGAACTTTTAAAAGGTAGGAGAAGAAGAACAGAGGAAGGATCAAAATGTTGTCATGATAGGAGGTGATCCACTATTACATGGAGGAAAAGGTGGGGAAATTGCTCCAATCAGAAGCACTCTTGCATCCATAAGAGTGATACCCCATTATCATGAGACTTCCACACAGAAATCAGAGATGGATTTGCGGAGTGGGAACAGTCATAAGATATTACCATCTGCTATTCACATGGGAATGAGCCATGGGACATCATTATCTTATGGTAAAACACCTGGGAGACCACCTGATTCAGATTTGGTGAAATACTTTTCATGCATAGATGCTCCTTTCATAGATCCAAGGAGGAAGGGAGCACTAGAATACCATACTACAGCATTGAGAGTATGGGGAAAGCTCAAGGAGAGGGAAAGTGTTTTTCCCTTATCACCATTATCCACTCTCTCATCTCATACTGCGCTGAGAAAGGATGTTGCAAGGATGAAGAATGACACCATCATGGAGCAAGGAAGGAAATCCTTAACTATGAAGAGTCAGGAGGAAAACTCATTTGGGGAACATTATTCCATACATGATGAGATATGGTGGTCACACATGCATACTTTGGCAAGGCCAAGGAGGTTTTGGATAGATGATAGCCTTCCATGGGAGACTAACTTCCAAGAACTTCCATTTTTTGTTGAGCATGTGCATATGCAAGAAGGACAGCAAGGAAGGAATATCAACCTTCCATCTTACACCTTTGGCATGGGAGATGTCAAGGAGGAGAGAAATGGGAGGCATGGCCTTCCAAAATACACCTTTGGCATGGGAGATGTCAAGGAGAAGATCAGCAACTTGGCAGACATTTTAGTTAACACATTATCAATGAGGTCATTGCTGAGGAGATTAGATCCATATTGGAAATCCCAACTACTGGTGGAATATTCCAAGGATCTTCACACATGCATGATTCTTGATGACTTGCTACATGATGGGAGCTTTTCAATCCTAGATGGAGTCATCTATAATCATGGTAGGATCTTCTTGTCTAGAGCGTCCAAGCTCAAGGAGAAGTTACTTCAAAGGGCCTATGAAGAGTTTTGTTTCATCCAAACATATTCCATGAAGCTCAACAACATTATCTTGAGGAGATACTATTGGGAGGGCTTTGAGAAAGAACTATATCAGCATTGTCAAAGATGCATGAACCTTGTGGAGATGGATCAACAACATAACTCTATGAGAGAGTTAAATCAACCCTCTCTTTCTCTCTTTGAGGAAGAGGATAGATCTATGCACCACTCCACTGATATGAGGAGGATTGTTGGTGAAGAACATTCTCTTTTAAAACACGCTTTATATTTTGATTATATTCATTCTTTCACCATATTTTTGCAGGCCATGGCTCCAAGGAGGAGTATTATATATTGTAAACTTCATGGCCAATATTGGGCCACAAAAATTTATGAATTTGGCCACTCCCTTGGAGGGAAAAGGGAGATTTTCTATCATGATGGGTGGTTCTCAAAGGCACCAAACATATCTCACACTTTCAGCCATAGTGAGATAACATGGGCAGCAAGCAAGTGGTGGGAAAACCACTTACCATATCTAGATCTAATGCAGGCAAGAGATGCACTGCGCTGGTTCCACATGTGGGACTATGACCCACCTCCACATGCTCAAATTTATGTTTGTTTGTATGTAGTTTTGCTTCCATACCTTGATGATATAGTTGTACTTTTTATGGGAATGTATGGAGGGAGGATGGGAGGCATGTATGTACCACATGAGATGGAGACTCTCTATGTACCTTAGGCTACATGTTTTAGGGAGAACATTGATTCAGCCATGTTTGTTTCATTTGTGTTATTAACTCTGTGTGGGATGGACTATGTACATCTCATAATGACTTTGGAGGAAAAATTCATGGAGGGTTGGATTGGTGAGAACTTAGCTTGTGGAGGAAGCTTAATTCATGATGGTGTCACCAATGGAGGAGGAGAAGTGTTGCAACACTCACCTTATCAGTTGATTGAGGACAAGCAACATTTTGGAGGGGAGGATTGTAATATTCCCAATTAGTCCAAGCCAATGGGAATATTCAATTTTGTTTCATTTTTCTGTTGTATGAATAAATGTGTAAAGGAGGATAATAAAAGCTCCTAAAGCAGTGAATAAATCAATGCCACATGTGAACAAATCTAAATCTGGGATATTTACATAAACACCCTTATGTGTCTAAGGGATCGAATCTTTTGACTGGGTCAACCATGACCAAATCAACAGCGCTGTCTAGAAGGTGTGATCTTCATTGAGGCATAGCACAGTTTTAGTTGGAGGTGGCTCATGTGAGAAGAGCGATTTCATTGAGATGGTTTAGGGTTTTGCAAGCTCTCAATCTTATAAAAGGAAGAGGAGGAAAACATGAGAAGCTTGTTGATTGATATCATATTTTTGAAAAAAAATTCTGTTTAGACATTTCTTATTCTCCTTGCTGTTTAGTAGAGAATAGTGTTGTTTAGCACTGGGTGTTCCTGGTCAGGAATCCCACCTCTTTCCTTGAGTAGCTCTTGGAGGATTTTTGCGTTTCTTGTCCACTATCAGGCATTTGGCCAATCTCTTCTTCCAACTACAACGCAGATCCTATGGAGGGTTTGGTTGTCTTTTTAAGCTGCAGCAAGTGGAGGCTAGATCTACTCAGATCTAGGCCATTCTAGTGCCTCTTTTCAGTGGGAAAGGCTTCTATCCCATTGGAAAGAGAGTATTGGATGATTGGAGAATCATTTTCAGATCTTGGCTTGAGGCCAACAATGTTCTAGAGCCTACAACGCAGTTTTTATTCCAGTACTGCGTTATTTGAAAGGGTACAGTTGTAGGGTGTTTTGGCACACTTTTGGAGGAGAGATTTCTAGTGTTCGGGATATGCCCTTCACTATGGAGATCCATGGATTTCATATCTATTCCATGTCATATTTAGATCTGATCTGAATACTGTTGTATCCACTTCAGAATTTCTGAATCATTCTGCAGATCTACTGCATAATATCTTAGATCTAATCCATGTACTTCACTTTTTGCTGAAAACACCAAGGGGCATTTGAAGAAGAGCCTATCTAGTGTACAAATATGATATAGATCTAACTTTTTGTACACATATATGCTCTAGATCTGAAGTGTAATCTATTTTTGTTTCAACCAATAAAATAACGTTTTCATGGTATTCCAACTTTTATACATGGTTGCAGTTCCTATTTTTGCATGATTTTGAGCTATTTGTTGCATGGGAGGCCTGTTTAACTATGCAATAGTGATTTGTTTCTGATTTCCTTTTAAATATAGTTACTATAATATCATATCTAAGGGATCTATGAGCTGCATTTAACTTTCATTGTATACATTTATGAAAAATGCGTTATTTTAGCATGTATTGCTGAGTTTTCCCATTTGGGGATATTACAGTCTCCCAATTTTTTCAGTCACATCACTCAAAATTCCATTAGTGGTCGGAGCATCATGAGGGGGAGAGAGTGCTTCAAAAGAAGATTCCAAAAATTGATCTAGTATAGGAGTACTCCTTTAATATTTGGAATCTCATTATCAAATCCTTGAAAAGACTTATGTATGAATCTATCCAAGCGATCAAGATTTCACTCAACAACATTATTAGTCTTAGAAGGTTCAAGAAATATCACATCTCTAGATACTACAAACTTCTTATTAACTTCATCGTACAAACGGTATACGTTGGATGTATTTGAATACCCCAAGAATACACACTTACAACTCCTTGCACCAAGTTTGTTTCTTTGCTCCTTAGGTATCAAGGCATAATACGTGGAACCAAAGACCCTGAGGTGATTTACCAAAGGTATGTGGCCATACCACATATCATATGGATTCTTGTTTCTAATAGCATTAGATGGACACATATTCTTTATTTACACAATACATAGAACTGCATCAACCCAAAACATCAATTTAACATTCTTGAAAAATATCATGGAACGTAACATATTTAAGATTTTCATGTTCATTCTTTCAGCTACTCCGTTCAGTTAGGGATTATAAGGAACTTTTGTTTGATGCTTGATCCCATGCTAGTGAAGATAGTTTCCAATTTCAATTGAAGTGTACTATTTTCCATTATCAGTGTGAATAGAGCCAATATGAGATTGTTCATCATTTTCAATCCATGTATGAAATTTTTTGAATGTTTGAAAAGCATCAGATTTTTTCTTCAATAAATAAACCCAACACATTCAGGTGTAGTCATTAATAAATGTCATCATATATTTATTACCATTTGCAAAAGGAACATAAATTGGGCCACATAAGTTTGAATGAACAAGTTTGAGTTTTCTATGTGCTCTGGAATGAGAATCATGAAAATACCATTTTCTATGCTTTCATAGAATACAAACATCACATTGCTTAAGTTTCCTAGGAATTGTAGGCAAACCAGTAACACCATTTTTCTTCAACAAAAGAAGGTTGTCATAGTTCAAGTGTCCAAGTCTAGCATGCCATAAAATAATTTATGGAAATGTACCTTCATCATAGTGAGAAATGTATGAAAAGTTTTGTGCACGAGAAGAGATACATTGCCGCTTCTTAAGTATTTATTCGTCTATCCTTGTCATGATAAGTGAGTGATCTCGTGATTTTCTGACCTTGACCTTGCCATCATATATATGAATGGGGTGTCCTTGTTGGCGGATGTGGACCAAAGACAACAAGTTTCTCCTTAGCTCTGGGAGGTATAGAACATCATGTATAAGAAAGTCTGGAAGACCAGGAAATTTGAACCTAATGGTGCCAAGCCTCGATGGCATGAGTTTTGAATTATCTAAAAAATATACCGCTCCATCAACATTACCAGTGAATTATTCAAAAAAATATCTCCTAAAATTCATGTGGCAAGTTTCTCTTGAATCAAGCAACTAATCATTTTTCCAAGAATTAAGTGAAGCATTAAATAAGTCTTTAGTTACTCTAATGTTGCAATGTGCCACAACATAGTGAGCCTGATTCAGGTGCTTTACTTTTCCCTTTGTCATTGGTTTTACCTTTACCTTCATTTATTTCCTTCTCAATTATGTCCCAAGGCAACTTACATGTGGATGCATCATGTCCATTTCTATTGCATCGTATGCAATGAAGATCATACTTTTCTCCTTAGAACTGTTTGTCCCACCTTATATGAAAATGAAAGTATTTGTACTATTGTTCAAAGTATACGTTTCCATTAAATTAAGTGAGAAAAGTGTTTGTAATGTCTTGCAAGTGAACCAAAGTGATTTTGGTAACTGTTTATGAATTTAAGTGTGATGGAGTGTTGTTTTAATTTACTGTTTAACAACTTTAATCTGAATAACACAGTAGAATAACTTCACCATAGACACACAACAACATGATGAGGCAGTTCACCCCTCCTGGGCTACATCTGTCGGGTCCAAGGCTCCCAATGGGAATGTCCTTGATATATTATGATGCTCAAATTGGTAATACAGTGAAAAAAAGGCTTAACGGATCAAACCAACTGTAAAAATGAATTTAGAATGTAGAAATCAATATAAATTGACTTTTTTTTCACCTCAAATGGTTAAAAATAGCCCAATATAGCTCCAACACCCTCTAGGCCCTGATCGCTCTCCAAGCTTCCCTGAAGAAAAAGTACCTAAAGATCAACTCTTTTGGCTCTGCAACCTATTCCAATGGCTTTAGAATGCTAAGAATAGTTGAAATTGACTAAAATTCGTCCAAAAAGGTTCAGTAATGGAGAAGTTTCTAAACAACATTTGTCCAGTTTGGCCTAAAAAAACTCCACCAAAATTGGAAAACTGGAGTTAGCTCTGACAGTTTTGGAAAATTCGCCACAAATGGCGTGCTCCTCCAAGTTCTACAGTTAGTTAACGTTGGCAATTAATGTTTATGGGTTGGTGGTCACATGGACCGTCCGAACCCGCCGGCGGAAAGTTAACAACCCATAACATGAAACCGTCGCATATATATTTACGGTGGTGGCCACATGGTTGGGTGCTAACCACTGTTGTAACCGTCGAGCGGGCGGTTGGCCCCTGGACTCCAGCAGATGGTCGTGTGATGCGGGGGCTGGCTCCCTTTTGCCGCTCGTAAATTTCATTAGAAAACATAAATAATACTATTGCACTAACATGGTTAAGAACTACCACGAGCTCGGGAGGTTGGGCCTTGGGGCTGCCGTCCATCCGACCCACCGTCGAAACCTGTAACATTGCAAAAATTTTGAATGCCAATTCTTTCACCAGGTTGGGGACACGTGGTGGCCTCCGAGCAGGCCACGTGGCGCCCAATGATTGGTCCAAAAACGAACCAGTCAACCACTCCTCCAATCTGCGTGTGACACTTGTCGGCCGCTAATTGGTCTACAGGGAATATTTCATGGAATATTTTAAGGAATATTCTCGAAATATTATTTTTTTAATATTTTCCAAATTCAAAAGTCAACCCTGGCCAAACTGATTTTTTAAGGAAATTGTGAATTTCAAACTTGAATAACTTTCACATACAGTGTCGGATTTGAGTGTCATTCACGGCGCCAGGATTGTATCAATGAGGCCTATCCAGTCGTTCTAGTTTCAACCAATTCTGAGCAGTTCCACTTTTGAGCATTTTTTCAACTTAGGACATGATCACCTGATCACACCTCCCCATTGGGAAGCTTTTGGACCCCAAAAGCCTTCAATTACCTGTTAAGAAGATGAGGGTACAGGTCCCTCACCTTTTCCACCTCAATCCACTTTGCCTTACTCGATTTTCTGCCTTTAAGACCAACCCGAACATAATCAACATTTCCCCTCCTTGAAGTGTCTGTCCTTCTGTCAAGGATAGCATCCTCTTTCAACTCATCCAAAAATTCTGGTGAGAAATCTTCTATGGATGGCAGCTGAATGTCACTTTCATAGTTAGCAATTAAAGGAGGTCCATACAAATGTAAATTTTCCACATTCACAACGGAATACATTTGCATATATGAAGGAAAATCTAATTGAAAATCATTATTTCCAACTTGTTTAAGGATCTTGAATGGACCATAACAAATATGCTTCAACTTTTTACCTTCTCCTTGCATTCTTTCCTTACTAATATGCAGCTGCACCTCATCCCCTTCTTGAAACTTATGATCAACTCTGTGCTTATCATGCCTCTCCTTGTACTTGCCTTGACTTTTTTCAAGCTGTTCTTGAACCTGCTGATGTATGAGCTGAATTATTTCAATGAACATGCGAGCTTTGTCAATGTCAGTATGCCCATCAATGGCCACATCCTTCTCAAGAATGAAAGCTAAAGATGACTTAGGCAAATACCCAAATCAAGCTTCAAAAGGTGAAATATTTGTAGAAGAGTGCTTGGCCCGGTTTTAAGCATGCTGAATGTAATGCAAGTGCTCATCCCAAAGCTTGGGATGCTTGCTGCAATAACCTCTCAAAATATGTACAATATTTTTGTTCACTACCTCTGTTTGGCCATCTGTTTGTGGATGGAAAGAAGTACTCTTCTTCAACTTGGTGTCCATCATCTTCCATAAATTGGACCAAAAATTCCCAACAAATTTGAATCCCTGTCACTAACAATAGAATTAGGCAAGCCATAATGAACCCATACATGTTGAAAATATAAATCAGTAGTTTGTTTAGCAGTTATAGTTTTCTTACATGGCATAAGAATACACATTTTGCTGAAACGATCAACTACTACATAAAGATAATCATGCTTCTTTCTAGATAATGGTATCCCTCCAACAAAATCCACAGAAACACTTTCCCATGGTCTAGAAGGTACTAGAAATGGCATATATAAACCAAGCTTCCTATTGCTAGGTTTGCTTGTAGCACATAATGAACAACCTCTAATGAAACGTGAAACACTATCTACCATGCGAGGCCAATAACAATACCTCTGTAAATGTGCCATCGTTTTTCTTACCCCGAAATGTCCAGCTATAAGAGAAGAGTGAGCTTCTCTCATGATGCTTAGTCTCTCCCCTGTGGTATACATAACTTGCCCATATGAAACAACAAATTATTATGCAAATGATAATAATTCTCCTCAACATGATTCCCTTCACTCAAGTTAGCATACACATCCTTAAAATCAACATCTGATGCATACTATTCTATGTAGCTCTCATGTACAATAGAATCATTCTTAAGTAAAGTAATAGCACTAATAATAGGCCTTGAAATCATATCAACAATATTATTGTAAATACCTTTCTTGTACCTTATTACCAAGTGAAATTGCTGTAGGAAACCCATCCATCTAAAATGTCATGACTGCTGCAATTTACTTTGCGATTGCAAGTATTGTAAAGGCTGATGGTCGTTATGAACAATTGTTTCTTTGCCCATCAAATAGTGTTTCCATTTTTTTACACTTTGTACCAATGCATACAACTCTTTATCATATGTAGGATAATTCACAATAGCACCATTAAATGTCTCAGAATGAAATGCAACAGGCTTACCATGTTTTATGAGAACTGCACCCATGGTGTAATCACTAGCATCTATCTGAATCTCGAATGGATGTCTCAAGTCCGGTAATGAAAGGACTGGAGCTGAACTTATCTTCTCTTTCAAAGACTCAAAATATTTCTATTTCTTGCCTCCCCATTGGAAAGCATGCTTCACGCTAGTCACTGCATGCATAGGAGCTGCTATGGCAGAGAAGTTATAAATAAACTTCCTGCAATACTGAGATGCACCCAAAAAACTTCTTACCTCTATAATGGATTTGGGAGTAGGCCAATTCACAATGGCTTCTACTTTGGAAGGATCAATTCTCAAAGCACCTCCTCCTACTATGTGTCCCAAATAAACCAAATAAGTCTTTCCAAATTCACACTTTGACATTTTAAGAAATAACTGATTTTTCTTCAAAATATCAAGTAATTTCTTAACATGCATGACATGCTCTTCTCTAGTATTGCTGAAAATTAAGATGTCATCTAAGTAGAAAATAATGAAATCATCAAGAAAAGGATGCAATACATCATCCATTACCCACATGAAAGTTGCAGGTGCATTTCATAAACCAAACGACATAACAAGCCACTCAAAGAGTCTGTGTTTGGTTTTAAATGTTGTCTTCCAAATGTCACTTTCTGCAATTCTAACTTGATGATAACCACTACATAAGTCTAACTTAGTGAAATATTTAGCATCTTTCAGCTGATCCAACAAATCATCTATCCTTGGAAGTGGGTAACGATTCTTTACCGTTATTTTGTTCAATGCCCTGAAGTCCACACACATGCGCCAAGTTCCATATTTCTTTGGAATCAACACTATCGGTGACCCACATGGCGAATTGCTTGGTATTATGAATCCTTTGTCCAACAAGTCTTTAATTTTCCTCTTGATTTTAGCATTCTCCATGATATACAAGCGGTACATGCTAATGTTAGGAAGAGGACAATCTTGATCTAAATGGATTTCATGTTGAATCTCCCATTTTAGGAGGTAAACCTATCGGTTCCTAAAACATATCATGATGTGCATCAACTACATCATATAAATCTGATTGAAGCTTGGAACCACAAATTTCAAATGACTCATGATTCATATCAACCTTGGGCTTAACCATAAGAAGTACAAAACTCTTACTAGAATTTATTAGCCTTTTTACCCGTCTCACATTTACCATCGCTATATTTGCCTTCTTGTGATGTGATCTGACAATGAACTCCTTGCCATATTTAAAGAGATGATATTTATTTTCATGGCGATGGAATATCACTTTCCTGTCAAATTATTAAGGACTTCCCAAAACAATTCCTGATATATCAAGTGGTACTACATCAAGTTCAACTGTGTCAATAAAGTGTGCAGTTATGGCGAATCGCAATATGCACTTTCTTGAGACTTGTAGGTTTGCATCCTTGCATATCCACATAAGTGGATAAGGCTTTGGATGTGGAATGGTCTCAGGTTTAAGTTGTTTGACCAAGTCTTCTGATATGAGATTTGCTTGTGACCCACTGTCAAACAGTGTCTCAATTTTAGTATGTTTTGAGACTACCCTCACATGGAACAATTCAATTCTTTCTTCCTCATTAGGAGCTTGTACATGACAATTTGAATAACTAGTGCTTGGCTTAGTTTCATTTTCCTTTCCCTTCATACTTTTCAAACCCATGGCTGCAATTTTGGTTTCGTCAACTGAATCATCACCTAAATCTTGAGGTGTAGTTGTAGTAGCTGCAGTTTTCTTCTTTCTTTTGTTTTTGTTAAACTGAGTTCTTTTTTCAAGATGTAATTTCCAACTGTTTTTTTCTTCATGGCCCTCTCTTGAACAATGTTTACAGATAACTTTTTCACCCTCTTGTTTGATATATGCATTCTTTTTTCCTTTTCCCTTAAAGGTTTTATCTTTGTTCTTCCCTTTGAAAGGCTTGTTTCTACCCTCATCAAAAGTGTTTTTCCCTCTAGCCTCTAAATGTGTAGCTTGTACACAAACTTCATCTAGACTAGTAGGATTGAACATAAGGATAGTATGTTTAAGGTAACTGTGCAAACCACCTATATATTTCAGCAAAGTATCTTGAATTTGTAAGTCTACCCCTAATAAGAGTGCTCTTCTCCTAAACTCTTGGGTATAGTCTTGCACATTTTTCCCTTAAGCTGTCTAAAGTTTTTCCAATTCATTATAGCCTTTTGTAAATGAGCTAATGGATAAAATTTATTTTTGATTGCAGTAATAAATTCAGCCCATGATAAAGTAATCTTACCATGTTTTTTAATTTCATCCTTGGTCTTGGCTTCCCACCATACCAATGCAGCTCCATCCATTCTCAGCGAGGCTAATTGTATCTTGGTGTCGTCATCATGAAGGTTTTGAATCCTTAAATAAACTTCCAATTGTCTGATCCAATTGTCAAGTTTCTCTGCATTGACTTCACCGTTAAACATAGGAACTTCAAATTTGACATCAAGCTTTAAAAATGGAGTTTTACCAGTGGTTTTCGACTTGTGAGACTGATTTACTGAAGTCGAGGAAGACGATGTAGAGGAAGAGGATGAAGATGGGGATGGTGGATCACCATTTCCTCCATGTCCTTTCTTTGACTTGTCATCACTCTTCTTTCCTTCTGAGGAACCCTCTCCTTCTTTCTGCTTTTTAGACCCTTCTCCAACAAGCCTATCATTTCTTTCTTGGTAGAGGATCCTCACCATCTCAGTCATATCCAAGAAAGCTTTCTGGAATACCTGTTCTTCTTCCTTGGGATCCATCTCTTCAGGAGCTTCTCCTTCTCTTGAAGACATGCTTGAAGCTGCTTCTATGGCTCTTGGAGGTGGTTCTCTGACCCTTCTTGGTTGTGGATTAGTTTGTGCACTAACCAAGTTTCCTTCACGTCTCTTGAGTTTAAGCCTAGTAAGCATGAAAACTTGCAAACAAATAAATTTATCTTTGCAAAAAACAAATGTTGAGTAAAAACTCTAGCTTCTAAGGCTCTAATCCTGAGCTTTGATGCCAACTGATCTGAAAATGAAATTATTTGTACTGTTGTTCCAAGTATTCATTTCCATTAAATTAAGTGTGCAAAGTGTTTGTAATGTCTTGCAAGTGAAACAAAGTGATTTTGGTAATTGTTTATGAATTTAAGTGTGATGGAGTGTTGTTTTAATTTATTTTTTAACAACTTTAATCAGAATAACACAGTAGAATAACTTCACCATAAACACACAACAACATGATGAGGCAGTTCACCCCTCTTGGGATACATCTACTAGGTCCAAGGCTCCCAATCGGCATGTCCTTAATATATTATGATGCTCAAATTGGTAATATAGTGAAAAGAAGGCCTAAACAGACCAAACCAGTTGTAAAAATGAATTTAGAATGCATAAATCAGTATAAATTGACTTTTGTTTCACCTTAAATGGTTAAACATAGCCCAATACAGCCCCAACACCCTCTAGGCCCTAATGGCTCTCCAAGCTTCCCTTAAGAAAATTTACTTGAAGATCAACTCGGTTGGCTCTGTAACCTATTCCAGTGGCTCTATAATGTTGAGAATAGTCGAAATTGACTAAATTTTTTTCCAAAAATGTTCAGTAATGGAGAAGTTATGACCAAAACAACATTTGTCTAGTTTGGCCTAAAAAACTCCACCAAAATTGGCAAACTGGAGTTAGCTCCGACAGTTTTGGAAAATTCGCCACAAATGGCATGCTCCTCCAAGTCCGACGGTCAGCTAACGTTGGCAATTAATGTTTATGGGTTGGCGGTCACATGGACCGTCTGAACCCACCGGCGGAAATTTAACTACCCATAACATGAAACCGTCACATATATATTTACAGTGGTGGCCACATGGTTGGGTGCTAACTGCCGTCGTAATCGTCCGATGGGCAGTTAGCCCCTGGACTCCAACAGATGGTCGTGTGATGCGGGGGCTGGCCCCCTTTTTCCGCCCGTAAATTTCATTAGAAAACATAAATAATACCATTGCACTAACATGGTTAAGAACTACCACAAGCCCTTGTGGTCAGGCCTTGGGGCTGTTGTCCATCTGACCCGCGGTCGAAACCTGTAACATTGGGAAAATTTTGAATGGCAATTCTTTCACCAGCTTAGGGCCACGTGGCGGTCTCCAGGCATGCGCGTGGCTCCCAATGATTGGTCCAAAAACGAACCTGTCAACCACTCCTCCAATCTGCGTGTGACACTTGTCGACCGCTAATTGGTCCACAGGGAATATTCCTGGAATATTTTTTTTTAATATTTGCCAAATTCAAAAGTCAACCCTGGTCAAACTGATTTTTGAAGGAAATTGTGAATTTCAAACTTGAATAACTTTCACATACAGTGTCAGATTTGATTGCCGTTCTTGGCACCAGGATTGTATCGACGAGGCCTATCTAGTCGTTTTGGTTTCAACCAATTCTGAGCAGTGCCAATTTTGAGCATTTTTTCAACTTAGGACATGATCACTTGATCACCATCTACCTCTAAAATTACTTCTTTCTCTTCCTCTTCGGCTACCTCTTCCTCTAGAATAATCTTGTGCATGATTCTTCTCTCTATGTGAAAGACAAACAACTTATTTATAAGACTGAGGAGTTGTATTCTTCCCAAAATCCTTCTCTCTCTCAACATAATTCTTCTCAAGGGAGTCAAAGGTAATCTCCTTGAGATTTCCACTTGCTTGCTATGACTAAAGATAATGTGAATAAGTGTGATATAGTGCCTCGACATAAGATATAAGAGGAATGCCTATTTAAACAATAGAATTTTTTATATCATGCAGAATATATATTACTTCTCATGCTAAAGCAAGAGGGTCATCTTTTTTTAATTCAATACTGGATAATTTAATCAATAATTGGACAACTTCAAGTTCAGAGAATGAGCCATACATTTCTTTCAACTTATTTAGGGCTTCAAAATCATTTAAAAATGGTGAAATATGGTGACTCGCCTCTTCATTTACAAATGATGCAATCAAGGCATATGCCTTGTTTTCCAAAATGGCAATCTCATTATCTAAATTAGGCTTTGCAGGTGCATTATATATTTCTCCTTCACAAACTGCTCTCCACAACTCATTAAAAATGTGAGTGTGTTTTATCTTCCTTGACCATTTAGGATAGTTCTCTTTCCTAGAGAGAACTACTCTAACAATTGATATCAATGAATGCATTTAAAAATATGTGTATTGTGTAAACAAAATTGTACTTCTAGTGGAAAAAAAATGTACTTCTGGTGGAAAAGTTTGTTTAAATTTGGAAAAAAAATAGTGAGGAATAATATATCAGAGTTATTACTGGGGGAGTTGTTATATGGGGGAGGGGGTATACGGGGGAGGTATTAGTTGGACAAGCAGAGGAGGCATTAACTAGACATGAGTTATATTATAACGCGAGTGATGAGCTTCATCATTAGGCATATTTGGAGGGGTTAATGGTCACCTTTTTTCCTTCTTAAATCTCTTTTTCTTTCATTTTTATTGTTATTTGGTTTTATGATGCTAGTATAGGTGGTGATTAAGGCTAACATACTGTGAATGCCTACTATGGGGTTGAGTGTAGAAAATCATGAGTAATTGGAATTATTTTTGAAGGTTTTATCATAAAGAGTTGAAGGAGACATCAAGGAGAAATTATAGGAGAATTTTCCACCTTCCTTAACTCTCAAAGGTAGCCAAAGCATCCTCAATGATTCTCTCCAACAATTCGAATTCTAGAGGCAGCCAAGCAACTCAAAGACCAAATTACACTCAATCTATGTTTACTTGGATTCAAGTGGACTCAATCACTATTTTCAAGGGAGATGTTGGTAGCTACCGTGTAGAATAAATAGAGTAGAGCTAGAGCTAGGGAGGATTCGATTCTATGGGGAAAATTTCAGCAAGCCATTGATTTTTTTTTATTGTACGCAGTGATTCAAAATTTCATAAATGTACGAGACTTTTCTTTCATGAAATGAGAAAACTGATTTCATTTTATTGATTTAGGTTCTAGAGAGCTAGGTTGTGGGTTAGGGCCTAATTCATGTGTGTTGGGAAAAATGATAAGAGGGGGGGGGGGTGAATCAGTATTTAGAACTTACTGAAAATTTTACCTTTTCTTTACTAAATTCCATACGCGACTTTAATGAAACCAACTCGCGTATACACACAGATATACTTAATCAAACTTGTGTATGACCAGAGATCTTATTCTGCATATAATTCTTTACTTAGATCAGTGCATCATTCATTCATCAGATGTTTAGTAAGAAGTAAGCATGTGCAGTAAGAACATAATAAATCATCACACATAAGCAACACACATGAACACCAAGAT
This sequence comes from Pinus albicaulis, assembly GCA_034641835.2. NCBI lineage: Eukaryota > Viridiplantae > Streptophyta > Pinopsida > Pinales > Pinaceae > Pinus > Pinus albicaulis. The sequence goes on from CM076569.1 coordinate 630,752,463, forward strand.
TTAAGGTGGAAACCCAATTCGGGAGAAACCCGAAAACCACCACTGTTGTCGTCTCTGTCTTCAATATTTATTATAAAGAAAATTTCTTACAATCATGTACTGGCGCAGACTCATACCAGCACGCAGGCACCCACCTACAACAGGCGGCAACCTTCTCTCATTCTCTAGCTGCTATTGGAAGGGAGCTTCAACCCCCTGATCTCGTTTACCAGCCACTCATGGAAGGGAGATACTACCCCCTGATCTTGTTTACCAGCTACCACTGGAAGGGAACTACAACCCCCTCACTGAAGGCTTCGACCCTCAACACCACCATGGACCATGTTTCATCAATTTTCACACTGGATTCAACAGCTTCCACACAACACACCTTGTAGGCCTCTTTTCATCATATTTTCAGACTGGACCCACTCCTCACATTTAATCTCAAAGAACATACATCAAACTGAAACTTATAACCCCATCAATTTATTCATTGAATCATCAACCAATCAACCAACAACTGATCTTTAATCATAATCAACCAACAACATAATCAGTATTCAAACAACCAAGATCTTTATGAAGACATCATTGAAAGAGAGCAGTAAAACAACAAAACAGATTAGACATTTCTTTCTGCATACTTCAGAAAAACCCTAGATTCCATACGCGCTTTTACTTCACTGAACCTGCGTATATACACACTTTCACAGAGACAAACCTGCGTATACATCTTCAAATATTTGAGGACTGACCTTAGATTCCATACGTGCTTTTGCTGAAACTAACCTGCGTATATACGCACTTTCGCTAAGAAGAACCTGCGTATATATCTGCAAACATTGTAGGGCTGCTCAACTCTTCAGAATAAATAATCAGCTCAGATCTAACCCTTCACTTTAGCAAACATTCGCCAGATCACAGAGCTAAACATTCCATAAAAAGATCTAGGAAATACATAGTCATTTTCGGTCTAGAGATCTTGATCCATCATTGTATTCATAGGTGCATTATTAATTCAGATATATCAATAAACTGTAACCCATTCCATGCAGATATACTTCAAATTGAAGTATTCATTCAATACCTAGACACATGCACCCTCTTTCACTATGATCCTCTTCTCCTTATATAGATTTAGCCTTTACCAATACCATGATTCAAAATTATACAACAGTTGATGGTATTCTTGGACGGAATCAAATAGACAATACATCGCTCAATACTGTGGGCTAATACCATGGTAATGCCTCTTGGTATTATAATTTTAGAGCGCAAAAGGCATACGCGACTTGGATCGTCCTTATCCGCGTGGATATGCTACTTCTCTTCATAAAAACTGCGTATTTACTAATTCTGAATGTATACGCGGGTTGCCTTCACAAAATTAGCATATACATTGCATCCATACGCGAGTTTCCTTCATCAAACCTACATATATATTGTGACATATTATATTTATCATTTTTCTGGCACTTATTGGAATTCATTTTTCTGTCACATCTGAACTGATCTGTAGATAAATCATTTTTACATCTTTAACAAATAGGTTGCTATCAAAAGGAAACTCATCAAGTAGGTTTCCATCAAGGACAACTTCATCATGTAGGTTGCCATCAAGGACAACATATTGCATCATATTGCCAACAATCTCCCCCTCTGGACTTGATGGCAACCATGATGGTGTTTGATCATCACAATGGATAGATACATTAATCATAACCATTATTCAAACACCATGATACTCTCCCCCTTTGACATCAAGGGCAAAGGTCGGATCAAAACCAAAACAAGGTTTCTCTTTCCTTGTAGAAATAAGAGCTCTGCAGATATCATGTGCACTGAATTTACTATGCTCCCCCTGAGTTCATGCTAGGTCTTTAGACATATTTTTCAATGAAGTACATGACTCTATAACTCAACCAAGTATCAACAAGGACTCATACTTACATCAATGATCCAACCAAGTGGATTTACATATTTGACTGAACTACCCAACCAAGTGGGTTTACAAATTTTGACTCAACTACCCAACCAAGTGGGTTTACAAATTTGACCAAGTCCTTACATGACTAAATATAACAATTTTACATCATAGGTCTCAACATGACCTTTTCATCAAATTACCGATATGACTTTTTATAACTAAGCCCAAAAGACCTCAAGAAAGAGATCATATTTCAGAACCATCATAATGCAAACAATGCATTACTCTCAGTAAGGCTAATTCTCCCCCTGAAACTAAACATCCTGAACATCTTCACCAACAAATTCATCAAAGCATCATCATCAGGTAGATAATCAAAATATAAATCATATCAGCAGATATAACCATCAACATTAGATCAATAAATTTATTACTGTCTGCATCATATCAGAAACTGTTTTTGAGTCTTCCTCACTATTTTTCAAAGCATACGCAACTGTCACCATTGGAACTCGCGTGTATACGTGACTTTAGTTCATGAAACCTACGTATAGAAAGTGAAAGACAGAAAAATTCATAACTCCATCTCCCCCTGAACTATACCACCTGTACCTGTCTTCCCTTGTCACATCAAATGCACTGTTAGAAATAAACACAACCAGAATTACCAAAAAAACCATGGAAATTACCTCAACCTCTCTATTGTACTTGTTCTTTTCTTGTTGTCAGTAGATCTTTTTTTGATAGTTTCTGATTTTAGTGTGTTATTGTAGGTTTCATTTTCTTATGAGTAATAGAGTAGAGGAGAAAACTCTAAAAGCTGCGAATCAAGACCTCCCTTCTCTTCTCTGTCAATAGAGCTCGAGGAGGATGAACCTTCCCACAGACCCAAAAATTGATTTATGTTCATTGTTTCTGAGAATAGAGTAGAGTTGCATTACCATTTTCAGCCTTCCTTTTGTATTGTATTTTTGCGCATTTGTCTATTCTTCGTGCATAGATGAGTAGAGTTGTTTGTAGGAATCAAAATCAAAGTACCAGGGAAGTCCATTTGCACCTCCCCAATTCATTCTCCATCTCTGTTTTTATGCCTCCATCGTTGTTTTTGCGCCTCCATTTCCCTCTGTTTTCTCTTATTTGCAGTTGTCACCCGTTTACATTCCCAAAATTCTTGAAAAGCATTATAATTAGACCTCTGCCCTTGCTCCTCGAAAATCCCACTCATTGTACCTCGCTCGATCGAAAATCACAAATAGCTTGTGATCTTTATTAACACCCTCTCATTCCAAGCCCGAATGTGATATCCCTTTCTATTTCCTTTGCCTCTATTTATTAAAAATAGTCAAAAACATTAGAAACTGTCTTTTTTACCTTTGGACTTACCATCGCTCCTTTTCGCAATCGGATTTCCCATTCGGTTATTGTTAACACCTTCCGCTTCCAGACGTCGATTGTGATATTCCTCTTTCCCTCCTTTCTCCTTTGCTCCTCATTTCTACATCAAAAACCTTTGAAATAACCTTACTCCACCTTTTTATTTTAGTGAAAAGGCCATCGCTTTATCGAAAATCACAAATCCTCCTTGTCTTTGTTAATAATTCCCACTTCTAAACCCCAATTGCGATAACCCTTCCATGTTAACTTTGCCGATTATCATAAAAATATTTGAAAACCTTTGGAAACCAACCTTTTTCCCTTTTTCCTTTAAAAGACTTACCGCAATTCCTTTTGCAAATCGTAATTCGCATTTTCCATTTGAATTCCATTAACACTTACCACTCCCAAAATTGATTACGATATTGCTGTCGTACTCTGCCACTGACCCTACCACCACGTCATCTCATCGCATTTCACATTTCGCAGCCTTTATCCCATCACATTTCGTAAGTCGCTCCCGCTCTTGAGCAATACTTCCGCTACCCATCCAACTTTGCGATATTGCAATTGTGATATCGCATATCACATATCACACTATTGTCCTCCCATTGCAGTTCTACCATCGCACTTATAAAAGCCTCCCACTCTAAAGGATTTTTGTGATATTATACGTTTTAATCAAGTCTAAACCTCTTTCACACTCCTAAGCCTTGTTTCATGTGTTCAACCCTCCATTTGCACCTTTACCACTTTTATTCTCCAAGCTGCAAGAAACACCTCTTCAAATTAGAATTAGGTCATGAAAAGCTGCATAAATAGGAGCATGATAGGTAGAGTAGGGTATGTTTAGCCGATTGGCCAAGTTAAGTGCAATTTAAATTAGTTTCATTTCTGCCATTTACTTTCTGCAAATTAAATTAGTTCCATTTTTGTCATTCCTTTCTGCACATTAAATTAGTTTCATTTCCGTCATTTCCTTTCTGCAAATTAGATTAGTTTCATTTCCTTCATTTCCTTTCTGAAAATTAAGTTAGTTCCCTTTCTGTCATTTCCTTCCAGCAGTTTACTTTCCAGTTCTTATCATAGTTTAAGAAATAACACCCTTTCGTAAAGCATAAGAGGATGACATGAGAAGAATGCATCTGTTGTGTATATAGAACTTTCACCTCCAAGTTTGTACAAACCCCGTGTTGATAAAATAAAGTAGGGTAGCCCCTGGGAGTTGCAACACTCTTGGTGCAATACTAGGGCTCACCACTTTTTGGCGTCGTTGCAGGGGATGTGTCTAATAGATGATTTGATTTTGTTTTAGCATTATTTTATGCTTTCCTTTCTTTTCATGTTATTTCATAAATATTGAAAAAATACAACAAAATATCTAATTTTCATGCCTCGTAGGAGTAGGAATACTCAAAGACAAACCTTACCTAAAACCCGTACATCACCTCCTAGCCACCCTTTAATCTTCTTCAGTGACAGTGAGATTGAACTTCCTATAGGAGAGCCTTATAAATACTCTAAGGAACCTATTGGGGAATAATAAGAGGACCTTGTTCCAACTAAGGGGCTTCACCTATCTTAACCATGGATGGGATCCAGAGAGCCTTTCCCATAAGAGAGGCAAATGGGGAAGCTAAGATGAAAAACATTAGCCCCTCAGCTCTTCCACACTTCCATGGATTTACCTCTGAGGATCCTGAAACATTCATGTTTGAATTTTCTATTGTCTGTAGGACTTATGACTACACCTCTGATGATCAGAAGTTGAAGCTATTCCCATCCACCCTTAAGGATGCAGCCTTATGCTGGTTCATGGGTCTACATGGGGAAAACATCACTACCTGGGCACAGATGGAAGAGACCTTCAACAACAATTACAAATACTACTGTAGGTCCAAGGAAACTAAGGATGAGATATTTAGGATGAATATAGGGCCCGGTGAATCCCTAGGGGACTATGAAGAGAGGTTTCAATTAAACTATAAGAGAGACAATTGTACTCTTGATCCTGCATCACTTAAACTTGTAATTTTTGGAGGGATCGGAGAAAATATGATAGAAACCTTGAATATGCTATCAGGAGGAGATATCTACCAACTTCCTTATGAAACAATCAAAACTATCTTTCAGAACCATTCTAGGGCATTTAGGAAGACTAGCAGAGCTGGCCAAAACACATCCAATACCCCTTCCTCTTCCACCTCCATAAAACATGAGATTGGAAACATGTTAGAGGACTTCAAGAGTGACATTCTGGACACCTTTTCTTTACAAATGGACACAATGAAGGTCAAAAGGAAGCAAGAGGAAGCAGAGAGAGCCCTGGCCATATTTTGTCCTAGATGTACCCGGAAGCACCCAAGAAATGAATGTCCACTGAATGTCATGGATGTTTTCTTAGTATGCGAGGAGAATCATGCCACAGACAAGTGTCCATCCTTACGTGGACATAAGGTTTTATATCAAGGTGGGAAGAAATTCTGGAGCAACTTTGTTTCATCAACCAAAGAAGGCCTCAAGGCCCTCGGCCATATCAACAAGGTATGTAAGGTGCACCTTAATCTTACTATCACAACAATCAGAGTGCATCCATGCAACCTTGGTACACCCCCACTCCTCCATCCTAGTCTACACCTCCTACTTGGCCTTACAACCCTCCATATCATCCTCAACTAGTGAATCAACCATTTCAGTAGTATGTTCCACATCAACCTCAGTGGAACAATCCATCCCAAGGGTGGAGGCCTCAATGTACCAATGTACCATAGCAAGAAGTGACTCATAAATTGTGCACATGGTTTCAAAACCAAGTCTCATGCCTTGTTGCAACAAGTCTTCTGCTCACATAATTCCATGCTTTGTTTCCTGCATGTTTTAAACCCCATCATAAATCATAGATTTAATATAAAGAATTTTTTTATTCTATTAATGATAAACTCAGAGAAGTAAAACAACATAGATACTTATAAATTCCACAATTAATTTTTGATATACCAACATATACTCACAACCCATATTTAACCCAATGTTAATCAATTCTTTCGATGGCTCTTCTTTGCATATTAACACCTATTGGAAGACATTCAAGAATGGTTGTTGTAAAAAAATTTAAAATATATAAAAATAAAACCTTGAGTTCTCATAAGGAAATATTAACAATTACTCACAAACCTTGAAATCAACCCTTTTCTTCCTTGTCGTCCTATTTTATGCGTTGAATGAGTTCCATTTTGTTTTCTTTTCTACAAGAAAATACTTGAAAATTAATATTTAATGCTAAATAATTTTTAATATGTATAAATTCAATCATGATTACATACATTTGAAGCACGTTGTTGTTGAAATAACTCCTCACGTGATGCAATTATGTCCATTTCTTTGACCATCTCCTTGTACACTTTTTTGGACATTCCTAATCGCATGTTTCACATACCAACTCATTGATACATTTGGGATTTTCATAATCTTCCTGAAAAAAATAATAAGCTATTTGTATATTGATATATGAAAGCTAAATATAACAAAATTGATATTAATAAATAAATTGTTTGTAGTAATATATACATATAGTTCTATAAAATCATTTAATTAGGAATATTACATTTTGAATGATTCTTTTATTATTGTATGTTTTTTATATTGCAAGTGTGGCATGTCTCATCGACCATTGCTCTCGACACGTTTCATGTAGTTTATATATAATTTGGTTCTTAGAAACAATGGATTGATATTTGTATTGTAAGTGGAAAGTAGGTCTATACGTTCGTTCCACCAGATTCCTCATAGTTTTGTAAAAGAGTTCCCCCCTTTCATTAACCTCCAACACCACTCCAGATGAGCTAAGGACGAAATCATTGTTGTTTACATGTTCTATAAATTTTCTTTTCATAGAACAACATTGATTTTTTCCTTCGTTGTTGTTCCCTGTAGAACATTAAACATATATGAATTAATAGATTGTTTGAAACATATTCTCTAATATTCTTAAGTATATTATTAATGAAAATTAAAAAAAAAACTCATATTGAATAATATTTTTTCATTCACCTCATTCATCCTTCTGCAATTTTTCTATCAAGCTTTTACATTCTTTTACACTTAGATTAGAAATAATCTTATCGACCTTTTTAATTTTGTGGCTCTGCATTACACACACTAACCAATACATATTTTTTAAACTTACATATAGTTCAAACATATTAATTTTGTAAAGAATTCACAAAAAAATTGCCTTCTTTATTTTTTTCGATGTGCTATGATAATGTCGATTTTTGTTACTTGACACCTTATGACACACTTTTTTATCAATACAAACATGTACCATTTTATATTGAAGACATTAAGTATATTTAATAAATAAACCAAATATTTTTCAACCAAAAAAATCTCTAGTAACTGGTGCATTTATTCCATTAAACACACTAAATGTTTAATTGTTTGGCATCGCCAGCGAAAATTATTATTTTTAAATAATTTTAAATTATGACTGTGCAATTTGTAATGATAAATGCACCATAATGATTTACTAGTGCTATTTGGCAGAGGTGTGTTAGTGTGTCATATTACACCAGGAGCAACGGTGAAAAATATAGACAAAACCGACAATGTTATAATATACTTGTGCATTGTATTACACAGAGTGCAACGATGTGTTACAATACATAGGGTGCATTGTAGAACATATATTCATTTAAAAAAAAATGGATAGGTCTGATAGGGTTTGAATCTAATTCAATAAGTGATTTCCCTACTTTACATGTCATTTTCCCTATATATAGTAAGTACATAAACCCATTAAATCTAAAATGCCTAAAATGAAAAACCTAATTGTGAAGTGGTAGAGGAATTTAAACCCTAAGGTGAAATTTTACACGAAGAAACAACGGTTTAAGGTAACTATTGAATTCTTGTGTTTTTTATTATTATTTTTTTAATTAAATTTAAATAGCAACAAAGATCGTATAAATTTTTACTAGTAAAATCAATAATAATTTTTTTAGAGGAAATATCCAAGAAGATCCACACAAAGGGATCACATCCCGTCAGCTTATTAGCAGAGCATAACCCCGAAGGTGTTGAGGAGAATTGACCATGTGCCCTCCTATTAGCATGGTGCTTTAGCAACGAGAAATCGACCAATTGAGACAACCCTTAGGGCTGATAGTAATTTTTTTATTATACAGGGTTTTTATTTATTTTTTGTTCTGAATTGTGAATAAATCTAATAGACATTGTAAAAAATATTAACATTAAAATAAAAAATAAAAAAATTATCCAAGGTTTTGAGTGAATCGACATACCTTTCAAATTTTGACATTTCTGCATTTCCAAAATATTTTGTTGCTCCATAGTGCTCCCAGTATGTCTCTCTTACTAATAATCTCTCTTTTAATTAAACCCTGAAAAAAAGTGTAAAACTTTTTATTAGTAAAATAAACAATAAAATTTAAAATTTATATTGTGTAGGGTTTTGAGTGAATTGCCACACCTTTTAGCTTTTGATCTTTTGAATAGTTATGCTGCTCCAAATTATTATGTTGTGGCACATTGCTCCTTGTATGTTTCTCTTGCAAAACACTCAAAATGTTGGGGAAAATAATGAAATAGTGTATACCTTTTTACTATTTAAAAGAATTTATGAAATTATATTTAGAAAAAATAAATTGTAAATTCGTTTGTTAATTTTAAAAAAAAAAAGAAAAAAAAAATCACAATTTTTTTTCTTCAATTTATCTGAACATTGGTGTGTTCGATAGTCAAGCGCACCGGTGTGTTTATAAGAAAAACACATTGACATTGTTGAGGCACCACTTTTTTTCAACGCACTGACATGATACAATTCTTTTTTTATTTTCGAAATCCCAAAAAAACGTGATTATTTTTTTTAACGCAACATTACGATTTGTATTTAAAATCATTAGTTTTGTAATTGTTATATGAGCACCGAGATGGTTGAATTCATTTTTATTCTCTAAAATCCGAAAAAAGTGCGCACTAGTTCTATTTTGTTTTGAAACGCATCGATGTGTTTTTGTACAAGAGCATCGATGTGATAGCATAATTTTTTTTCAGAATGTCGAAAACCAGTGCAGGTATTATTTGAATGCCCCTCTGCTGGCATTATTTAAACGTCTAGGTGAAATTCGTTCGAATAAGCGCACCGATAAGATTTACAAGTTATTTGAAGTTTTATTTTCACATAAAATGGCATATTAATCTCAAATTGTCCTTTAGGATGCCTCCACATGAATTACACTAGTTCATAGTATACATTTTTCGCTTAAAGTCACCATATTATTGAAAAATGGTTTAAAAACGATATTGAAATTTAGATTGTGGTTATATGGTTTTCGAGATTAATTTTAGATATGGATACATAATTTTATTTCTGATTTTTCTCAATCCAAGGAAAAAATCTCAATATTATAAAATGGTCGATTCTTCAAATTCCAACTCGTTCCATATTTCTTATTAAAGTACTTCACGGATTTTTTCCTTTCCATCTTGAGTAAGTTCACATTTTATTTATATTTCAATTATCTAATTGTTGTTGTTGTTTTTTTTTTGTTTAAATCCACATCGATTTGAATAAAAATATATCCAAATTTGTAGGATCCTGATTCAGAATCAAGTTCAAATGCATAAAATATTCTTTCATTTTAAAAACATCGAAAGCTCTTATCAAGAGTAGCATATCGCGAGAAGTTGGTAGATGAAAAGGGATAGCCTCTTCACCCTGCCAATTGGAACATGGCATCTTCCAGCTGCAATATTGGATAAACAATGGTAATAATTGTTTGTTATAATATAATTTCAACAAACCAATTGCATTTATGTGCTTACTAATATCATTGCTATTGTACTAATGGTGTTAAATATTTTTTTTAAATTAGGATTCAAGTGATGATGAGCGGCCCACCTACCATCTTCCGGTGCACCAAACTACAACATCAACTCGAGAGAATGTTGCATTAAGAGTAAGACTCAGAGAGGAATCATACAAAGAATGTTTTAATCAACCACCTATTCAATTCCCACTACATCAAAATTCACCAATTAGGAATGACTACAACAATAGTAGTTCTTCATCACAAGTTGGAAATGGAGGCAATCAAATAGAGGGTGGTATGTATGATTACTTATGGGATATGACTGCCATGGATGTAATGTTGTTAGATGCATTCCAAAACGATGAACTAGAGGATGATTCTCATATCACTGATACCTTATTCTAAAACCTGAAATTTGCTTCAACCACCCCTCTCTTTGGACCTAGTCGAAAGTCAAATTATACTCATATGGGGACAATCATGTTGTTGTAAAACTTGAAAGAAAATTTTGGCATGTCGAATGCATGTTTCTCGACAATATTGAGGTAATTAAACTACATGATCTATCAAGTCCCTTATATTTTGAGAAATATTGTCACACAATCAACATTAAAATGGCTGATTTTACGAACGTTAAATATTAACATTGTACAATTATATTCCCTACCAATTGTAGGTTATTCAAAGGTAAGGTTCTTTAAAGTGAAAATGTATTTCCGAGTAGCTGCATAGAGGCAAATAAGTTGTTGAAAATGTTGGGTGTTGAGTACATATCATATCATGCATGTATGGATGATTGTATTATATATAGAGTAGAATATGCAGAAAAATACATATCTTTGAAATGTGGGTATGATAGTTACTGTAATTAAAAAAATAGGTAAATCACATGGTCCTCATCATATGATATTGAGGCTCATGCCTATAATCCTAAAGATTCAAAGACTCTTTCGTTGCAAATAATTAGATATGTTGCAGGTATGGCATGCCTCACACAGAAGCGAGTCAGAATTTATGTGAATCCCAACATATTAAATAGCCATGAATCATATAGAGGATACATGGTCTAAAATTTATAAGGATGAAGTACGAATTGTAAGACTCAACAGAGCCATGGATTGCATCAACCCATATTCCATCCAAAACACCAATTATTATGTTTGGCATGTAATAGTTATCAATATCAATACCCCTCCATGGTTGTCTGTGAAGAATGAACATCTTTTGTTGGCTCTCATATTCCCTGGTAGAAGATAAGTGAAGAATATGGATGTCTACTTATAACCATTGGTAGATGAATTTAAGGAATTATTGGAAGGTAAACATGTGTACTATGTATCAAGACCCATCGCAATAGAAGGAGTTTTACATTGTATGGCATATGTGCTTACACCATACATGATTATCCAGGATTAGGAGATTTCTCTGGTAAATCACCTTTTTATTTTTTTGTTTATATACTAACACTATTATCTCACATAGTAATTTAATTCATTGCAATTGTTTTGATATTGATGGTCGCTCACATGTCGATCTATATACAATAATTTCACAGGTCCTGTACCAAAATGGTATCACAGATGTAAATATTGTGGACCTTATTTAAAGGCTAGGTCGTCTAAACACCTAGGAAAGCCCATGTATGACTACTCTAAGGTATTCCTCTGAGAAGAAAACCATTATAGAAGAGCAACATCCTCTTTCAATGGTAAACTAGAGAGAATCCAAAGGCCTGCAATAATAACACCAGTTGAATGACTTAGAGAATATGAGAGGGAGAATGAGAAGGAGTTTATAGAAATGTTCAATTGAAATAGGGATCCCGTGTTCGATGATCCAAAATTATTCGACACCTATGTTGAGAAATTTCACATTGGGATGAATGGGAGCTTACTTACTAGATCCAATACATATATTTAAAAATATTTCATATTATTTATGGAGACACATATCATCAAAAAAAAGTGACACATTGGTTGCTTGAAGAGATCTTATTTTTTTAAAAACTAAAAAGAAACATTGGCCAAGACAAGAAAATAGAGGAGAGGTTGGTCCCTCTTGGTCTTTCAAAGAAGGTGATGTCCCATGGATTTTAAAGAAACATGATCTTCTTTAGCAAAGGAATTTATAATAAGTGTGAGGGTGCATTCTTTATATGGGTCTTCTCTATGACGTTACTTCATTGTGGAAGATCTTTTTTCGGGATTGAAATCACATGACCATTTGAACCTTCTAAGAGTATGTATGCCAAAAAAATGATTTTATTATTTATATTTATTTCTATGTAATGGGGTATTTTATAATTAATTTTTGTATAATTTACTATTTATTATGCGATGTCATTATCCTTTGTTTGTGTGTGGGTGTGTGAGCCATGACTTCCCCCGAGACTTATAATAACATGTCATATCTAAATTATCTGTGTTTGTACGTTGGATCACATCAAAGGAGATTCATATGGATAACATTCCACAGTGGCGTCAAGAGATAGTTGAGATTGTTTGTGTTTTAGGAATTGTCGACAAGTTCAATGGAATTTCACGTTCATATTCTAATTCACCTATTAGATGAGGTTGAATTAGTTGGGGTGTTTTCTTATTGTTGGATGTTCTACTTAGAGAGATACATGAAGAAATTGAAAGGTTTTGTTTGAAAAAGGGAAAAAACCAAGGGGTCTATGATAGAGGGGTATATATCGTATTAGTCTTTCTATTATGCTAGTGAGTACATCAAGAAGATCGATAATATACTAGGTACGACGATTTAGGATGAAGAAAAAAGAGAAGGGGAGCTTCTTGAAACGAATGGAAAGAGGCACATGATAAAGAGTAAGTGCAAAATTATCATTTTTCAAATTACTACACAATAAATATTCACATTGAAATTCATATTAATGCATCAAAAAATTCAATCCATCAACAAATTAATTCTTTATAATATGGAAGACACAACCATAGGCCACATTGTACAAACAAAAGATGACGAAATGGGACACTTACAGGAAATAATTCAAACAGTTGAATGGTAGAAGTGTGCCTTATCCTGATCATTTAAAATAAAATATGCCAATGACATGCTCTAACAGTTGGGTTGTTGATCAAGTCATAAAGAAATAAAGTGCATTTGGTTGTTACCTGCGTGCTGAAGAGGATGGGAAAAACATAGGGTTAGATGAAACAACTTGGTAATTATAATCTCTTTCTGTACAAATCTAACTTCATACTAAACCTTTGGATTGTAACACACACACATATATAAAATTATGTTTGGGTTATTAGAAACATGACACTATGATTTTTTCAATTTTTTAGATGTTCATTTGTTCCCATCTATGTGGTAATATGAACATCATTTTTCACATGGAACTTGTCAATGATGGATGCATGACATAAGACTATGGAGTGGAAGTCGAGTTCGGCTAATATAGTCGTGCTAGCCACCACAATCACAATTTAATGTAGGGGCGTTAGGTTACGATGGAAAGATATAAGATATCATTCAAGTGGACTGCTCTTCATTCCAATGTGTTATTTTTAGGTGCAAGTGGTGGGAAACCTGTTACACAAAATTTTGTCACCATCCTTGCATTCCCCATCCTGAATACTAGAGGACTATCCGCGTGACCCCTATGTAATGTCACACATCGATGAATGCTATTGTATCCCTTAACATGTCAAGAACACATTCTCTGTTGACTATTCTAGAAGCTGACCCTTTAAAACATTTATTTTTAGGTCAGTGCGGTTGTGTAATTATGACCTTGCGATGATGGCCAAATTAACACTAGGCCCCGCGCCGTGGTCACTTTGTCTTTGAAGAGCACCTGCACCGAGCTACTTTTGGAAGATTTTAAAAAATGGAAATGAAGCTTCCATGATGTAACAACTTCGTGGGTAGAGTCATGGATGTTTGTTCAACTGGATGAGGTCGAGTTTCTTCCTTTGACCTTCTAGTTCCTACAAAAGTGAAACTTCCCAAAGGGATAGACCTTCCCTCCACCATATGTGGATCCCAAATCTCGTCCTCCACTCCTATAAGTCCCTCTTCATTCCATTGAATCAACTAGCCAGACATAGCTAGAATATACTAGGAGCTGATAGCAGAGAATAGTCCATAGTTGTGAGAGAGAGTTTGAACCTTTTGCCTCTTCGAGTTGAACCGATGATCGAATTCTTTGAGTCTTGCCCAACTGAACCCGTTGAAGGAGGTCTATAATGTCAAGGTGCAGGTTGTAAACTTATTTCTTTATTTATAAATATGACATGACTGATTTCTAGTTCCATATTTATTTGTGTCAATGATTCAAAGTTTTTGACTCTCCTTAACTAGTTGGATAGTTATAAATGAATGAATATGTTTGTATGTTGTTAGTGTTTGTTTGATCCTTGTGCAGGTGTGTAAACGTCACTACCAAAGGCATGTTAGGCTTGAAGGATGAAGATCGAAGGATGCTACAACACATCACATCAAAAGTGTTGGATTGAGGTAGGACATATATCCTAATCCACATTTCATTTATAAGCTAGGAATCTAGGAATCGGAATGTTCCCTTGTTGCTAGACCACCCCAAGGCTAGAGGGATCGCCTATGTCCTTAGATGGGATTTTCCTTCACAACAACACCTTTGATCAGAATAATGTAAAGGAATACCATGATAGTGGGCTGATATATTTCAACTCTAGAAAGATGTGGCATGAAGCTAGGGAGCCTTATGTTTTCCCAAAACACTGCAACAAGGTGTTTTTTTAGCCAGATGTGTTGGATATGGATTGATGGTTTGCATTAATACATGGCCCGAGATCAAAACATATTTTTGAGAACAAAAATGTTATCATGTCAAGCAAGGAAGATAATTAGGGTGATGACAATGGAGAGTGATATGTACTTGTGTTATTTAATGTGGAAAAAACAATAATTTTTGAGTTGTTCATTAAGAAATAATCAAATATATTTTTTGTAAAAAGTTTAAATCTAGTATAGTATCATTTTTGTATTATTTAACTCATATTTATTATTAAAAAGAGTTAAATTTAAAGCAATATAGTAGCAAATAAAGAACCAAAATAACACCAAAATGTTATAGCTTTATTACTAGAAAAACACTCACTTGCCTCTTTAAGGGAGAACTTCCAATAGAGAAAAACTCAACTACAAGTAACTTCACAAACCTTATTTTACATTTCTCGATCCTCATCTTTAGAGAGAGAAATTTCTAATTTAAATTGGTAAGAGTTGCTATAAATATTTTTTTTAATTGCTTAAAAATTTCATAACTTTAGTAATAAATTAAATTTCATAAAAATAAAAAATTTTAAGCTATATTAAATCTAAATTAATTATATTGAATTGGTTAAATTGTATTTTTGAATAATTTATTATTATTAAAATTTATATTAAAAATTGAATGAGCTACACCTTTTCGTCTTATTAAGAACTAGAAAAATTATTTTACCTTTGATTATTTTTTCCTTATGAGTATTGAAATATCTTACTAATTAAGTTAGATTGAATATCAATGAACTATCTAAGCAATATAAAAATTATTATCCTCATTCATAATCATAGTTTCAACCATGCTAAATATTGAAATTTATGAAAATATCTTTGCATTTTTTTTTAAAGTAAGTCATTTTGCATGCAATTTCATATATAAAAGTTTGATATAAGTTCACCAATACATAATGTATAATAAAATATTATTTCATAAAAACAAGCATGATGATCATAACCATCTAACAAAAATAAACATCATCTAAGATACACATTTGAATTCACTACCATCATCTAATTATATACATCTATAGCATATATAAACATCACTAGCTAGCACACAAATCTAATAATCTAACAAGGCATCATAATAATGATCACATATAATAAATCAAAAACATTGTAATCTAACATCATCACCCACACACATCCTCAAATCAATATACATCTCATGTCAAATAACTGCTACCACATATACATTTATCTACGATAACATTAAATGAACATATCTAACATGACTTGACAATATACACTTCAACACCAACATATAAACTAAGTACATAAACATGAACACACGCACACACACACACACACACACACACATGCATAAACAAGTCAAATAACTTCATCAATTCAAACAAATACAATCAAATATCCGATACAAAATATGTAGTAATGACAATCTGGTTTGCAGTAGAAGACAATGGATGGTCAACTACTACCTCAACATCTGGTGATCTCTAAGTGAAGGAGGAGGTGGCTGGTCTGCAGCAAAAGATAATGGATGGTCAACTACTACCTCAATGTGGTTTGGCGAACTCTAAGGTGGAGGGGGAGGTGGTTGGTTTTCTCTGTTAGGAGAAACATAAGGCACATCCTCTAGCATTGGCATCTCATCATCAAAAAAATGAGGAGGAGGTGTACTACCATAAGGATCATCAATACTCTGATGCCCATGATACGATGGGGTAGTACTACCAGAAGAATCATGATCACCACCCTCATCTGACATATATGTAGTTGCGTGCTCTACATCCCTCATCGCTTCCAGTAGCCTACTATCTATGAACATATGACACATAAGAGACATCATCTTGCGTGGAGAGTCCCTATAGAGATCCACGAATCTAGGATTTGCGTTGATATCTCAAGCCCTCACACAACGGAATCCCTCCACAACTAAAAATATGGCCAACATGTCTCATTATTCCATCTGAAATCGTAGACCTTCCATGTGGCTCTAGATGCCCATGCCCCACTAAGGATCTGCCTCACCCTCTTGGGTCTCGCCCATCTCTTCAACTCCTCGATCTAGTGGGGGATGTGGCATGTCCCCATCAAATGTGCCAATGTATACAAAATATATAGCACATAACAATAATTATAAAATTTCATTAAACAATTTAATAAAACAAGTTAAATAACATGCTAAGAACATGCTAGAATAAAATTTATTCCAATTAATTAAAACAATAAAATGAAACTAGATTAATTTAAAGAAAACACTAATATTAAATCTATAAACTGGAGGCCTAGTAGGTGTGAAGAGGATGTTGGGACGGTGTCTCCAATCAATCCACACATATGGAAATGCCAACTAGACAAAGGCATGCTCATCCTCATTGCCAGTAGCGCTAGTGCTTGGGCAGAAATCCCGACCAGATAATTCGACAGACCCCTCTTGGGCATCATCTAATCCCACATGTGCATCCAGACCTTAGTGATCAACTTAGGAGGGTGACACTCAAATGTAGGCCTCTCAAAAAATAAACAAATAAGTTCTGAAGCGAAAGGGAAGGTCACCCTCCCATATATCAACACCCGAAATCTATCTAGACCCATACAAAAATGCCTCAAAAAAACGACAGACCATCTGATACAACATGGCACCTGAATCAAGGAATTAATACAATATAAAAGAGGGAAACTAATTTATTTTACATCACTACTAAAGTGTGCAATGGTGGTGACTAATAATGAGATACATCTAACCTCTTATGCACCAAAATAAGAAATTTGTAGATGTCCACCACACACCTGAAAATTTGTTTGACGTAATTCATTAGCCCTAACTTATCTCTTAGTGTAGGCAATTTGACTCTAAGTTTTAACCCCATGGGAGATATCAGGGAACTAGGGAAAACCATCCCCTCTCTTGGATAGGCCAGTGATAAAGTATATGTCCTCTTCATAGGGCATATACCACGCCCTGAGACCAATATGGAAACCTTGATCCTAGGCACTCCATTGACGGATCAAATGCGTCAATAAGAAAGAGTGCACCTTCACTGAGATAGCCTCGTTGTAGTACTTGATGAGGCATACATTCCTTAAGAGTGTTTGGGTTGCTACATTAATAGGGAAAGGGTGTAAATCCCTCTCCTTCTCTCTAGCCTCCCATGGTCGGACCATATTGTATTGGTTCACCATTTTATCCTGCTCCTACTGCTACACCCTTTGATGACATATTTGCTACATGATTGACATATAAAATACATCAGCCTCATACATAAAATACATTTTTTTATTAAATGAAAAAATTATTTATAAATATGGAAACATAACTTTCAATTAAAAAAAAAATCAATGGTGCGCCCAAAACAGAGTCCTGCACTAGCTCTAATGCGCTATCAAACACAACCACACTGGCATCAGTGCGCACATATCTATGACACACCGTTGTTGGTTCATAAATTTAAATTTTCATCATGGTGTGTCACACTTATGCACCAATGCGCACGTATAACCATTTCACATCAGAACAAAAAATTCAGGTTATCGAATTCACCGAGTTATAGCTATATTTTAAATATTAATTTTTTTTGGCGTGTTTGGTAAATATAAATGCACCGGGCATAACCTAAAATTTGTATGCACCGACGTACAATTTATATCTTTCCTGGTGAATTTTCATTTACGAAATGCTTCGCAACAATAGCAATGTGTTCTGTTTAGGCACCGAACTTCAACACACCCTATAAATTTACAAGGTGCATCGTTATTGGTGTGACCCGAACATATCGAGGAAACCACACATGTTTTTTTTTCAAAAACAATGGAAAATTTAAGCTAAATTGCAACTCTAATCCACTAAAAAATTAAATTAGAGAGAAACATAAACATTACCTAGAAATTTTCTTGTCAAGGAGCCATTTTTGACACGTAATGGAGAAAAATAAATTTTACCACGATTTGAAAAAATTGTAAAGTCAGGAAGTGAGCACGGAACGGAAGGGTGGTGAGAAAGAGAAGCAGTGATGTCTGAGTACTTGCATGAGGCAAGAGTAACACTAGTGCGAGATCTCCAACATTGTAGATAGTAAAAATAAATTTTACGATTAGGAGGTTTTTTTATGTAACCGTCCTCATAGTAACGTGCCAGTGTAAAAGATATCCAAGAGCGCTGCATTTTTTTTAAATTAAAAATTCTATAATGGTGCATTATAATGCAAGTACCACACTAGTTATTGTTTGAATATAACACCGATACTTTTGTAAAAATTAAACTTCCTAGCGATGCTCTTTAGAAGATGCCCTAGGGAATTTTGATACATTATAGCACTTATGTGTCATTTGAAAATAACACCGCATTTTTTGAAGTTTAAAAAATATAGAGGTGCTCCTTCTTGGTAGGAATCAGGGAATTTAACTACATGAAGGGCACCAGTGCTTTGGGTGTATATAACACTGAATTTTTTTAAAATTTAACCTTTTTTTGGTGCTATCAATTATTCAAACACCGGTGCGTTGTGTTATTTAGCACATCCTGTTTTTTTTTTTTATAAAAATAAATTTTCTATGCTGCACCATCTTCTATGTGGCATCAGTGCTTGTATGGTTAGTAAATCAACAATGTGTTTGTATATTATAGATGCACCGTCCAAAAAACATCTTCTAAAACAACTACCCACCCCCTCCGCTACAAACGATTTTATGGGCCATTTTGATAGGGGCTTCCACAAAAACCTCCACTAGAAGTTATTTTCCTTGTAGTGTATATCACGTGATCATCATCCTTCAACTCTAGGTTGAGGAGATTCAATAGCAGTTATACAAGTTGCAACTCTAACTGAGAGTCATTCAAATACTTTAACTTCTTTAAGGCTCCATATGTTCTGGTATTCCTCTAATACTAGCATTATCCAAGATCGTTTTTTCGATTGATGTTAGAAAAATTGCATTAAATAGCATGTAAAAACCATATATGTAAACACTTAAAGAAGAAGAAACATAAAGAATACCATATAGATAATGCACACAAAAGCTTGACAATAGAATTCGTCCAATGTGGATTGTGTCTCCGGGCCCTGCTTCAATAGTGGGGAGGCCGCTCCATTCATATCATAAAAAATAAGGAAAGTACATGGAAAAATAAATAATTATACCCCCATTTTCTGGGAGTGACTTGAAATTCAATTACTATAATCACAACACCAACAAGTTTGTATCGTCCTTCTGAGACTTTTGACTATAAACATGACGCGCTTATGAAAGGTGCATTGTTGTCTCAACCTTCATGCCCAACAATTAACGAAGAATGCATGTTTCTTCCATTACCCATGAGATCCGATGCTCAAATGAAAACTTAGACTACGCCATTGTGATCCTTGTGAAATTCTGACCAAAATGAGTATAAACTTGACTATATTATGTCACCTACAACTCCTTCCCCTAAAAGAATATTTTATATTCCATAGAGCTTTTGCATAGGAATATTCCTAGAATATTCCCTTGGAACCGTGCCCTCCTTGTTCGACCACGAGAGGTTTTGTGGCCCTTCTTCCTCATGCCCCTTCGATGTTCCGCCCCTGCATTATTTCGTCAGCCTCCTGTTTACTCCTCCAGGTCTAAATGGCAAGGGTTCATTTAAATTTTAGTCAGTTGGTGTTAATAACAAAGCAAGCCACCCAAGCCTATTGCTTTGTGCATTGTTGTCAAGGTTTTGGGTTGGTGGGGAGATCGTAGGTTCCAACCCCTGCCAACCCATTTATATATAAAAAAAAATGTTTTTGTTTAAAAAAATCCACCATGTATAAATTGATAATCACTGAACCATAAGGGTTGATATATAATGACTTCTAGTCACATTTGTTATAACCATTCACTGATTTCCATTAACTAATAATTGTGGTTCTGATGGTGATAATGTTGACCGTCGGTTATAACAAACCGATTTTATCTCTTCCCACCATTTATTTTTGTTATGAAAATTGTTGTTAACGTGTAAAAAAATTTGGCCCATTAAAATTGGTTCAGTCGACTGACAAACGGTCTATTCACAATATTTGTTGACCAAATGTATGATCGTTACATGTTATAACGAATTAAATGTGTGACACTTTTAAGATGTTTTATGTTTAAACCTTTTATCACCAGAAATAACTGAAATTTTTTCCAATTTTTGGTCCAACGAGGGCCAATCAGTTGCCAAATGGGTGCCACATGGCACTATTTCATTGGGCCATGAAATGCCTCCAACTTTGATGCGGGTGCCTCCATATTTGGCGGCGCTACTAACTTTATTTGGAATTCTGCCATATTTAGCCCCTTTCCACCAAATTTAATTGGACCACAAAATTTAGTGATGACCAAATTTATCTGGAGCTAGCTAATTTTAGGTCCTTGTGCCCGGTTTGACCAAAGTTTTGACTAGGCATAACTTTTGCATACGAAATCAGATTGAGGCATTGCCTATGCCGTTGGAAATATTGCAACGATCTCTTCTATCTAGTCCTAATTTCAATGTGATACAAGGAGTTTAATGTTTGTACAATTAGAGATCCACCCAGATCACCATCTGAATCATTATGTACACAATGTCACAATTCACCTCTTCACTTATAGTTACAAAAATAAGGACATAAGATTTATTTTCTTTGTTCTTCCAAATGGAAGGATCCTTAGTTCATCTAGGCTTGGTAGGTCCACTAAGATTATGTTGTGTTTAAATTCAAGAAGAAAATTCAACACACACACTAATGTGGGATCACAGGTCACATAGTGATGGGTCCTAGCGATACATTAGTGTGCAAGCCAATTAATTAAATAAATTGGAAAATTAATTGTAATCTTATCTCATAACAACTTGTAAGAGTTAAGTAAGTGTGATAGACTTAGTTAGCTCAAGAATTTTGATTTTAGGGTGTAAGGATAGGAATTTGGAGTGATTCTATTATGAACAGGGTCCAGTTGTAGTTGTAGCACTAGTGTAGTGTGGGTGGGATCGGTTAACTCACAATAATTGAGTTAAAATCAGTTTAACTAGTTCTAATTGTTTTATGAGCTAGTGGAAGATCAAGTGAATTAAAATACATATAATTCACCAATAGTGATATACCAAGTAACTAATGATTCAATATTTATAGCTGCATGCATGCTAATTCTGGTGGATACCCAGTTGAGACAAAGGTTCAAGGCTAGCAAACTAGTAGTTGTATTTTAGGAAAACTGCTCAGGTGCAGTTATAAAACCATGGGAAGCCCATGATGGATTGCGCAATCAAGGAAGGTTGAATTTCCTATTTAATAGGGGTTTAATTATCTAGGGATTCCATAAGCAGAGTAGGCTAAGGGTAGGTTGATAATTGGCTATGTGTTTGTCCAATTTTTCCTAGTTCAACTTGAAGCAATTGGTAGAGTGTATGAGGTTGTGGTGATCACAAATACATTGTATTTTTTCATGATTCATTGGTTGATTATACAATAAATATGGAGGGGTTTTGAGCAGTTGCTTTCCCTAGGAATATTTGGTGTTGTGTATTGATTTACTTCTTTCTCTTACTTGCATGTGATTGAGCGATCATGTTTATATTCCTCAAATATTGTAGAAGGATTTAGTATCTTGCTTTAGTACATTGCATGATAGGATTGAGTCCATTGATATAATTTCTACATGGTATTATAGTTGTGTTAGATATTTTCTACATGGTATCACAGTGCGAGGAATCACAATAGTGGAGAAGAAATTAAGTTTGTGTTGAACATTATTCACATTTGTAGGTACTTTCTTTGGAGCTATAAGAAGATCAAGATGTATTTCATTGGCTTGAGACTCGAATATGCACTCGAGGGAAGTTCGAAGTATATTGCATGGAAGGACATGATGGAGGCAGTGTTGGAGGACGATGGGTTAATGAAGGAATTCAAAGATAACGTTATTCCCAAGCCCACAACAGAAGATGCCAACTTATTGATGCATGGCAGAAGAAGGTAGCAAATGCGAGGATGATCCTGTTAGAGGTAGTTTGAGATCACATTGTCTCGAGTCTCCATGGAAAGGAAACTCCATATGCTATGTGGAAGGCCTTGACAAATCTATTTCAAAGCAATGATGACCACATAAAATTGGCACTCAAGGACAAGCTAAGGAAAATCAAAATGGAGAGGGGTGACACAATCCAGAAATACTTGACCAAGTTCACTCAATGTCGATATGAGCTTGGAAGTGTTGGGATTACTATAGTTGATGATGACTTGGTGAGCTTAGCACTTCTAGGCCTTCCCAAGAGCTTGAATAGTTACCAGGACTAAATGAATGGGAGGGAGAAGTTACCATATTGGGATCGACTTTGGTCAAATTTGGTACAAGAGGAGTTTTAGAGGAATACTAGGATGGATCCTCATCTAGGACTGATGATGAGGAAAATTGTGCCTTGGCTTATAAGGCAAAGAAGGGGAAGGGGAGGAATTACCATTCCAAATATGAGACCATCAAAGAAGGCAAGAAGCCTGATATGACAAAGGTAAAATGTTTTCACTGTCATGATCATGGACACTATGCCACAAATTGTCCACAAAAGAAGAAGAACAACAAGAAGGCTTGAGGAGATGCAGCGGGTGAAACTTTGGCCTCACAGTTTGAGTTGGACTTCTCTCTCATTGCATGCATGGCGTCAACTGTGATGGGATATATGTGGTACTTGGATAATGGAGCATCTTTCCACACGATGGGAAAAAAATAACTCTTTATTAGCTTGGAGGAGAAGGATCTTCATATGCACATCAATATGGGTGATGATGAGAGGTATAACACTACCAGGATTGGTACAGTTACTTTCTAGAGACAATCAAGTAAACCTTTCTTATTAAAATATGTCATGCATGTACCGGGCTTGAAAAATAATTTAGTTTAAGTTGCTATGTTGGAGGATCTTGGATATGATGTGGTTTTTAGTGAAGGAAATGCATTCCTTCATCACAAAGCCAAAGCACATATAAAGAATATTGGGGTTCGTGTGAAGAACCTGTACAAACTTGATGTAGATGGTTGTGCAACATTGAGCAGTAAATCAAGGAAGGTAGTGAGCCGGGATACAAGTGAGTTATGGCACAGGAGATTGGGCCAACTACACCACAGTGCTTTGAGGATAATGCAACATATTTCTACAGGTATTCCAAAGGGTACTCTTGCGCAGATAGACACATGCAAGGGATGTACCATGGGGAAGTATACTGAATCCACCTTTCATGAGAAGGATAAATGATCACTGGAAATCCTTGAGAGAGTCCACTAAAACGTGTGTGGACCATTATCTACACCTTCCATAGCAAAGCACATGTATTATGTGTTTTTTGTTGATGATTTTTCTAGAAAGTGTTGGATCTTCTTTCTATAGAAGAAATATCAGGGGTTATCCAAGTTTTGTGAGTTAAAAGCACTAGTAGAAAAATATACAGGGAACAAGGTGATGGCCCTATGGAGCGAAAATGGTGGTGAGTATATCTCTAATGAATTCAAGAACCTATGTGCCAAATAAGGAATTCAGAGAGAATTGATTGCACCTCATAACCCACAACAGAATGGGGTTGCAGAAAGAAAGAACATATCAATTGTGGGAGTAGCACGAGCTATGTTACATGATCAGGGCCTACCATTGCATATATGGGCAGAGGCATGCAACACAACGGTATTTGTGCAGAACCAGAGTCCTCATCGGATACTTGGAATGAGTGCACTAGAGGAGGCTTTTTCAGGTAAGAAACCAGATGTTTTATTTTTAAATTTTTTGGCTCATCTATCTATTTCCATGTGACCAAAGATGCCAGGAAGAAGCTAGAACCAACAATAGAGGTTGGGATATTTGTGGGGTACACTGATACTCCCCACAACTATCAGGTGTATTTTCTGGCTAACAAGACGACAATTGTCAGGAGAGATGTTAGATTTGATGAGGAGAAAGCCATGCGATTGTCCCTTCAGAGGGAGATTGATTTGCATGCACATGAGGAACTCTTAGTTCCAAAGGATGAACCTCAGGATGTGGATCACCCATAAGATAATGATCATGGAATGGTAGAAACCACTCATGCAAATCCCTCCTCAAGAAATGGTAGGAAGCGCACCAGAGAGGCTGAAAGATTGATTCTAT